>JANAVB010041816.1:5231263-5578051 GCA_029216955.1 Iris pallida | reverse complement strand
CAGAGACTATTATTATATTCTTACTTACTGGTTTAATCCTTCATATCGTCCTTCCTTGTGGTACTTGCTATTAGAGGTCTAACCTCTCTGGTTTTGCATGACCAGATTTAGAGCCGGTCCCCGAGGATCCAGCTTACTTCTACCTCCAAGATGGTCAATACTAGGGGAATGATCGCAGGAGGACTCGAGTGGGTCCTTACTCCACCACTCGTTTGTTATTTACTTTATACTTAGCCGTTTGGCACCGACATGTTAGTCGGATCGTCTTGTACTTACTTTTGCATAATTATAATTAAGTCAGACTGCAGCTGATAACAATTGTGTATACTTGGCTATACCATCTGGCTATGTTTTGTAAAGCCAGATCTCCAGAACATTTTGACTGAGCGTTTGGGACGCCTACTGCTTTATCTTACATGTTCTCTATTTCTTCTTATTTGAATGATTGAGACAATAGATGTGAAGTGACCATAGTATGACTTTCATGTAGTATGTACCCCCTCGTCTAGTTAGACAGCATTGATTGTATTATACGGTATTCATCTACCCGTAATACGTAGCTGGCTGAGTCATTCCCCTGTTCTCCAGTATTCTGGTTCTGGGCGTGACAGGACACCATCCATTCACAAGCGGCGAAGCAAATACTATGGCTTTCTACTTAAGTAACTAGGGTTATCACAAGCTAATTACTAACAAGATGCAAATGAGAATTCCCAGTCCAAAGTCCTGCAGACTATCCAGTTATCCTTCCGCGGGTTGAGAGTATGGTTGGGTACATCGCCCAGGAGACGATATACCCTTAGGTGACTTAGAGGGTGCAACACAGGACATCATGCTAAAAATGTTCCTACTCGTCGGCAGGCTACAAGTCCATTTAAAGCGCCAGGTAACGAGATCGCCTGTGACTGAAAAATCTCCATGAACTATAGTTTGATCTAGTCATTAGCTAACCATATTCAGTGTGAATCCCTGACCGTGGTAATCAGGGAGTCACGTCCTAGACATGATGCGAGACAAGACAAGTGGATTGCAACAAGGCAGCAAGAATGAACACCCACGGCGTCGAGTTGATTATACGACTCAAGTTAGCCATCGCAACATCATCAAGTCAAGTCAAGTTACAAGTCAGGTTACAAATTACATGTCAGGAGTGCGCCGCACGGGCCACTATCAAGAAGATCAGAAATACTAGAATCATAATTCACAAAATTCATAAAAACTGTACTAGTCATAAGCAAAACACCAAAAACTGTGCCAGGTCGTGTTGGGTCGAGACAGTCGTGTGTGGAAAAGATCTCAAAGCTCCAATCCACAAAAGAGAAGCCAAGTCCAAGAAAATAAAACCAAATCACCATGGGTAACAGGCTGCACAGAGGATCAGATTGCGCTGGAGGAAATGGACAGCGCAGGGGTTGGGTTGTGCTGAAGCAGATTACGCTGGAGATGGGTTGCGCAGGACTGGGTTGCGCTGAAAACGAACTGCGCTGGGCAAACTGCGCAGGGGCGAGCTGCGGAGGTCAAGCGCACAAATGGAGAGAAGGCACTGTAGCTAAAGAGCGCCAGCGCAAGTCAGCCCAGCGCAAGACGCTGGCCGAGGAGTTGCGCAGTCTGGCCATGCGCTAAAGAGCGCAGGCCGAGAGTCATCTTCTCCACCAGGCCGAGAGGAAGACTCCAAGAACCCTAAATTTCAAATCTTCATAACTTAGCCAAAACAAATCCAAATTTGGATTTTTATAGTTCTAACTTGTGTAAAATGAATTCTCTTCCACATAGAAGCCTCAAAACAAGGAAAAATCAAAGTTTAATAGATCAAAACTAAGAAAAACGAAACGGTTTAAAACTTAGATCTAGAAAAAGGGAAGCTCTAAATCACAAAATACCAAGCTCTAATATTGTCCACCATGGCCTACTCTAGCTAATGGACAAATAAAATTGGGTCCTTATGTGGTGGCAAGGTGCACTTGCCTATGGTGTGTTGGTGTGTGTGGAGGAAGGAAGAAGAATATGAAGAAATTAATGGAAGTTATGAGGAGATAGAAAGTTAGGTGGGTTTTAATGAGGGGAAGGGTGTTGTGTTGAGGGTGGAGATTAACTAGGGTGTTCCAATGCATACTAAACCAAATCAAACCAATTCCTTCTCCACAAAATAAAACCAAGCCAGGTCCAAAACTCGTTTACGAGAAAACCAAAATCCGCAAGTTAAGCCAAAACACAATTACATGCCATCTTATAAAATAAAATACAGTTCCAAAATACATATAAGCCTAATTAAAATACGATCCCGAAATACGGACGTTACAACTCTACCCACCTTAAAAGAATTCCGTCCTCGGAATTTAATCAAGATGCTTAGAGATGTAAGAGCCAGCTATACTATCCACAATTAAGCTACACTAAGCAAACAATTATACATGCAAGCAAGGGATGGCAAGCATAAGGCATAAGGAAGTCATTATAACTTACGAGTCAACAAGTCGGGATATCGCGATCGGATATCGTCCTCACGCTCCCACGTTGACTCACCTAGAGAGTGATGACCCCAAGCAACCGGACTAAGCTAATAGTCTTTTCTTGAGTATTCTCTCTCCGGTCCAATATAGACACAGGCCTCTCCTCATACGAAAGGTTGGTACCAACAACCAATTTCGAATGGTCCAGGATATGGCTCGGGTTCGGGAGTTACCGCCGTAACTGAGACACATGGAATACATCATGCACCTCACTTAGCGACGACAGAAGAGCGAGACGATATGATACATCTCCTATTCGTTCCAAGATATCGAACGACCCTATATACCTAGGACTAAGCTTTCCCCGTACGCCAAAACGAATGACGCCACGGTTAGGCGAGATCCTAAGGAATACATGGTCGCCGATAGCAAACTCTAAGGGACATCGATGAGCATCGGCCTAATGTCGCGCGATCTTGGGCCACTCGAAGACGATCTCTGATTCTTCTGACCACTTCAACGGTCTGGACAATCATTTTGGACCGAGCATCTGCCTCTCTCCAATATCATCCCAGGCTAACGGGGATCTGCACTTCCTACCATACAGCGCCTCGAACGGAGCCATCTGAATACTGGCCTGGAAACTATTGTTGTACGAAAATTCCACCAGGTGCAGGTGATCCTCCCATGAACCACCGAAGTCAAGGGTACAAGATCTCAATATATCTTCAAAAGTCTGGATTGTGCGTTCCGACTGGCATCTGTCTGCGGGTGATAAGCTGAGCTAAACTGAAGGTGAGTTCCCAAACTCTCTTGCAGGCTGCGCCAAAAGTGTGACTTAAATCTTGAATCTCGATCCGAGGTGATACTGACGGACACACCGTGAAGCCTGACAATCTGCCTGAGGTACATCTGCCAACTAGGCCGTAGACTGACCAACTCTGAATGGGAGAAAATAAGCCACCTTCGTGAGCCTGTCAACTATAATCCAAATAGCATCTTGACCAGCTGGGGATCTAGGCAATCAAGTTACAAAATCCATAGTCACATGCTCCCATTTCTATTCTGGAATCGGCAAGGGCTGAAGAAGTCCAGCGGGCCTCTGATGTTCAGCTTTAACCTGCTGGCAAACCAAACACTGAGAGACAAACTGGGTTATCTCCCTTTCATGCCATTCCACCAAAAATGCTGGCGATATCACGGTACATCTTCGTGCCATCGGGATGAATAGAATACTGTGAACTGTGGAGCTTCTGCCATGACCTCTGTCTGATATCTCCACTGGTACACAAAGATGAGTGCCGTGCGAAGTGTACCATCTTCATGAATGCACAACTCTGGCCTTCTTCCTGCCTCACACTCTGCTCTGAGTCGCTGAATCTTGGAATCTGTAGATTGCGCCATCCGAATCCTCTTAACTATGCTGGACTGAACCTGTAGACTGGCCATCAACGCCACGTTGGTAGGAAGAACCATTTAATTTTCATCTTCTGAAGACCTGCCAATAACTCTGGTTGCGCCGTTAGGAAGTAAACTCCGGCTCTCCGGCTCAACGCATCTGTTACAACATTGGCCTTCCTGGGTGATACTGCAAATCCATATCGTAGTCCACCAGTAGCTCGAGCCATCTTCTCTGCCGCATATTAAGGTCCTTCTGGGTGAAAACATACTTCAGGCTCTTGTGATCAGTGTAGTCCCTTACCGGAAATTTTGTAATATTTTTTTATTTATTTATTTGATTTAAATAATGATTTTAGAATATTATAAATAATTGTTTAGTTAATTATTACGGTAGATGATTTTAAATCATGGTTGAGTTTGAAGTACAAGGTGACTAGGAATTATGGCACGGGTTAGTGCAGTGGCATGCTTTGACTGGTGTATTAGCCCTGGTAGAGAAGGCCAAGCCATAATAATGTCCTAATTAGGAAAACCAGGCCAAGTTGCGACGTAACCTTTATCGAAGATTATTTATTTATTAATTATAATATTTAGTTTAGGGAACTCGATTGTACCAAACTAGTGCAAATTGGACCCAAACCAAGCCCAAGCCTAGGTAGACATAATTTTAGGTATGTACAAATATTTCCTAGCTTTTGGGTAGACTTAACGATATTTCCTAAATTTGGTTATTTATACAAAATGGGTTTTATTATATTATTATATTATTATTATTATATTATTATTATATTTATTGAGATTGTTATCTGACATTATTATTTATTGGTTATATTATTTTATTGTCTAATAAATATAATGTATATGTGTATATGAATATATATGATGTACATGTATCTGTATGTATATATAAATATATATATTGTATCATATGTATTGGTATGTATATATAAATAATATTAATGTGTATGTGTGTGTATATATATAATATATATATATCTATATATATTATAATATATATATATATATATTATATATATAAATATATATATAGTGACTATATATACAAATAATATATATATAAGTGTATTTGATTATTATTATATATATATATTATATAATATATATATCTATATAATATATCTATATATAATATATATATATATATATATATATTGGATATAAATACTATATATAATGTGTGAATGTATATATAAAATATTGTACATGTGTGTATGTACATATATAAATATACGTATATGTGGTGTATATATATAAAAATACATATAGGTGTATATATTGTTATATATAGTGAGATATAAAACTATGTATAAATAAACTATATATATCTAATATATATATAATATATATATATATAATATATTGTTGTATCAAGAAAATGGGGGAATTAGCTTCCCAGCTCAACCTAGCAAAGAGAAGCCCAGGCCCCGATCCTAAGACTTAACTCAGGCCCACAATAGTGGCAGCTGTGATAAATCCCAACCCGAGCTCGTGGGCCAACCCAACCACAGCAAATATTTCTCCCCCCACAGTATTTTTCCCGAGAGCAAAAACCCGACTGCTATAAGCAGAGGAGCTCTCGACAAACCCTAAATCAAACCCACACATGTCACCAATGCCGCCACCACCCTGCACCTTCCCCAGGGCACGCGCGCCGCGCGGGGCCGTCGTGTGCGGCCGCACGGGGCGGAAGGCGCGGATACGGTGTGCGCGCACATGAAACCGAACAGCAGGGCAGTTGCAGCCTTCACGAGGCCGACTTCGCGTCGTGCGTTCTCGAGCACGACGCTCAATCGTTTGTCGATCCGCGACTTCAGGTACGTTCACAACCCATAGGGCTGTAAACCCTTTCACATAGATTCTTTCAACTCGTACTGTGCACGACGGGAATCGAGTTCCAAATCGAGGAAAAAACTCGATTTTCGGATATTAGAAACTGTCCCGAAACCCAAGTTTTGCGGTCGATTTGCGACCAGAACATCGCGAGTTTTGGAAAACTGCTTGAACAGACTTCTAGACAACCTAACCAGATAGAAACGCTATTTTTAGAATAAATTCGTTGATTAATGCTATTTAAAATTAGGGTGAAGTTGACGAAAAATCTGTTTTCAAAACTAGAAAATTGTCCCACACGACGTGCGTCCCGCCAAACCGGGCGATGTGGTCGCGAACCGAAAGCATCAAAAGCTGCATATCGGCTTCGTGGTCGTATGGGATTTGGCAAAATTCAAATTGGTCGCGTGTGCGCGACGAATTTGATGCGTATCTGTCGAAATTTACCGTATCGTGCTCTTTGCAAATTCTCCAATTACTTTATGCACGCTCGTCGGATCGAGACGAAACTTACGCCACCAGAGCCGTATCATTTTTCTGGTCCTGTATGCCAAGTTTGGTCCAATTCTGAGACAGTTGAATCCGACATCGTTTTGCGGGCCCTACGGTCCCACTCAACGGATGATTTTGTGCACGGCCTGCCGAAATCCAACTTTGGACATACGGTTGGGTTCGTATCGGAAAACTGGATTCGTAGACATATAGTTTAATGACTTTAGAGACCATTGACTCTGGCACGCTTTTCGGTGCAAAGCGGGTCCAACGGCGGATATCGTTTTGGCCCGAAATTACCGTTTTGCCCCTGTGTCCAGAATTGGACTTAAGGACACGCAATCCTAGCTAATTTGACAATTCTGAGAATGTTGGTAACATTATTTCAGCTTTCGGAGACAGTTGTGATGACTTGGACTTTCTGACTGGATTGATTGGCGATACTTTGTTGGTTCTCCGTGCAACCTCCAGGCAAATATACCTTGCCGAACATATATAGTATTTACATGTTTTCTTTCCTTATTGTAGTCCTTTTCATATTGTCACATGATTCGTATTGTGATTGATTCGTCCTGGATTGCTTTATTTGTTCTAGATTACGTGCACGTATAGGATGTTGACATTGCTAGAATATTGGTCTCTTCGTGTTACTTTTCTCGTGATTGAGTTGTCGGTTTTATATCTGTCCTTGACCATTCTCGACTGGAAGTATCTTGTATTGTACTACAGTCGAGACATACTATAGCTTGGGAGTATCTTACATTGTACTACGATCTATAGCTGATTCTTTATCTTGATTGACTTGACTTGAGACATGCCATGGATTGGGAGTATCTTACATTGTACTACAACCTGTAGCATACATTGATTGATTGACTTGACTTGCGATACTATAAATTGGGAGTATCTTGCATTGTACTACGATTTATAAGGGTCTACTTGACTTTGTATCCTTTAGGAGAGGAGATCGATACTAGAATTGGCTAATTGACTGGGATCTTGCATTGTATTACAGTCAAAATCTACTATAGATTGAAAGTATCTTGCATTGTACTACAAGCTATAGAGGTTAATCGATTGATTGGTAGCCAAGTCTAGTATTACATTTCTCACGACTCGTCGTCCTTAGATGTTCTTCTTGCAGTGTTCTTATTCTCCATACTGTTATTTACTGTCATAT
The DNA here is from genome assembly GCA_029216955.1 of Iris pallida. Taxonomy (NCBI): domain Eukaryota; kingdom Viridiplantae; phylum Streptophyta; class Magnoliopsida; order Asparagales; family Iridaceae; genus Iris; species Iris pallida. The sequence goes on along the minus strand of JANAVB010041816.1, from coordinate 5,570,677 downwards.
TAGTAGGCATTTTATGTATCTGCTAGTCCTCTGAGGACCTGATGATCTCTTCCGGTTTAGCGACTGCATGGAGTTAGTTAGCAGAGCAGGATAGTAGAGGATTGCGATGTATGATACATATTTGCTGGTGATATTTATTATCTTCTCGTGCTTTATATTCAGTACCATGATATTTCCTGCTTATTTTATAGATCTATCATTCTTAGAGTCTAATAGGACAATATGCTAATGGGCTGCAGACCATGACCCATAATGTTTATTCTTGTTTTATTGATTCATGTGGGTTGAGATATAGTTTAATTAGACATGATACCCATGACCTTGACAGCTTATACGTACTCGAGTCGGGCTGGAGTCCGTTCGATACGTGAGACTTGCTCACAAGCTCGCGTCCGAAAACTGGGTGCGAGTCGTGACAATCAGTAAATATCTCCACTCTGTCTCCGTACAAGTAGTGCCGCCAAAACTTAAGTGCAAACACTACTGCTGCCAGTTCCAAGTCATGGGTCGGATAATTCTTCTCATGATCACGAGGTTGACGTGATGCATAAGATATTACCTTCCTATGCGCATCAAGACACCCCAATCCTCTGCCTGAAGCGTCGCAATAAACTGTGAATCCTCCGGTCCATAAGGTTCATGAACACCGCAGGAGCATTCGTCAGTCCAAACGGCAAGACCAAGAATTCAAACTGCCCATACTTGGTGTTGAATGCCGTCTTGGGAATATCTTCCTTCCTAACCCTGATCTGATGGTAGCCAGATCTAGGATCAATCTTCGAAAACACATTGGCTCTGCTCAATTGATCATATAGGTTATCGATCCGGGGCAAAGGGTACTTGTTCTTGATTGTTCAGCGCCGGTAGTAGATGCACATCCGTACTGTTTCGTCCTTCTTGTGCACTAACAAGACTGACGCTCCCTAGGATGAAGTTCCATCTTGGGTAAATCCTAGAACTTCATTGATCCGGTCCTTCATCTCCTTGGCCTCCTTCAGGTTGACTTTGTAGCATCCCTTAAAAATAGGGGAGAGCCGAAACTAGGTCAATAGTGAACTCTATGTCTAGGTCTGGGGTAATCCGGGAAAACTATCAGGGAAAACATCTACCATAAAGGTGTAACTAAGAATTTTATTTATGAAAGAGAATTACAGCAAGACTCTCATGATTATTCTAAGGACAACATCCTGTTACAACTTCTTTATAACAATAGAAAATGCTATTCAGCAGTCCTAGGTATAATCTTCATGGTTCTGGCTCTTGATGAGCAGTCTCCAACTGCTTCATCTTCCTCTATGATCCTCAAGTCTGCATCATGCCCTCCTGCAATGGGTGTAGGACAAGGTCTGCTTGATAGAAAGAGAATCCCTAGGTTGCGGCGTGGCAGGTGTTGCTGGGATAGGTGCTCTGGTATAATAGGGAGATAAGAGGCAGTTCTTTACCCGATGTTCAGCGGATCCACATGCCAAACATTGTCCCAATCTCTTGCGGCAACTAACGGTCTGATGACCAGGCCTCTTGCAGTATTCACAAGCCAATAGCCTCTTACGACAAGACTGTCGAAAGTAGAGTATTTGATGGACCCAAATATCTATATTCAGGGGTATACCTCCTAGGGTGAGGTTCCGCTCTAACTTGGTTGGAGACAGCTAAGGCTACATTGACGTTCTTCATGACTTCTCTCGTGATATCCATCTGTTCCTGCTGGACTTCAGCTTGAGCCTTCTGGGACTCCAGGATTTCTTGAAGTAGGACAACCATTTGGGAGGTGTTCGCTGGCACTGGTGGAGCATCAGGAATGGGTACTTCCTCAAGGAAATGCAGCTCAGTTTGAGAAGAGGTAGGATCCGCCTGTGTAGTAAAAACTTCACTGGATGCACTATGGGGATGGTCAATCAGCTGCGAGGGAATAAACCCTGGACTTGGTTGAGGAGATGGGTATGATCCGGAGATAACACCTCATCACCAGCAGGATTGGTCTTGTCAATGGCCATTCTCTGGAAGGTTTAGGATGCACACATAAGCAAGGTAACCTACCAATCTATAATCAAACAAAAATATTTATTTATATATAATTCGGTCCTATGTTGTAACAAATCAATGTTCTAGTGTTCTAATTTTCTAAGTATGTTTTCCTAAGTTGTTGTTTGGACCTTCATGGGCCACCACTAAAAACATATCACGATCCGATCCCAATTAATTGGGTCGAACCGGATCATGCCCAGCCTGCACCGTTGTTGAGACGGCGGCAGTAAGCTGTTCCATTAGCAGGTAACCAACAACAACAACTATATTTGTCACAACTCAATTTCGGAAATAAAATTTTATTAAACTTTGAAAGTTAAATACTACTGGGAAAATGTACTGAAAATAAATAATTGAATTGGAAATAAACAACAATGCTGAAAAAGAAAATCTATCTATCAGCCGGCTCAACGGCCTCAGTCCCAACGTCCTCCAATGGGGACTCTGGCAGCACTACTGGGTACAGGACAGGGTCGTAGTAGCTGCTGATTAACAGCTCAGCATCCTCAATGTCTCCTAAAATGTATCTCCAGTCAGGGGGAGCAAAGTACAATTCATGCTAATTTAAAATAGTTAAAATGAACAATAGAATCATGTACTTTTAAACAGTTTAGAAATTGAACAGTTTTTAGCAGTAAAACAGTGTGATTTGAATAGGCAATGAATATGACCGGCTTGGGATGTACAGTTGTATCCTATTGATACGATTCGGTTTATCCCCGTGTGTATGAGAGGTAAGCTAAACTGGCCTAAGTTACAGTTGGATGTGGTCATAAAATTACTCTATTCCCCTAGTCCCCAATCAGTTACAGTAGTTGCAGTCAGTACTCTCAGAAGAGTTTCGTGTTTGCATCGTGGTTTAAACTTGCAGTAAAACGATTATTAAAATAACTGTAAAACTAACACAAACTATACTTGCCTCAAAAATGGACTTGACTGGAGAGGATGAAGACTTCGAGACGGGAATTCAGAATCGTTCTCGAATTCCTACATTCGAGAAATTGACTCAGATTCCAGGTTACCAATCTAGCTACGCTAGTTGAAATCTCTATTTGTGTCCTAATCCAATTTTAATTCTTTATTAAACAAAACACGAAAGCACGATTATTAGTGAGTTGATTTCAATACGAGGGAAAAGATCATTTTATATTTTGAATTTGGAAAACTCGTCGATGCCGGTTTAATTGGTTAAAACTTGGTATTTTTATATTTATAAGTATAAAACTAATTTCTTTATTTTGTGAGAAATACATGATCTTTAACTGATAGATTTTAGGTGAAAAATCTTATTAATTTTTATACGAAAATACTTTTTATTAAATTTATTCGTTTAATACAAAAACTCGCAAAATCAGCAATAACTAAAATCTATGCTACCAAATACAGTTACAAACCAACAGCCAACTGGGCTTATGCCCATTACAATTTATTTACATAAATTGAAATAAGACAGAAACTGCCGTTAGTCCTAAACTTTAAATGAATTAAATATGAATAAAATTAAATGATAGAAAATAAAAATAAAATAATTATTTATAGAGTCTCAGATATGGTCCAATCTTCAACTAGGCTAATGCCTCAACGTCCGGGCGAAGCCGGTTTCGTTTGCACTTAGCCGGGGCCCATTGGCCGATACGGTCGTCGCCCAAAATCTAAACATTAAATAAAATCCCGAAATCCATTTTAAATTCATTTTTAAAATATTCTGGAATTTACGGAAAAATCCGGCAGCATCTCCTCTGTTTTTGGTCAACCCAAAAACTGGAAAATAGGCCGATAATCTTTCCTGCAAATCCCAAACCAGGGAATCCCAAATATGTATATATATAATAATCCACAACCAATCCATAGATAAATTCGGAACGACCCGAAATAATTTTGGAAGTCCGAATCCAACCAAAAACATCACAGAACGCTACCGAAAAATCCGAAAGCCCAAAATATACCAAAAACCAATTTTCGAAAAGTTCGGAAATCAAAATAATCAACAGAACCTTTCCGAAGGTTCTAAAAAAATACGACGTCGCTAAAACCGAATTCCTAAAGGGAATCGGGGACCATTCTCATCACAGACTGTAAGAAAAAGGGCGGGACGGGGGTTATACCCTCAGGTTGCTCGGCTAGAGCTCTCAGATGATAAATAATAGAAAGAAATGGAGATCCGAACAGCAATGCAAACCCGGAACAGCGTCCGAAATTGGAACTTCGCTCCTGGTCGGGAACGGAAAGTCACAGAACAGTGGATCGGGGTCGGGACAGTAGTGACAGCGGCAACGCTGTCACAGGACCACTGAAACAGCGGATCAGGGCACGGTGCTCGGCCGGGGACGAAGGGGGTCGGCGCACAGAGGGCGCGGGAAGGCCGGCGGGAGTGCGTCGGCGCACAGGAGAGGCGGGGTCGGCCGACAGGAGCTCGGGGCCGGGCTGCGTTGGTGCCGAGGGTCGGCGAGGGTGCGGTGGCGCCCTGGTGGTTGGGCGGAGACGCCGCGGGCGGAGCACCGGGGTCGCGGGTCGGGGGCGTCGGAGGGGCGCAAAGGGCGGAGTTGGGGCGGGGCTGGCCGCGCAAGGAGGGGCGCAGGGAGGTCGACCGTGCGGCGTCGAGAGCGGGGCGCCGCTGGGGCTCGGGGCGGCACGGCTCCGATGGACAAGGGGGAAGGCCGGCGGGAAGGGCGCCGCGTAGGGCGCGCTGGAGGCGGGGTCGGCCAGAGGGGGTTCAGCCGGGGTCGGCTGCGGTCGGCCGGAAGTCAGAGCTCGGCGGGGCTCGGATCCGAGGAAGAGCGGAGAAGTGAAGGGGTTTGTTGTAGTTGTTCTCTGGAGTAGAGGGAGAATAGTTCTGTGGGGGAAAATGTAAGGAGAGAGGGGAGTTATAATGAGGTGGAAGAAAAAATGGTAGTAGAAAGAAGAATGGGTTTTCCCTAAGAGTAGAGAACCGAGTGGTGGAGAAAGTGTTGGAGAAAAATGGGGAGGGGATTACGTGGGTTTGCTGGTCCAATTTGGACCAGCTCAAAAAGGTTTTTTTTATTTATTATTTGAAAGACCAATCAATTTTAAGGAATAGGACTTGGACTGGGTCTGGGTTCGGGCTCGGGTCTGGGTCAGCACCCAAAAACCATGTTTTTAAGTTTTCGAAATAATTTTTAACACTCAAATAATACTAATAACTAATAAATAATAATAATAATACTAATATTAATTACAAAGAAAATGGGTTTCACAATCTTTCCTCCTTAGAAAATTTCGTCCTCGAAATTAAAGGCAAGGTAGGAGAATCAAACAGGTACGGGTACTGCGCCTGTAACTCAGGTCCAACAATAAGAATTTCAAGGCAGTCGTGGATGAGACGGTTTAGGGACAAGTTTATTTATGATATCATCCATGTAGAAAATTAAAAGCGAACCAAAGTACACGAGGTTGATCAGACCATCGTGCACCGGTCCTGATTAGACAATATTTTAGTGGGTGCACCCAATAAAATACCGTCATGATCAAGCTCGATAAAAAGATAGCTTGCAAAACTAGGCTAATTTAGCAGCATCAGTCAAGTTTAGAACGAAAAGATAAGGAATAGTAGTTTACGTGATGGCTCAAATTCTGATCTTCTTCTCACCTCTGACTACACTTGTAACTGGCTTCTCTGGCTCTGAAAGGTTGGGTCCAATCTTCAGCTCTGAATTATCCAATATGTGACTCGGATCCGGAATGTAGCATCTGAGCTGGCCTCAATTCCCAGCTACGTCAAAACTGTTTGTTCCTCTGGTAGAAGAAACTTCACAGAAATGCTATCTCCTTCTTCAAACTTCACCGGTCGACAACTACTATCAACCCAATGCTCCTGTCTGTCTTGGGCAATCCTGAGCTTGTCTCTGATCATTCTCACCTTCTCTGCTGCATCGGTCACCTTCTCAGGACCCAGCAATACTCTTTCTCCTACGTCGTCCCATGCAAGTGGTGTACGACAACGACGTCCATAGAGTGCCTCGAACAGTGTCATACCGATACTAGCTTGGTAGCTGCTGTTGTAGGAGAATTCTCCAAGTACAAATGGTCTTCTCAAGACCCTCAAAATTCCAAGATGCAGGATCTCCGCATGTCTTCTAACGTATATTGTTCTCTCGATTGCCCGTCAGTCTGGGGGTGGTAGGCGCGCTGAACTTCCGTTGTGTTTCCAAACTGTATAAACTCTTCCAAAAGTGGGAGGTAAATCTAGTATCTCTGTCAGATACGATACTTACCGGAACTTCATGAATCCGGTAGATGTGTCGCATGTACAGTGCTGCCAACTTCTCGATGGATAGACCAACCTTGAAGGGGATAAAGTGAGCTGGCTTCGTCAGTCGGTCCACGATAACCCAAATGGCATCCTTCCCTCCTTGGGATCGAGGCAGTCCCGATACAAAATATATTTTTATGTGCCCATTTCCACTCGGAATGTAAGCGGCTGCAATAGTCCTGCTGGTCTCTGCATGCTAGCCTTCCCTTGTTGATAAATTAAACAACATACCTGGCCACGTCTTTCTTCATTCCAAACCACCAAACAATGGTACGCATATCCGATACATTTTGTTGGCTCCAGGATGTATGGAATACTGCGACTGGTGCGCTTCTTGCATCAGCTCGTTCCTCAGTTCGCCAGTTGGTACACAAAGTCCGTACCATTCTTCAGTGCTCGTCACTGGCGATTTAGAATCTTCAAGTGTTCCTGCCAGCACTTGATCTCTAAGTTTGCAAAGTGTCTCGTCTTGATTTTGTCCATCAGACTCGAGCTCACTTGCAACTTCATAAAAAATGAATCAGCATCCAGCTCCTTCCTTCCAGGCAGTATAATCTCCCGTCCAAGCTTCTCGATGTCCTCTAGCAGATGTGCTCCTTGGTCAAAAACATGCCATAGGGTATCGACTAAGTGCATCTGCGACCACATTAGCCTTACCTGGGTGGTACTGTAGATCGATATCAAAATCCTTCATCAGCTCCCGCCATCTTCTTTGCCTCATGTTCAGCTCCTTCGGAGTGAAAACATACTTCAGACTTTTGTGGTCTGTATATATTTCCACTCTCTCCATATAGATAATGCTTCCATAGCTTCAAAACAGAGATGACTGCCGCAAGCTCCAGATCATGTGTGGATAGTTCTTCTCATGGTCTGTAATTGCCTAGATGCATAAGCAATCACTTTTCCATGTTGTTGAAGAACGCAACCCAGTCCTTTACCTGGGGCGTCACTGTAGATTGAGAAACCACCAGTTCCTGCGGGTAGCGCAAAGATTGGTGTAGTGGTAAGTCTCTTCTTCAGCTCCTCGAATGATGCCTGGCAATCTTCGTCCAGATGAACTCTTCATTCTTCGAGTGAGCTTCGTCCTCGGCTCTGCAATTCTGGCAAAAAACCCTTCACGAACTTCGGTAGTACCAGCCAAGTTCAAAAACTCCTGATTTCAGCAACTGAGTTTGGGACCACTTCTCAACAGCGGCTATCTTCTTCGGATCCACCAAAATTCCTTCTCCTGTGACAACATGGCCAAGAAAATCCATCTTGTCTAGAAAGAATTCACACTTGAAGGCTTACTAAACAGCTTCCTTCCTTAAAGTTTCCAAAACTTTCCAGAGGTGCTCTTCGTGCTCCTCTTCCGTCTTTGAATAGATCAGAATGTCATCGATGAAGACAACGACAATTTGATCTAGATATTCATGAAAAACCTTGTTCATAAGGTTCATGAACATCGCAGGAGCATTCGTCAGTCCAAACGGCAAGACCAAGAATTCAAACTGCCCATACTTGGTGTTGAATGCCGTCTTGGAATATCTTCTTCCTAACCCTGATCTGATGGTAGCCAGATCTAAGATCAATCTTCGAAAACATTGGCTCTGCTCAATTGATCATATAGGTTATCGATCGGGGCAAAGGGTACTTGTTCTTGATTGTTCAGCGCCCGGTAGTAGATGTACATCCGTACTGTTCCGTCCTTCTTGTGCACTAACAAGACTGACGCTCCCTAGGATGAAGTTCCATCTTGGGTAAATCCTAGAACTTATTGATCCGGTCCTTCATCTCCTTGGCCTCCTTCAGGTTGACTCTGTAGCATCCCTTAAAAATGGGAGAGCCGGGAACTAGGTCAATAGTGAACTCTATGTCTAGGTCTGGGGTAATCCGGGAAAACTATCAGGGAAAACATCTACCATAAAGGTGTAACTAAGAATTTTATTTATGAAAGAGAATTACAGCAAGACTCTCATGATTATTCTAAGGACATCCTGTTACAACTTTTATAACAATAGAAAATGCTATTCAGCAGTCTAGGTACTAATCTTCATGGTTCTGGCTCTTGCATGAGCAGTCTCCAACTGCTTCATCTTCCTCTATGATCCTCGAGTCTGCATCATGCCCTCCTGCAATGGGTGTAGGAGGCAAGGTCTGCTTGATAGAAAGAGAATCCCTAGGTTGCGGCGTGGCAGGTGTTGCTGGGATAGGTGCTCTGGTATAATGGGGAGATAAGAGGCAGTTCTTTACCCGATGTTCAGCGGATCCACATACCAAACATTGTCCCAATCTCTTGCGGCAACTAACGGTCTGATGACCAGGCCTCTTGCAGTATTCACAAGCCAATAGCCTCTTACGACAAGACTGTCGGAAAGTAGAGTACTTGATGGGACCCAAATATCTTCTAGATTCAGGGGTATACCTCCTAGGGTGAGGTTCCGCTCTAATTGGTTGGAGACAGCTAAGGCTACATCATTGACGTTCTTCATGACTTCTCTCGTGATATCCATCTGTTCCTGCTGGACTTCAGCTTGAGCCTTCTGGGACTCCAGGATTTCTTGAAGTAGGACAACCATTTGGGAGGTGTTCGCTGGCACTGGTGGAGCATCAGGAATGGTACTTCCTCAAGGAAATGTAGCTCAGTTTGAGAAGAGATAGGATCCGCCGGAGTAGTAAAAACTTACTGGATGCATTATGGAGATGGTCAATCAGCTGCGAGGGAATAAACCCTGGACTTGGTTGAGGAGATGGGGTATGATCCGGAGATAACACCTCATCACCAGCAGGATTGGTCTTGTCAATGGCCATTCTCTGGAAGGTTTAGGATGCACACATAAGCAAGAACCTACCAATCTATAATCAAACAAAATATTTATTTATATATAATTCGGTCCTATGTTGTGACAAATCAATGATCTAGTGTTCTAATTTTTCTAAGTATGTTTTCCTAAGTTGTTGTTTGGACCTTCATGGGCCACCACTAAAAACATGTCACGACCCGATCCCAATTAATTGGGTCGAACCGGATCATGTCCAGCCTGCACCGTTGTTGAGACGGCGGCAGTAAGCTGTTCCATTAGCAGGTAACCATACAACAACAACTATATTTGTCACAACTCAAATTCGTAAATAAAATTTTATTAAATTTGAAAGTTAAATACTACTGGGAAAATGTACTGAAAATAAATAACTGAATTGGAAATAAACAACAATGCTGAAAAAGAAAATCTATCTATCAGCCGGCTCAACGGCCTCATCCCAACGTCCTCCAATGGGGACTCTGGCAGCACTACTGGGTACAGGACAGGGTCGTAGTAGCTGCTGATTAACAGCTCAGCATCCTCAATGTCCCCTAAAAATGTATCTCCAGTCAGGAGGGAGCAAAGTACAATTCATGCTAATTTAAAACAGTTAAAATGAACAATAGAATCATGCATTTTAAACAGTTTAGAAATTGAACAGTTTTCTAGCAGTAAAACAGTGTGATTTGAATAGGCAATGAATATGACCATCTTGGGATGTACAGTTGTATCCTATTGATACGATTCGGCTTATCCCCGTGTGTATGAGGGGTAAGCTAAACTGGCCTAAGTTACAGTTGGATGTGGTCGTAAACATTACTCTATTCCCCAGTCCCCAATCAGTTACAGTAGTTGCAGTAAGTACTCTCAGGGAGAGTTTCGTGTTTGCATGTGGTTTAAACTTGCATTAAAACGATTATTAAAATAACTGTAAAACTAACACAAACTATACTTGCCTCAAAAATGGACTTGACTGGAGAGGATGAAGACTTCGAGACGGGAATTCAGAATCGTCCTCGAATTCCTACATTAGAGAAATTGACTCAGATTCCAGGTTACCAATCTAGCTACGCTAGTTGAAATCTCTATTTGTGTCCTAATCCAATTTTAATTCTTTATTAAACAAAACACGAAAGCACGATTATTAGTGAGTTGATTTCAATACGAGGGAAAAGATATTTTATATTTTGAATTTGGAAAACTCGTCGATGCCGGTTTAATCGGTTAAAACTTGGTATTTTCATATTTATAAATATAAAACTAATTTCTTTATTTAGTGAGAAATACATGATCTTTAACTGATAGATTTTAGGTGAAAAATCTTATTAATTTTTATACGAAAATACTTTTTATTAAATTTATTCGTTTAATACAAAAACTCGCAAAATCAGCAATAACTAAAATCTATGCTACCAAATACAGTTACAAACCAACAGCCAGTTGGGCTTATGCCCATTACAATTTATTATATAAATTGAAATAAGACAGAAACTGCCGTTAGTCCTAAACTTTAAATGAATTAAATATGAATAAAATTAAATGATAGAAAATAAAGATAAAATAATTATTTATAGAGTCTCAGATATGGTCCAATCTTCAACTAGGCTAATACCTCAACGTCCGGCGAAGCCGGTTTCGTTTGCACTTAGCCGGGGCCCATTGGCCGATACGGTCGTCGCCCAAAATCTAAACATTAAATAAAATCCCGAAATCATTTTAAATTCATTTTTAAATATTCTGGAATTTACGAAAAATCCGGCAGCATCTCTCTGTTTTTGGTCAACCCAAAAACTGGAAATAGCCGATAATCTTTCCTGCAAATCCCAAACCAGGGAATCCCAAATATGCATATATAATAATCCACAACCAATCCACAGATAAATTCGGAACGATCCGAAATAATTTCGGAAGTCCGAATCCAACCAAAAACATCACAGAACGCTACCGGAAAATCCATAAAGCCCAAAATATACCAAAAACCAATTCCCGAAAAGTTTCGAAATCCAAAATAATCAACAGAACCTTTCGAAGGTTCCAAAAATACGACGTCGCTAAAACCGAATTCCCAAGGAATCGGGGACCATTCTCATCACAGACTGTAAGAAAAAGGGCGGGACAGGGTTATACCTCAGGTTGCTCGGCTAGAGCTCTCAGATGATAAATAATTGAAAGAAATGGAGATCCGAACAGCAATGCAAACCCGGAACAGCGTCCGAAATTGGAACTTCGCTCCTGGCCGGGAACGGAAAGTCACAGAACAGTGGATCGGGGTCCAGACAGCAGTAGACAGCGGCAACGCTGTCACGGGACCACTGAAACAGCGGATCAGGACGCGGTGCTCGGCCGGGGACGAAGGGGGTCGGGCACAGAGGGTGCGGGAAGGCCGGCGGGAGTGCGTCGGCGCACAGGGAGGCCGCGGGTCGGTCGACAGAAGCTCGGGGCCGGGCTGCGTTGGCGTCGAGGGTCGACGAGGGTGCGGTGGCTCCTTGGTGGTTGGGCGGAGACGCCGCGGGCGGAGCACCGGGGTCGCGGGTCGGGGCGCACCGGAGGGGCGCGAAGGGGCGGAGTTGGCGCGGGCTGGCCGCGCAAGGAGGGGCGCAGGGAGGTCGAACGTGCGGCGTCGAGCGCGGGGCGCCGCTGGGGCTCGGGGCGGCGGCTCCGATGGACAAGGGGAGGAGGCCAGCAGGAAGGGCGCCGGCGTGCGCGCTGGAGGCGGGGTCGGTCGGAGGGTTCGGCGGGGTCGGCTGCGGCCGGCCGGAAGTCAGAGCTCGCGCGGGCTCGGATCCGAGGAAGAGCGGAGAAATGAAGGGGTTTGTTGTAGTTGTTCTCTGGAGTAGAGGGAGAATAGTTCTGTGGGGGAAAATGTAAGGAGGAGGGGAGTTATAATGAGGTGGAGAAGAAATGGTAGTGGGAGGAAGAATGGGTTTTCCCTAAGAGTAGGGAACCGAGTGGTGCAGAAAGTGTCTGGAGAAAATGGAGGGGGATTACGTGGGTTTGCTGGTCCAATTTGGACCAGCTCAAAAAGGTTTTTTTTATTATTATTTGAAAGACCAATCAAATTTTAAGGAATAGGACTTGGACTGGGTCTGGGTTCGGTCTCGGGTCTGGGTCAGCACCCAAAAACCATGTTTTTAATTTTTCGAAATAATTTTTAACACTCAAAATAATACTAATAACTATAATAAATATAATAATAATAATACTAATATTAATTACAAAGAAAATGGGTTTCACACGACTTCAGGTACGTTCACAACCGATAGGGCTGTAAACCCCTTCACATAGATTCTTTCAACTCGTACTGTGCACGACGGGAATCGAGTTCCAAATCGAGGAAAAAAAACTCGATTTTCGGATATTAGAAACTGTCCCGAAACCCAAGTTTTACGGTCGATTTACGACCAGAACATCGCGAGTTTTGGAAAACCGCTTGAACAGACTTCTAGACAACCAAACCAAGATAGAAACGCATTTTTAGAATAAATTCTTGTTGATTAATTGATGTTTAAAATTAGGGTGAAGTTGACGAAAAATCTATTTTCAAAACTAGAAAATTGTCCCACACGACGTGGTCCCGCCAAACCGGGCGATATGGTCGCGAACAGAAAGCATAGAAAGCTGCGTATGGCTTCGTGGTCGTGTGGGCTTTGGCAGAATTCAAATTGGTCGCGTGTGCGCGACGAATTTGATGCGTATCCGTCGAAATTACCGTATCGTGCACTTTGCAAATTCTTCAATTACTTTGTGCACGCTCGTCAGATCGGACGAAACTTATGCCAACAGAACCGTATCATTTTTAGTCCTGTATGCCAAGTTTGGTCCAATTCTGAGACAGTTGAATCCGACGTTTTGCGAGCCCCACGGTCCCACTCAACGGGTGATTTTGTGCACGGCCCACCGGAATCCAACTTTGGACATACGGTTGGGTTCGTATCAGAAAACCGGATTCGTAGACATGTAGTTTGATGACTTATAGACCATTGACTCTGGCACGCTTTTCGGTGCAAAGCAGGTCAACGGCGGACATCGTTTTGGTCCAAAATTACCGTTTTGCCCCTGTGTCCAGAATTGGACTTAAGGACAGGCAATCCTAGCTAATTTGACTATTCTGAGAATGTTCGTAACGTTTATTTCAGCTTTCGGAGACAGTTGTGATGACTTGGACTTTCTGACTGGATTGATTGGCGGTACTTTGTTGGTTCTCCGTGCAACCTCCAGGCAAGTATACCTTGCCGAACATATACAGTATTTACATGGTTTCTCTTTCCTTATTGTAGTCCTTTTCATATTGTCACATGATTCTGTATTATGATTGATTCGTCCTGGATTGCTTTATTTGTTCTAGATTACGTGCACGTATAGGATGTTGACATTGCTAGAATATTGGTCTCTTCGTGTTACTCTTTTCTCGTGATTGAGTTGTCAGTTTTATATCTGTCCTTGACCATTCTCTACTGGGAGTATCTTGCATTGTACTACAGTAGACATACTATAGCTTGGGAGTATCTTACATTGTACTACGATCTATAGCTGATTCTTTATCTTGATTGACTTGACTTGAGACATGCCATGGATTGGAGTATCTTACATTATACTAACCTGTAGCATACATTGATTGATTGACTTGACTTGCGACACTATAAATTGGGAGTATCTTGCATTGTACTACGATTTATAAGGGTCTACTTGACTTTGTATCCTTTAGGAGAGAAATCGATACTAGAATTGGCTAATCTTGACTGGGATTATCTTGCATTGTATTACATTCAAAATCTACTATAGATTGGGAGTATCTTGCATTGTACTACAAGCTATAGAGGTTAATCGATTGATTGGTAGCCAAGTCTAGTATTACATTTCCCACGACTCGTCGTCCTTAGATGTTCTTCTTGCAGTGTTCTTATTCTCCACACCTGTTATTTACTGTCATATTAGTAGGCATGTTTTATGTATCTTGCTAGTCCTCTGAGGACCTGATGATCTCTTCAGGTTTAGCGACTACATGGAGTTGTTAGCAGAGCAGGATAGTAGAGGATTGCGATGTATGATACAGGTATTTGCTGGTGATATTTTATTATCTTCCCGTGCTTTATATTCAGTACCATGATATTTCCTGCTTATTTATAGACTCATATCATTCTTAGAGTCTAATCGGACAATATGCTAATGGGCTGCAGACCATGACCCATAATTGTTCATTCTTGTTTTATATGATTCCTGTGGGTTGAGATATAGTTTAGAGACATGATACCCATGACCTTGAAAGCTTATACGTACTCGAGTCGGGGAGTCCCTCGATACGTAGCTGGCTTGCTCACGAGCTCGCATCCGAAAATCAGGCGGATCGTGACAATCAGTAAATATCTCCACTCTGTCTCCGTACAAGTAGTGCCGCCAAAGCTTAAGTGCAAACACTACTGCTGCCAGTTCCAAGTCATGGGTCGGGTAATTCTTCTCATGATCACGAGGTTGACGTGATGCATAAGATATTACCTTCCCATGCGGCATCAAGAACACCCCAATCCTCTGCCTGAAGCGTCGCAATAAACTGTGAATCCTCCGGTCCCATCTGGAAGTGTGAGAATGGGAGCCGTTATCAAACCTCGCTTCAACTTCTCAAATGATTCCTGGCACTCTGCTGTCCAAGCAAACTGCACATCCTTGCGGGTCAACTGGGTCATCGGCGCTGAAATCCTCGTAAAATCTGAAACGAATTGCCGGTAGTAGCCGGCTAATCCAAGGAAGCTGCGAACCTCTGACACTGAGTTAGGTACTGGCCATGTCTCGATAGCCACAATCTTCTGGGGATCCACTTCTACTCCTCCTCGAGTAATGATGTGACCCAAGTACAAATACGATCGAGCCAGAACTCGCATTTACTAAACTTGGCGTACAACTGATGCTCTCTAAGCGTCTGAAGGACGATTCTGAGATGCTGCTCATGCTCTGCTTCGCTTTGCTGTGGACCAGGATATCATCTAGGAACACGATCACGAACTGATCCAAGTAAGGCATGAAAATGCGATTTATGAGGTCCATAAATACGGCTGGCGCATTGGTTGCTCCAAAGGGCATAACAAGAAACTCCAATGCCCATACCTAGATCGGAAAGCTGTCTACAGGATGTCCTGCTCTCTGACTCTGATCTGGTGGTATCCTGACCGCAAGTCTATCTTCGAAACACTGAAGCCCCCTTGAGTTGATCAAACAAGTCATCTATCCTGGGGAGAGGGTATCTGTTCTTGATTGTCACTGAGTTCAAGGTACGATAATCTACAAATAACCTGGATGTACCATCCTTCCTTTTCACAAGAAGCATCGGGGCTCCCCAAGGTGATCCACTTGCACGAATGAATCCCTTGGTCCTGAGTTCTTCAATCATTTTGTACAAAATCTCCAACTCTTGAAGGCGTCATCCTGTAGACTGGCTCTGATACTGGTGTGTCCCGGGGATCAAGTCATAGTGAACTCAATCTCCCGCTCTGGCGGCATCCCTGGAAGTTCCTCTGGGAAGACATATGGAAACTCTTCAACTATTTGGGGTAACTGCACTGCTGCTACTGCCATCCGCAATACTGGAGAAGATGGTTCCACTGCGCCTCTGGAAAATGAAAACTCTGGCTCGCCTGGAATACTAAAGACAACCCTGCCAACATGGCAGTCTATCCTAGCATACTGGTTCCTCAACCAATCCATGCCTAAGACTACATCATAGTCTGCATAGGAATTCTATAAATCTAGCGGAGAACTCTCTACCGCTAACTACGATCCGACACGAGGAAAATACTCGATCTACTCCCACAAGACCATTACCAGTAAGTATATTGAGCCTCACTGATAATGACTCGGACTCCAATCCTATCCGTGTCGCGAATCGTGCAGACATGAATGAATGCGATACACCAGAATCAAATAATACCAATGCTGGAGAGGAGTCGACGAGAATAGTACCTGCCACTACCTCACCTGGTAACTTTTCTTCCATATTCATCATCATGGCCTGACCTTGTCCTCTGGCTGCGGGTCCTCTGCTGGAAACCTCAGCATGTTCTGCACTTGGGCTTGGGTATATTGCTGCTGGTTATGCTGATAAAATACCTGGGCCTGAGGCAACAATGGCCTTGGGTACTGCTGCTGCATATGTGCTGGTCCCCTAACCGACGGACTGGTTAGGTTGGAAGAAGGACGAACTACCCCTATTCGGACAGGCTCCTATCTTGTGATCTGTCGCTCCACAAGCCAGGTACAATCCCTGCGTCCTGCGACAATCTGCCACCACGTGCCCTGGCTTTCGCAATGAGAACATCCCATCACGGAAGTCTGCTTCTGCTTCTGCTGCTGCGGGTACGTCAGGGTTGAATGCTGAACCGACGTTACTGAGGCCGCCCGCCTCGGAGTTCCAATGGTCAAACCCCTAGCTGCCGGGGCTGGAGCTGATGATTGGTGCATCTGATTGTGGGATCGCTTCCTACCTCCGTTCCTATCCACGATCCTCTGAGAGGTGTACTCGTGCCTCCTAGCTGCCATTAATACTGCATCGAACGTCTGGTGCTCGAACTGCTCGACTGCCAGCAAGATCTCCAAATGTAGTCCCTGCTGGAACCGCTGGGCCCTATCAAACTCGGTCGTCACCAAGGTGGGGGCATACCTACCGAGTCTAGAAAACTCAGATGCAAACCGTCGACCGTTCTGCCTCCTTGCTTCAAGTTGGTAAATTCGTCTGTAGGTCGTACCGAGCTACAGCATCGAAATACTTCGTCTGGAATCTTTCTCTAAACACCGACCAAGTGACCGGCGCCGCTAATCCACGGCCTGTGCCGCCCACCAACTGCGAGCTAAGTCCAGCAATTGTAGACGTACCACCGCCACCTTCTCATTCTCAGGTGTCCTAGCTGCTTCCAGAACCACCTCGGAATCCTGAAGCCAAGCAGCGTCCGCGGCAATCGCATCCTCGCTGCCGTCGAAGAATGGAGGGTTCAAGTGCTTGAAGCTATTGGCCGCGTTGTTCCCTGGATGACCGTCTCTGGTCAAAGCATCTGCTACTACCTGGTGCAAGGCATCTCCTCTACGATCCTGGGAAGCTATCAATGTCCTGATGAGACCTACCAAGGTGCCATCGTCAGGCTCTGCAGGCTGGACGGGCCGAACTGGGGGCTCTCCTCCAGTAGGTACAACTCTGGAGGCTACTCCGGAATACTGGGCTTGATCTCCGCGTTGCGGCTGGTCCACGGGAGTTGCCCCACTCGCTGATTAGTGGGGTCAGGTACAGTGCCGCTGAAGAAGACAACACAGGAAACAATAAGAAAGGACCAGGATAGATCAACGATACAAGCATGTGATCAGGTCAAAATTCTCAGGGATTCGAAGATACGAGCAGAGATCAAGGGCATATACTGATTGAGACATCTATTAGGTAAACCCTCACATTCTTGAATGCCAAGACCTGCATGGGCCACCACTTAAACCATGTCACGCCCCAGAACCAGAATACTGGAGAGCGGGGGCGAACATAGCCAGCTACGTATATTGAAATGGAATCCACCTCGCTATACGGTCACGGCTGTCTAGATATGAGGGTTTACTACAAGCCAACGGTCTCTTAAGGTCAAGCCTATTGTCTCAATCTCAAGCAAGTAATATAATTACAAGATGTTAGACCACCAAATATACAATAAAAGGCGTCCCAAATATAACATATTCAGCTGATCATGAAGCTAGTCATACAAAATACGAGGACTAGCAAGAGTTAAGTCATACATGATCAACCCTAGGATTTGTTAATCATGTTACAGCCCGTAGGCAGACAGTAAGTAAAGATGCATCGAGCTAACAGGTGCTAGTCGGCTAAACGCCTCAAAAGAATAAATTTATAATGTAGGGGTGAAACAAAATAGAAAACCACTCGTAGCCGGGTTCCTTCTAGTCGCCACCATTGGGTGGAAGTTCGGTAGATCCTCGGGTGCTGCTCCGAAATCTGGCCACACAAAACCAGCTGGGTCAAACCCCAGAAAGAGCAAGTGCCACAAAGAGGCCAAAATAAGAACAAAAGCCAGCATATCAGAACATAAGAAAATGGAAGAAAAGTACAAGTAATAAAGAGTACAGCAGGACAATGAACGACTAGGGCGTGGAACCGTTCCGGGAGCCAGGTTACAACCCGTAAACCAAACAAGGACCGAGGTTGTAACCCTTCGCCTGAATGGAGCCTTGTCTCTGCCATTTATTGTTAAGGATAAGTAAAACAATCATGTACAGGAGTACCAGGTACAGGGACTTAGACGAGACTTAGACCAGGCTGGACACCATCCATTCACAAGCGGCCAAGCAAATACTACGGCTTACTACTTAACAAACTAGGGTTATCACAAGCCTAATTACTAACAAGATGCAAATGAGAAATTTTAGTCCCAAGCCCTGCAGACTATCCAGTTATCCTTCGCGGGTTGAGAGTATGGTTGGGTACATCGTCCAGGAGACGATATACCCTTAGGTGACTTAGAGGGTGCAACACATGACAGCATGCTGGAAATGTGCCCTACTCGTCGGCAGGCTACAAGTCCATTTAAAGCGCCCAGATAACGAGATCGCCTGTGACTGGAAATTCTCATGAACTATATTTTGATCTAGTCATTAGCCTAACCATATTCAGTGTGAATCCCTGACCGTGGTAACCAGGGAGTCACGTCTAGACATGATGCGACAAGACAAGTGGATTGCACAAGGCAGCAAGAATGAACACCCACGGCGTCGAGTTGATTATACGACTCAAGTTAGCCATCGCAACAGCATCAAGTCAAGTTACAAGTCAGGTTACAAATTACACGTCAGGAGTGCACCGCCACGGGCCACTATCAAGAAGATCAGAAACTAGAATCATAATTCACAAAATTCATGAAAACCGTACTAGTCATAAGCAAAACACCAAAAACTGTGCCAGGTCGTGTTGGGTCGAGACAGTCGTGTTGTGTGGAAAAGATCTCAAAGCTCCAATCCACAAAAGAGAAGCCAAGTCCAAGAAAATAAAACCAAATCACCATGGGTAACAGGCTGCGCAGGGGATCAGATTGCGCTGGGGGAAAATGGACTGCGCAGGGGATCAGATTGTGCTGGGGGAAAATGGACTGCGCAGGGGTTGGGTTGCGCTGAAGATGGGTTGCACTGAAGCGGATTGCGCTGGAGATGGGTTGCGCAGGACTGGGTTGCGCTGAAGATGGGTTGCGCAGGACTGGGTTTCTGAAAATGAACTGCGCTGGGGCAAACTGCACAGGGGCGAGCTGCGCGGAGGTCAAGCGCCCAAATGGAGAGAAGGCGCTGGAGCTAAAGAGCGCCAGCGCAAGTCAACCCAGCGCAAGGCGGTGGCCGAGGAGTTGCGCAGTC
Source organism: Iris pallida (assembly GCA_029216955.1). Taxonomy (NCBI): domain Eukaryota; kingdom Viridiplantae; phylum Streptophyta; class Magnoliopsida; order Asparagales; family Iridaceae; genus Iris; species Iris pallida. The sequence goes on along the minus strand of JANAVB010041816.1, from coordinate 5,551,222 downwards.
CGGCCATGCGCTAAAGAGCGCAGGCTGAGAGTCATCTTCTCCACCAGGCCAAGAGGAAGACTCCAAGAACCCTAAATTTTAAATCTTCATAACTTAGCCAAAACAAAACCAAATTTGGATTTTCAAAGTTCTAACTTGTGTAAAATTGAATTCTCTTCCATATGGAAGCCTCTAAAACAAGGAAAAATCTAAGTTTAATAGATCAAAAAAAAGAAAAACTGAAAATGGTTAAAACTTAGATCTAGAAAAATGGAAGCTCCAAATCACAAAATGCCAAGTTCTAATGTTGTCCACCATGGCCTACTCTAGCTAATGGACAAATAAAATTGGGTCTTATATGGTGGCAAGGTGCACTTGCCTATGGTGTTGGTGTTGTGGAGGAAGAAGAATAAGAAATTAATGGAAGTTATGAGGAGAGAGAAAGTTAGGTGGGGTTTTAATGAGGGGATGGTGTGTTGTGTTGAGGGTGAGATTAACTAGGGTGTTCCAATGCATACTAAAGCAAACCAAAATAATTCCTTCTAAAAAATAAAACCAAGCCAGGTCCAAAACCCGTTTTACGAGAAAACCAAAATCAGCAAGTTAAGCCAAAACACAATTACAGGCCATAATCTGAGAAAATAAAATACAGGTCCAAAATACATATAAGCCTAATTAAAATATGTATCCCGAAATACGGACGTTACAGTAACTCCATAATAGGAATCGCAGAGCAACTCCTCCTCAGTAAGTATACATACAACGTTATCCTGTCAGGACGGGAGCAAGTACTGATTCTAGCAAACTGAATATACGAAACATGAAATGAACAGGAATATAATAAACTGGAATCATGGCATCATAATCTATCATGGCAGGGACACATATGTCATAGAGACAGATGTATATATAATGTTTAAAACTGTAGTAGGTACGTGATCGTCAATAGGTGTACAATGCGCTGTAGCACATATAAATAAAATGTACATACGTACAAGTGTACAAGCATAGGTGTACATCCGTATAGAATACGGGATAATGGCCTACGGCAAGGTATGCATATAGAATGCGACCTTGCTCGGTACTGTAAAGGGGACATGATCACGTACTCAACTATCAGTTTTCCATAACCCAGATTCTAATCATGTGAGAGATATAAAACTGTTCTAAACATGGTAGGGACTGAAAATAATACAACATGTGAAGATTTGACTTGCTACTCTAAGAATCAGCATTTAACATGGTTGGAATCACAGTTCATTGTTGTAACAGTATGTAAAGTTTGTAGAAGTACTTGCCTTTAGCAAAGCATAGCAGCGATAAAAATACTATAGATGCCTGGTGACGTCTCTGTAGAGATAACACATAAATTTAGTTTTATACTAAATTAAACACTAAGACACTAGTGGTGCAATATGACTTTCTGATTGGACACCTAGCCAAATGACAACTTTAGCATAGAAGACCAATATGGGGTGACACAATACCCAAACTAACTTTCTAGGATCTTTATACTAGTGTAGGGTGAGGTCAATACTGTACAACTCAAAACGACACAAAATATTGCAAGTCGTAATTTATTCAATAAATAAATCAACTGTACACTGTGTTCTAATAATTTTTGAGATAGACAAATAGCTCAATTTTACATAAATTAAAGTACCAAAATGATCCTTGTTAATTATAGAAATTTATACTAATTTTTATGGAATTTATAAACCCTCATAGATATTATTAAAATCAACAAACATATGTATACTGGAAGGAGTTTTGTTTTCCTATTTTTATAAAATACTAAAATTACTTATTAATTGCTAGAAAAATTATTAAATTATATAAATTAACATATATTTAAATATAATTTTTCTCAGATTTTTATAGCAATTAAAATATATATAAAAATTCAAAAACAGCAAGCAACACTTTCTGAAAAAAATTAATTAATTATTTACTATTTTGTTCATGTATTCGAAATTGAATCGAAGTGCAGATACAGGACCCAGAGCCATGAATCAAGTCCAATATGACTTGTACAGACTCTGAATGTATTAGACACAATTGGGCCCAAAAACCCATGCTAGGCTTGGACATCAATTGGTCATAATCAATAAAATTACAGGAATTTAATATAAATAAATATTTTAAAGTGGTAAAATTGCAAGTCACAAAATATATAAAAATAACTTGTAAAATTTTACATAATAATATTTTGTACTAAAATTGTATTTGAAAATACATATATATATAGATATATATATATAATATATATTTATATATATATATATAGATATATAATATATTATATAATACATATATATATATATATATATAGATATATATATATATATATATTATATATATAATATATATATATATAATATATATATATATACATATAATAAATATAATATATACATTATTATATAAAATAATATGTATATATTATATATATATATATATATATATATATATATATATTATATATATATATATATTATACAAATACTTATAATATATATATATAAAATAGTATATATATAATAATATATATATACATAAATATAATATACATACATATATATAAATACATATATACATATATAATAAAATAAAATAAAAACAAAAAATAAAACAAAAAGAAGGGGGGCTCGAACTCGGCCAGGGGGGGCAGGTTTAGTTCGCTCAGGCTGGCCAAGGGGTCAGTCCGAGTTATGTATTAGGGAATGGGTTAGGGTTAGTGTTATGTTAGAACTTAGGTTAATGGGTTTTAACCGATAGCCCAAACTTCGTGTCCTGACAGTTAGGGACACGAAGAACGCCGAGTCCAAGTGTCCCGTCATTTACGACACGCACGACACGAGTTTGTCGTGTCCAAACTTACCACTAGACTCGTCGGGACGCGACGAGTCGCATATGTGAAGACGAGTCGTATCGGAGAAGGAAAAAAACAAAGTGACACGTACGTGTCCAAGTCGAGCGGGCTGTTGATGCGACGACAGGGCGGAGGAAGCGTCGGCGTCGCGGCGCTGGGGTGGCGCTGCACTCGTCTCGGCAAGACGCGTCGAGTGGTGGTGGTCGCAAGCGTCGACGTGGGATGGAGACGGGCTGTGGTGGTAGGAGAAGGAACTAGGGTTAGGGTTTCGGTCTGGGGGGGTATTTATAGGCAGTTAGGGCAGTCGAGGTAGGCTAGGTCGGTGTCAACGTGGCGGTTGCCGCTTGTCGTCGGTCGTCGGGGGCAGGTGAGAACGTGGGGGGGGGGGGGGGTGACGGTGGTTTTGCAGCCAGGTCCCCCAAATTTGGGTTTTGCATGAATGTCCTAAACCTATCAGTTTGCAAATATCATTTGCAAACTGTAATTAAAACAAATTATTAAATTGCATATGATATAATAACAATTAAAACTATTGCAAAGTAATATTAAAATAATTCAAATAATTACAACATGATATATTTGACTTAAAAATTCTAAAAAAATTCCTAATAATTATATTAATTCATTTTAAATACATAAATGCTATTTAATATTATTAAAATATTATTTTGAAATCTAGGGCTTACAGCACCAGAAGGGGGGCGGGGGTTGCTGCGGGCGGGGTGGAGGAGGGGTGGGGCGGGGTAGCTGGCCAGAGGGGGGCGGGGCGGGGCCCAGGGTGGGGGGGGGGGGAGGGGTTGTGGCCGAAGAGGGGACCGGGGGGTTGGGGGGTTGGGGGGGGGGGGGGGGGGGGGGAGGGGTTGGGGCCAAGGGGGGAGCGGGGATGGAGGGGGAGTGTTTGGGGGATAGTTTTGAATTTTAGACAGGGACATTATTGTCCAAATAAAATTCAGGGTATCAACTTGGAAAAAAAAAGGTTGAGGTAGAAAGTTTAAATAGGGAAATACTTCAGAGTATCAAAGTACAATTAAGCCATATATATATATATATATACACTTCTGGGAAAGACACTTTTACTTTAAAAAATTTGTTTAGTCGCCAAACTTAGCCAGGGTGTTTTTTGTCCACGTCAGCCTCCTGCATTTTTCAAGTTTTTTTTTTCAAATTATTTTTATTTTCGACCCAAAAATTAAAAGTAACAAATAAAAGTCCCTTGACCGGGACCATTTGAATTTTTATTTATTTTTATTTTTTGAAGATTATGTACGTCTCTCCGTGTTTTTTTTTCCAAGGAATATTAAAAATATAAAGAAAATTAAACGTCACTAGGATATGCGCTTTCAAGTTATGTGCTTTCCAGTTAGCTAAGTTAATCTTTAGCTAGATCAAGCAAGCAAAAGTTAAAAGTTTTGAACTTTCATTTTTCAGCAAGCTAATGTTTCCTAAGCCAAATTTTTAGCAAGCTCAGTTTTGTAACTTTTTTTTTAAGGTAAGTTTATGTTTTTTTAAATGTTTAAAACGTTCCTAGGCATTTGTGAATATTTTTTATTAGATTTAATTGTAACTTGATATCCTCAACTATTAACAATATTTAACTTAATATCATAAACTTTAATATGTATTAACTTAATATTATATTTCAACTTATTTCTAATTTTATATTTTTTTTATTCCTAAATTATCCTTTTTCCGGCAGCTACTTCCCCACCTACCCTCACCGGCGGCCAACCCCATCCCCACCCACCCACCCACCCCCCTCCCCCATCCGCCGCCAGACCCGATGACTCGTCCTACCCGCCCCCGAGCCCACGTGCACCCTCGCGCACTACCCAGCGCGCCCGAGCGCTACCCAGCGCGCCCCGTGCGCTGTCCAGCGCGCGTCCCCACGTCCGCCACCTGCTCGCGTCCGCCCGCCAGCCATCCGCGGCCGACGGAGAGAGAGGATCAGGAGGTTAGGGGAAGAAGAGAAGGGACAATTTGGTCCATTTTTTTCCGGTATCAAGTTGGTACCTAAAAGTTGAGGGTATCAAGTTGAAAAATATGATTGTTGAGGATATCAAGTAACAATTAAGTTTTTTTTTTTTTTAATTTTTTTTGTTTTTTCTAGTCTCTGTCCCATAAAAAAAACTTTATCCAAACAAAATGCCATTTAACGTGGCATACGATAGGAGTTTTACATTTCTTTTATGAGAAATTTTGAGTGGCACCCCACTTTATTTTACCATTTTCAAGGTGCACCCCACAAGTTTCAATAATGTACAACACCCCCCACTTCCGTTCAAGATCAACGGTTGATCGCTTTGTGGTATAATTTCTGACCAAACACCCTCCTTTGTTCAGAGAAGTTCTGAGATGTTTAAAATAAGCTTTGAAATACCTAAAGTACCCTTTCTTGATTCCTACATTAGCAGATCACGTTTCTTCTCTTTCTTTGACCTAACCCCCAAATCTCTCTTCCCATTGAAAATTCGAAGCTTTCCCAACTCCAACTCTCATGGCTGACGCTGCAACCCAGGTAAAGTTAAATTGATTTTGTTTTTTTCCTTTAATATATGAAAGCTTTTTTTTGTGTTTTGTTTGTCTCAAATCGTGGAATTTTCTCTTTTGATTAGGACAAATGTCAAATATGCTCGATGAACACCCACGTAGCAGACGAGTGTTCTTTTTTGAGCTCACCGTGCAAGATTGGAAGTTGCAGGGGAATTAGGTATGTTTCGAAGTCCAATACAGAAGCAAATCCCGGCCGCAAATTTTGAAGTGCCCCCTATGCTCGATTTTCAATGGCTGGATGTGGCAATTTTGGGTTCAAGCTCCGGAGCTTCAAGTTCAACAACTCAAAGGGGAGGTTGTTTCAAATGTGGTGACCTAGGTCATTGGAAGAGAAATTATCCTTGGCAAGAAACCACTTGCCCTAATCCAAACTGTGGAGGAAGGAGAGTCATCTTAATGTCAAAGAGGAGTCACAGCAAGGGTAGAAGATTCTTGCAATACTTGAAGTGCAACAATGCATTCCAATGGTTGAATGAGGCTACGGCTATTGACACTAACTCTGAAATTCCAGTTCAAATTGTAGTGAACACTACTTTAGAAGAGTTATGTAGAAATTTTGGAAGAAAATTTGCTATGTGAAGTTGTAATCTGAAATGTTGTATTTTACTATGAAATCTTGTATTTTGCAGTTCAAATTGATTCAAAACATATTTATTCCAGCTCAAATCTTGTATTTTGCTCTGAAATTCCAGTTCAAATTGATTCAAAGCATATTTATTGATTGATTGACTATATGGAATCTTGTATTTTGCTATGAAAGTTAAAATTGACAAAAATGCTGTAGACGTCAGGAGACGTCGCTAAAAATGATTTGCGACGTATTTAGCGACGAAAAACGTACGTCGCTTATAGGCAAGTCGCAGATGATACTTTCGTCGCCGAACGTCGCTATTTGCGACGCGGCGTCCATTGTCGCTAGACGTGCCAAATGAGCGACAGAGAGCGACGTATCAGTACGTCGCCAACATTGCGACGTAAAGCGACCACTAGCGACGCTTCAAAAGTTTATAAATGATGACGAGGCATGGCATCCACGTGGCCACGTGGGCAACTTAGCGACGTATATTAGCGACGTCGAGCAACGTAACGTCGCTAGTTAGCGACGTATAGCGACGTCTATTTGCCGTCGCAGTACGTCGCAGAACGTGGCTATACGTCGCTAATGTTAAAAAAAATTTAAAAAATATAATTGATATTTTTGTTATGCTGTGTTTCTGTGTTTACAGTGTGTGTGAAGTGCAGTGTTCGAACCATCGACAGTTTTGCTTACTGTTCTATGTTTTATCTTGGATAGAAAGAGCAACAGTTCAGGGTGCACTTCTCAGAGCTTCCTCTTCACGTCCTTCTCCTTCTCGGAACCTTTACGACGTCCGAGAAAGTGAAGGACGTGAAAATAAAGCTCTCAGAAGTGCACCCTGAACTGTGCTATTTCTATCCAAGATAAAACATACAACAGTAATCGAAACTGTCGATGGTTTCGAACACTGTATTTACATTCACTGTAAACATAGACACACATCATAACAAAATACACATATATTTTTTTAAATTTTGGCAGCACCTCCTTTGTATATCAGATCATCGCTTAAACCCAGCGTAGGTATATTTGTCATCCCGTCGCAGATATCACAAAGTAAATATCACAATAAAATAGGAGACAGTGCAAAGTAAATATCACAGACACACATCCTCACAAACATCCAATAGAGTCAAATAAAAATGAAAGAGATAAAAAGTCTCCCACCAAGTGTATAAACAACAGTGTATGAATAAACAATTTGCCCATAGGGCCAATACATACAAGTCATAAAAAAACCAATAAAATCACTGCGGACCCTGCCGCGCAACTGGGATAGAATGTAGTCAATGAAGTCCCCAGCCCTCCGATGGGTGACCAGGAAGACGGTCACCATGTTCGGGTCCTCACCCTTCTTACCTGTTAAAATATATTATCTATTATTAGTATTAAACATTATATCAAACTATATAAATTAATGTCCGTCATAGGAAACGTACCAGACGACGAAAATGCTCCGTCATCGGAATGGAGCCACCACACCACTTACCGGCGCTCGACCGCGCCACCTTGGCCTTCTCAGACCGCTCCTGGTACTTGGGCTCGCTGAATCTAGCCTTCATCGCAGTCCACTGCTCTGGCGTAATCCAACCCTGGATCGGTTGTCCGGAGCGATCACGACGCTTCTGGTCGTCGATCGCATCACGGATGAGCTTGGCTATGACGGCAGAAAATTGGCCCTCGATCCTCGCCGTCCGGTGTGGTGGATAGAAATAGGTCCTCTACAAGAAGTAAAATACAAAAGTTGTATAATATACACAAATGATTATTAAAATTTAAAAATAAATAAATTTTTACCTTGAAGTGGGCGAACCAAAAGGCCTTCCTATCGCGGGAGCATCTGAGTAGTTGAGCCAAGGCCCACCATAGTTCTGTCTCATAAATGTCTCCAGCTGTCTCTGTACTGCAGAAGGCCGATATCTATACAATAATAATTTTTCATGAATAATATGTACATATAATCATTTGAGAAATATATATAATTAATTAACTTACTTCATAGGCCCGTCCGTCCAAATCTCCATACGCGTCTCGCCCGGGGAGCGCATGGAGGGTCGCTCTCACCTCCTGCCTGGGCAGATCAGTCTGATCGCCGTCCTCCATATGATCGCGTGGGCTCCCTCCATAGAGCCGTCGACAGTAGGAATGCTGGACGGGGGATCAGGGATGCTGGACGCGGGATCAGGAAGGCTGGACGACGAGGAGGAGTCGCCAACCTGCTAGAACTGCCCTATCCCGGTAATGGACCGGGAACAGAACGGTACACTGGCATACAGAACGGTAACTGGCGTACTCGGTAATGGACCGGAACAGAACGGTACACTGGCGTACTCGGAAACTAGGCCCCGCAGCGTCGAAAACCATGTTCACGCACCCGTCGTCGTATGCATGATTATCTGAAACAAAATTAGGTCCCGCATGCATATACGGCTAACATAAGGCTCCGGCTCTGATGCTAAAGACACAAGTTCTCCGTATGCGGTCCACTGATAGTAATTAGGCATGAAACCCCTCGAGTACAAATGATATGTCACTTCCACTTCTGGATAATATTTACGTTATGACATTTCACACACGGACACTTAATTTTGGTGCCGTCCATGTACTGAGGAAACGCCTTAGCAAACTGCAGGAACTGCTCTACTCCCGCTATATATTCATCTCGCACACCACACATATCATCAGGACGACGATTGTACATCCATGAACGATTCCGCAAGTAGTAATTCATATCCATTTGAAAATAATTCTGCAAAGATGGACACACATTATCCAACAGGCACAAATTCGTATATTATGTCTTATTATGGGACACACATTAGTAGCGGACAGTTACTAATAACAATGATATGCAATCTAGGTCAAACTAGGTTGTACTAAGTCAACAAGGTCAAGCTAAGTCAAACAAAGTCAACAAAGTCAAACAAGGTCAAACTAGGTCAAATTAGGTCAAACTAGGTTGTACTAAGTCAAACAAGGTCAAGCTAAGTCAACAAAGTCAAACAAGGTCAAACTAGGTCAAATAGTCAACCTTGGTCAAACAAGGTCAAATCTAAGTCAAATATCCTATTTCTAGTCATGACCTACCAAGGTACCCTTTACCTTATCGCTATTGGTATCCCAATACTAGCTAGCACACACCATTCAAGGCTATACAAGCCTAACCTATAATTCAAGTACCAATAATGACCAGAGTCAACTCAAGCTATCTCATACACACAAGTAATATCTGGGTGTCATCTGTTTAGTCTTAAAAAAACACAATCAACTAAAACTAGTACCAAGTAATGAGCAATAGTGAGTTACCAAAGCAAACTGAAACTAAAACTAGTATCTGGGTGTCATTTAAACAACTAAAACTAGTATCTGGGTGTCATTTAACAAACATGAAGACAACAAGTCAAAAAGGTCAAACTAGGTCAAGGGTTGACCTATAGTTGACTTTGTCAACTCTTAGTCCAATCTAGGTCAGATGTTTACTCTACTTTGACTTTCAGTAAAAATAGTCAACCTTGGGGGTGACTACTATTATATAATTTTAAAGTATCGGCCGATACCGATCCGATACGGCGATACCGATACGGTTTGGCATGTTCCGATCCGATACCGACCGGTACCAAATATTGACCGATACTGACATTGGAGGTCTTTGTTCCGATCAATTCAAGTACCAATAATGACCAAAGTCAACTCAAGCTATCTCATACACACAAGTAATCTATATATAGATATATACATATAATATATATATAGGCATGTATACTATATGCCTATATTACAAGACAAGGCAACTTTCATGCATTCATATATTTAGACACTCTAACTAGGCTATATGCCTATATCACATATGAGTTACATGATATAGTTTTGTATATATGTATACAATACCATCTATCAAACATATATATTAATATAGAGAGAAGTAGAGAGTGGGTGGTGTGTGTACATGCACATGTGAATGGGGGGTGAGTGTGTTGACTGTTACATGTGACAGTCACATATACGTGTATATGAGGGAGGCTAACATGCTTGTATTAGGCTATATGCGTGTGTGTACCTAGGCAAGAGTGAGTGAGTGAGTGAGTGATATGAACTATAGGTCAGTCCAATCTGGATAGTAAGGGATTTACTGTGTTCAGTCAAATAGGAAAGGAAAGAAGAAAAATCAGTTCATTTCACACAACATTACATACTCCTATAACATATTTCAGACCCATTCACCTCAAACCCAAATCGAGAACCAAAACTCTAACCAAATCACCCCAAACTTGAAACTCAGTCAGCACACATATAGATACACTACACTAGGGTTTTAAACATCTAAATTAAAGCATTAAACTAGGTTAAAATGGTTGTCAAAACTGGGTTTTCAAAATTAGAAAATATAATAAATTAACAAGGTATCAGTCAACATAGGGTATTTAGAAATTGATATATAAAAACATGTTAAAATGGAAAATAAATGGTTGGTAAAGGATCTAGGCTATGTGTACGTGTCCAACATAGTGTCTCATGTCCACCACAACATGACACAGTGTGTCCAGTGTGTGTGTGTGTGTGTCCATCTGTGTGTGTGTCCGTGTGATCCGTGTGTGTGTGTGTGTCTCTGTGTGTGTGTGTGCGTGTGTGTCCGTGTGTGTGTGTGTGTCTCTGTGTGTGTGTGCGTGTGTGTCCGTGTGTGTGTGTGTCCGTGGGAGAGGAGGGAGGAGGAGTTAGGTTAGGGTTTACCTGAGCTCGAGGAGAAGGAGCTCGAGGGGGGGGGGGTACGGGTCGCCGAGAGGGAGGGAGTCGGGGGGGGGAGGGAGTCGCCGGGGGGGGGGGGGGGAGGGGTCGCCGAAGGAATCGCCGGAGGGGGGGAAGGAGTAGTGGAAAAAATTGGAAATTTCGAGTGAGTGAGAAAAACGAAACGCTGTGCCCTAAGTAAAATATTAGCGACGTCACATGAGGACGTCGCTAAACGTCGTAAACTGGCGACATATTTTTAATAATCCAGCGACGTAACGTCGCTATTCAGCGACGTAATTTTATACCTGTCGCTGAACGTTGCTATTCAGCGACGTTTTGCGATGTTTATATAAGGAGTAGCTGAATTCCATATATAGCGACGTAATTTTACGCCGTCGCTAAATTACGTCGCTAATAGATCATATTTTAGTAGTGAGCCCATCTTGTGAATTGAACAAAATGCTCTGTCTGTGTTGGAGCCCCCTGGTCAGACCCTCCAGCAGTGAAGACCCTTGAGGCATTTGATCCAGCTGCTCCTCAGGAAGATCCACATCACTGTCACTAGGTAGTGGATCCAACTGCTCCTCATGAGACCCTTCTTGACATGTCTTCTTGGTTTGTGGGCTACTTTCTTAATCCTCCTAGTTTTGCTTGGTGTTAGAAGCTCAGTAGGTTATGCTCTTGACTTGCAGGGTTGCCATCTTCTAAGAATATCTGTATCTTTCCTTTGTTGTCAGGAAGTTGTTTACTAAACATATCCAACAACCCAGCATCAGTGAGGAGCTCCACTGTTTTCCATTCTTCAACTGATCAATCCAGTAGTACTTGTAAACTCCCTCCAAGTGATTACTTTTAACTGTATAAGGTATATCCAGCAGACTTATAAAGTCTGGGTCCACTTCAACAGCAATTGAACTACCTTTAAAATGGACCCTAAGCATGTATTCCTGTATAACAGTACAATTACCCTTAAAATGGCCTATAATAGCATACAATGGCACATAATAGCAATTGAACATAACTACCCTTAAAATAGCCTACAATTTCATCATACAATAGCATACAAATAGTTAGACATAAGAGCAATTGAACATAATATCATACAATAGCATATGAATTGTACATAAGAGCAATTGAACATAATATCATACAATAGCATATGAATTTCATACAATAGCATATGAATTGTACCATATGAATTGTACATAAGATGAATTGTACATAAGAGCTATCATACAAATCATACAAATATCAGAGTGCATTATCAACTAATATCACATTTTGAACCCTAAAAAGGAAGACAAACCCTAAAAGTGCATTAAAGGAAACAAACCCTAAAAATGCATTAAAGGGTGCATTAAAGGGAAACAAACCCTAAAAGTACAATATCATACAATTGTATCAGAGTGCAATATCATACAATTGAACTGTACAATATCATACAATTGAACAGTACAATATCATACAATTGTATCAGAGTGCATTAAAGGGAAACAAACCCTAAAAGTGCATTAAAGGAAAGCAAACCCTAAAAATGTAGGGAAACTACCCTAAAAAGGAAACCAACTAATTGCAGTGTACAATTTTAGGAAAATCCCTAAAAACAAAACCTAAAACTGATATGTTACGTACATTAAAGGAAACCCTAAAAGTTTTAGTGTACAAATTTAAGGGAAAACCCTAAAATGAAACCTAAATTATATCTAAACGAAAGGAAAAATTAAATTATTTTAGAAAACCCAAAACTTTCAGTTTCATGTACAATTTTCATTCACTTTAGGAAAATTTAAATAATTTCTTACCTGGGTATCTGGTTCGCCATGGAATTTCGAGGAAACCTTCAACTTACAAAAATCTGATCGAAAGGGAAAAAATCGAGGATGGATCAAAAAATGGTCAAAAAAGGGGAAAAAGAGATAAGAGAAAGAGAGAGAGAGAGAGCGGTTTGTACCTCTAAATTCTCCTAGGCGTCGGAGTACGGTGAGGGTGAAAAGTCGACGAACGGTGACGGTGAATAGTCGACGAGAGAGAAGAGGAGTAGAAAGAGAGAGAGAGAGAGAGAGAGAGAGAGAGACGCGATTGGAATTCTGAAGGAAGAGGGGGGTTGTTTAGAGAATAAAGGGTATTTAGGGTTTTTCCTTTTTACGTTCACTGCTCTCAACACGTGAGGGGCAGTTTGGTCCTAATTTATGTCTAATATCGGTCAACTGTAACTTTGAACGAAAACCGTGTAATGTGGGGGTGTTGTACATTATTGAAAACTTGTGGGGTGCACCTTGAAAATGGTAAATAAAGTGGGATGCCACTCAAAATTTATCTTCTTTTATTAAAGACCGTCCTCCGCATGTTCTCTTCTTGGAACTTTTGAAACTTTGTACTCGTTACAATTTCGTACAAATTCTACGTTATGTACTAATTTTCTCTAAAAAAAAACTATTTCTTGTTTTTAAAAGTATTCTTTTATTTTTACATTTTATTTTATATTATCTTTTAACCTTTTAGCTATATATTATATATATATATATATATATATTTTCTAATTTTATTTAAAAATATTGGTTGGCCAAAACAAAAATATAAATAACAAAAATATATTTGCCAAAACGATATAAATTCATATTATTCCATTACATTAAATGAATATTTGAATACATTGATATACATTAAATGGATTGATTACATGTTCTAACCATAGGAGGTAAGATAATTGTAATTCAAATGCATTATATATCAATTACATTACAAATTTTATTTTCTTACGATTATTACATTATCATGAACTAACCTAACCTTAATGTATCATCTCAAAATTAACTATATATATTTTTTCTTCTCAAACTTAACTCTCTCTCTCTCTCTCTCTCTCTCTCTTCTTTATATATATTATATATATATATATATATATATATATATTATATATATATATAATATATATATATTTATTTATTTATTATTTTTTTTTTTAGGGTGTCCACTTCTTAATGGTGCTTGGAGGCATGCCTCCAAGGGGGCTCGAACCCGCGCCACTCTGCGCTGAGGTGCTCCACCGTTCCCAACGGGCTACGGCCAGCACAGTAGTGCTTTATATATATATATATATATATATATATATATATATATATATATATATATATATATATATATATCGGAAAATGGCGCCCTTATGTAAAATTTGGGGCCTTGGTAAAATATAAAGATCCCTTAGATTTACAAAAACCTCTTAAATTTAAAAGACTCCAGTCCATTGGCGAGATCTAAATTTTTTTTAATGCCTTCTGATAATAATTTTTTGGGGTATATAGAGGTTCCTTTAGAGCACATGTGTAAGTGGGTGTAGAGAAAGGAAATCTCAGTTGGTAATAAATTATCTCCTGTCTCTCTACGTATAAAATTTATAATTTATAATTTTCTCTTCTGGTATGAGTATTAGAGAGAATAATATAAATATAGATTATTATCTATTGTTGCAGCAAATGACTATTTATGATTCTATATTGAATCAATTACAACATATTCCACATTAGCTTGAGATAAATTTCAATTCTAACCCATATAGAGCTGACCTAAGAGATGGTAGATGAAGAATATGAGATGCCATTTCGGAATGGATTTGTATTTCGTGATCCAGAATACACTTAATTGTGAAAGTTTAGTATCTAAAATGAGAAGACAAGATAATCGTAGTAATAATTGATTTGATAATTAAACAAAAAAAATTATAATTTTTTGATTTTTGTCCCACTTATTAATATAAATTTATTCCTATATATGTGTATGTATTTTTTTGACTTATTTTTATTTTTTATACGAAAATATTTTTTGTAATATTTTTTAACAAGAAGTAAAATATTAGTCTAATAAATATTAAAAATAGTATATAAATACAAGTATATATAGGGGTGAGCATTCGGTTTATTTCGGTTCAAACCGAACCGAATAACCGAAACCGATTGGACCGAAAACCGAATAAGCAAAACCGAAACCGAACCGAATTGATCCATAACCGAATCAAACCGAACCGAATTAAATCGGTTCGATTTTCGGTTATATTCGGTTTTATTCAACTTTTCGGTTTTTTGCACTTTTTTTTGTTAATATATATATAACTAATATACCTAAATTTATTAGTATATACCTATAGTATATAAATGTTATTTTCGGTATATACCATATATATTAATACATGTGTGTGTATATATAGTATATACCATATATATATATAATAACTAATTTTTCTTATTCGGTTTTTCGGTTTGGACCGAAACCGAAACCCAAAACGAAACACGAAACCGAATAAGAAATTTTAGTATTTTCAAAACCGAACCGAACCGAATTTTTTAAAACCAACCGATCTCTATTCGGTTCGATCGGTTCGATTTTCGGTCCAAAACCGAATAATGCTCACCCCTAAGTATATATTAATAAGCGAGAGTCAAAAAATTACAATAAATAATAACCAATACCTAACCATTACGAAGCAGCAGTTGAGGCTACCCACTCCCTCTATACACACCCCCGCCACCCCCCAACCCCTTCTCCTGCCAATTGGCATCCACGTGGAAGCACACCGTTTCCATTAATGACGTGCAAGCAACATGTGATGCAAGCGGGACCTGTAGAAGTTAACACCACACATATCTCCCCGGCTGGAACCGCTGTTTCGGTCCGAACACCAAACACGAAAACCGACGTGACCGCGTTGTTGAGACGACACGTACGAGGTAAATTCTGGGGTGGAGTCGGCCGGACGATTATTGACATGTGCGTTCATTAAAAGGCGGGGAATTAAAACACAATTAATCATAAATTAAAAAAAGCGAAAAAAAAAAAATAAGCAGAGCGGGATTCTTTTTTGGATAAGGCAGCAACAGAAAAATTATAGGCTTAATTGCTAATTGCTACCCTCAACTATCACACTTTTTCAAGTTGATGTCCTAAACTTTTTTTTTAACAACTTGATACCCGGATATTATTTTGGACAAAAATGCCCCTACCCCTAACCCCCCTCCCCGTGCTAGCTTCGCCGCCCCCCCCCCCCCCCCCCCCCCTCTGCTAGCTCCGGCCGCAGCTCCCCCCCCCCACCCCTCTGCTCGCTTCAGGCCATCCCCCCCCCCTCGTTCCGGCCGTCCGTCCGCTCCCGCCTCTCCCTAGGGCTCGGCAGCGGGAGGAGGGGGGCTGGGAAGGGGGGTGCGGAGCGGGAGGCGGGGGCAGGAGGTGGCCCGGAAGCGAGGGGGGAGGTCGGCCGGAAGCGAGGATGGGGGGGGGGGGGGGGGGGGGGCGGTCGGAGCTAGCAGGGGGGTGGCCGGTGGAGGAGGGGGTGGAGGGAGGGAAGGGATAAGGCATTTTGGGGTTTTTTTAAAATGTTAGGTATTAAGTTGAAAAAAAATAGTTGAGGTATCAATCTGTTACGAAAAAAAGTTTATGGTATCAACTTGAAAAAGTGTGATAGTTGAGGGTAGCAATTAAGCCAAAATTATATATAAAACTATTTGAATTTTGTTTTCTACTTTTTTTGCATGTTGGTATTCAAAGTTCACAATTGCATTCTCATTTTGCTATAAAGTCAATTGTAGTAGGGATGATTATGTAAAATTTGTGAAGTGAACAAAAGAAGAAAAAAAAGATTTTTTACTTGCCCCCCCCCCCCCCCCCCCCCCCCCCCCCCCCCCCCCCCCCCCCCCCCCCCCCCCCAACTTGTTTACCATATGTCACGGTGCACCGTACTGTTTTGTAAAAAATGTACAGTCCTCCCCACTTTAGACGGAATCCGTCAGAAATTGACGGTCAATGTCTTGACCAATTTTTTTTTACCAAAAATGTCCCTCTCACTTTCTTCTTCCTCTTTCCTCTCACCCCTTTTTCCCGCAGGCAGGATGCCGCCCCCGCCCACGCTCCCCTTCCCTCTTCTCGCCGTGCGCTCTCCCTCTCCCCGCCTCTGTCGTCGCTGCTTGCCGTCGCTATCGCTGCTTGCCGTCGTCGAAGGAGGAGGGGGGCGTGGCGGCCAAGGAGCGAAAAGAGGAAATAGAAAGAAGACGGGACATTGTGGTCCCAAAAAAATATTTTGACGTATTTTGTCCAAACGGGAGGACTGTATATTTTGCAAAACAGTGGAATACACTATGAAATATGGTAAACAAAGTGGAGGAAAGGATATTTATAATGTTGGAAATAAACGAAATTAAGTTGAATGTTAGGGTCTATTTGCTTGAGATGACAAGATTTTTTTTTTTAGCACACATTCATTCCACGAATTCACAGGCTCAGAAAAGAATGATGGGATAATATTCTTAAAAAAAAGTTTTTGAGCACCTATTCTTATACATTTTGATAAGGATATAAAGTAGTGTTGGATTAATTCACATGCTTATTCTTTTATTTCATTAAATGGTGTGATAATGTTCTAAATCTTTTTCAAAATTGATCCGTAAGCCATTTGTAAATATCCCATCAATTATTTTTTAAAAACAAATTAATAGGGACAACAATATTATAATAAGTTTATTTTAAATTTTAATTTTCAGAAAATTTATTTGAATTCACGGGCTCACATGTTTATTTACTTATAATTAAACAACTCTTAACTCAATGATTAATGTAAGAGGTATTTTATTTGGTTGTCCGAGTTCATTTATAGGAACAACAATGTTTATAATAAATTTATATTAAAATTTTATTTTCAATAATTTTTGTATGCAATGCACTTCACATTACTATAACGGCTCATTATCTTGGAAAGTTAATAATTTGACTTGCAAAGTTTTTTTGTGTGTCTAATATAGTAAAACTTATGTACTTTAAAACATAAAATGATTTTTTTATTTATTTGCTTTTGTTATTTTTTGTCAAGGTGGAACCATTTACTTTTGTATGTTATAGAATATACTTTCTATTTATTGGTATTTGGATCGTTTACTATAATTAAAACTAAAATAATTCACAAGAGAAAGAGAACTATTTTTACGGGTCCTGTACTAAATATAAACGATAAACGAAGTGTTTGGTTGCCTATTTATATCATTTTGATGTTCACATTTGATATTTTTATAAGTAGTACAATTCTTATAATTTTTTTGTCTTATAATATTGGTGCCTTATACAAAAATTGGCTCTATCTTTCTCTCCTGTGTATATGTCCACAAACTCGACAATACACTCCCGTAGTTCGATCTACTAATTTTCTGCCATCCAGCCAAAAATTTATATCTTTATCTTGGTTACCATTGGAGCCACTCGAGTTCAGTAGACAACAATTTTCAATTAATAGCAACAAAACAAAATGCAACACTAAATGATTGGCATTCTATTTCTATCTACAAATAACGAAACAGTTCCAAACTCAAACACAAATTCAAAGTCTACAGGGACCAAATTGCAAGAAGAGACCCTTTACAGAACTCCCTTTCCAAGCTGTAATATCTAAATTACTCGATGGCTTCCTACCAAAAGACCACATTCAATAAGCAGGTGCCTCCCCGTGATGTGACCGGTCACTCCCGGTAACTTCACCTCACTTTAACCGACGCATCAAAACTCCCTCCTTTGCCAGCGAAGAATTTCAAGGATTGAGCCTCTCTCTGAAAGCGAAGGGGGAGGGTCAATTCCGCCATTTCACTCCTCCTCCTCCTCCTCCTTTATTTAGCCGTCTCCTCACTCTAGCTCGTCTGGTCTAGCTGGTCCTGCTGGAGAAGAAAATAATATAAAGATTCAAGTTTTATAGAGGTGCCGCTGCTGGTGATGCAGTTGGAACCCAATGTCGTCAACTTCTCCTTCTCTTCTTGCCGGGGAGAAGAAGCACTGGTGGCTCGCAACAGGAAGGTTTGTGTATGGGCATCGACTCATGCTTTGTTGTTCATTCCTTGATGCCAAAGATCTCATCTTTTTCATCAGAAACAAGTTTTTTTTTTTTCCCTGAGGAAAATGCGTACCAGGACCCAAGTGGGACAAATGTAGGCATTGTCTTGTCTTTTTTTGTGATTTTGGTTTGATTGGCATTCTCTTGTGTTGGGATGTGTACTTTGCAGCAAATGGACATATGGGTCACTACTTTCACTATTGCTACCAACAGATTTACTTACGCTGTTCCTTGCCAAAAAATTCAAATTTTCTATTAAAAAAACAAGTTTTTGTGAGGAAATGAGCAGAACCCATGAATCAAAATCCAATCTTTTTCATGTATCAATCCCAAAGATCCAATCTTTGTCTCTGTTTAGTGGAAAAAAGAATCAAAACAAAAAAAGTACTCTCTTTTAATTCTTCCGATTTGATCATTTTGTAGGTTGTGGCAAGTACATTAGGGAGTCCAGGACCCTCGTTGCCACCCAGGAGCCCTCCAATGTCTCGGCCGCGCTCGGCCTCCTCGAGGCGGCCCTCGCGCTCTCGCCGCGCGTCGAGGCGGCGCTCGAGCTCAAGGCGCGGGCCTCCTCTTCCTGAGGAGGTTCCGGGAGGTGGCGGACATGCTGCAGGAGTACATCCCAGCTACAAGATGGCTCCCGACGACGACTCCTCGAACTCGCTGGGGTCTTCTTCGGACGGCTCCGGCTCTTCTTGTCAGCAGCTCTCGAGGGAGAGGGCTAAGCTTCTTGGGAAGGACGGGGAGAGGGGGGACGGGGAGGCGGAGGAGAGCTCCTTCCCGTGCTTCTCGTGTCGGATTTGAAGAGGAAGGTGATGGCTGGGCTCTGGAAGAATTGCGAGAAGGAAGGACAATGGAGGTATATAATCTTATATCCATTCAAATTCAATCACTATCAAGAACTAAGTCCTTTGATATTTCATTTAAGGATTGACGACACGGAAAAATGGTATCCATATCCGTGTCTATCCGTGTTCGTATCCGTGCAACTTAGTAGACTAAGCTAAATATGTACTTGTTTTTTTTCACATTCCATATCCATATGGTGTCCTTATCCGTGTTTGTAATCGCGCAACATGGCTTGCAACATAAATGTTGACTTGAAACTCTGATAATTGTTCCAAGGAAGCAATCCGAGCTCTAGTTCATCCTTGATAGCACATTCTTCACTTACTAATAGTATCCAAAGAACAACTTCTTTAATGGAAATATGAGGCTTTTAGCAACTATGGGTCAGTTTTGGGTGCACTTCAGCATTAGTACTATGTTGCACGACACAATATTGATCATGATTCCGACATTTTCAAATAGGTACATAAGTACTCACATGTGTTGTGCAAGTACTGACACAATAGTAAGACACCAAATGTATTCGGACACCATCTTCTAGTGTGGATTCATAGCATTAGTATATATATTTTTTCTCTAGTGTTATTTTCTTTTGGTTATGATGTAAGATGTTGAAGGAGCAGATTTAGTGTGTCCTGTCTGTCATTATCTATAGTCTCAGTGTGTCCTTGTCTTGATTGAGGGGAAAAAAAAAAAAAAAAACTCACCAATGGATTTCAAACAAAAGATTCCAGTTCCAGATTTTAGCACATGAAGACAAATTCCACAGGTCACCAGTGAATCTATGACCAACTCTTAACTTGGGATTTCCTATTGCAGTGCATCAATGATACGTAGTTGCTAGCAAGAATGAGCTGTTGTTGTCAACTTGACATTATTTTGGTTCCGTTCTTTTTTTTTTTCCCGGTACTTGATCCTTGGCCAGGCCTGCTGCCACCTAGGCCTAATGGAGACGCAATGGTCTCCTCCAAACCGGACGCCGGCTCGCCGCCGCCGCCTTCCGCCGCGAGAGCGTGTCGCAGTCCGACGACAACTTCGTCTTCTCCAGCTCCCTCGGAAGTACCAATGCATCATCCAACTCTACACCAACGCCGCCGCCTAACCCGCCCCAGTCCGAATCCGAGTCAGCCTCCCACCTCCTCTCCCACATCAAGCTCCTCCTCCGCCGCCGGGCCGCCGCACTGGCAGCCCTCGACGCCGGCATCCCTTCCGAGTCCATCCGCCACTTCTCCAAGATACTCGAGGGCCGCAGGGGCACCCCCCACGCCTTCGCCGCATCCTGCTTCGTCAGCCGTGCGGCGGCGTTCGCGCCGCGGGGCGGCTCGCGGAGTCGATCGCGGACTGCAACCGCGCTCTGGCATTGGACCCCACCTCGATCCCTGCCCTCCGGGCGCGCGCGGACCTCCTGGAGTCGGTTCGGGCGCTCCCCGACTGCCTACGGGACCTCGACCACTTGAAACTATACGACTCGATCCTTCGGGACAGGAAGCTACCGGGGCCGGCGTGGAAGCCGCATTACGACGTGCGGTACCGCGACATTCCCGGCAGCCTGAGGGCCCTCACCCTGAGAATTCAGGCGAACCGGCAGAGGGTCGCGTCGGGGGAAGGGTGCAGCGTGGACTACTACGTGCTGATAGGGGTGAGAAGAGGGTGCACCGGTCGGAGCTGGAGCGGTCGCACCTGCTGCTCTCGCTGAGGCACAAGCCGGACAAGGCGCGGGGTTCGTGGACCGGCTCGAGTTCGCGGACGAGCACAGGGACCTGGATTCGGTCAGGGACCAGGCGAGGATGTCCGCGCTGATCCTCTACCGGATGCTGCAGAAGGGGTTCTCGAGCATAATGCTGGCGGTCATGGACGGGGAGGCAGTGGAGAGGCAGAGAGCGCAGGAGGTGGCGGCGGGGCCAGCGCAACGTCAGGCCGCGACGGCTGCGGTGGTAGAGAAACCCAAGCTGGAGAGGATCTCGTGTTCGAGTCCGGCGCACGAGTCGTCCGTCTACCACCAAGGGGCCTTCTGCCGCGACCTTGCGGCGTGGGCAGTATACTGGCACAGGCGGGGTTCGGTCGGACGATTCCGGTGAAGTACGAGGCTCTTAGCTGCTGAATTCGATAGGACGGGACGAGAATTGGAGAAATTATTCTGTGGTCAGCTCACCATGTACCTTCTATGTCATCCGCTGGATTACATGTAAATTTGTTCATGCACCCATTCCGACCCGTTCAATGGGTGTCCGATGAGTCCGGCTCATAGAATAATTTCTCGGAGAATTGGAGGTGCCACTGAACATGGCTTTGTACAGAGGGGGTGGATTTTTGGTCTGGTCTGTTGTTGGTACATTGCAGCGTTAGTAGTTCTTGTTTCCTAAGTTGATGTTAGTAGTAATGTTAAGTCTCTCTTCATAATGGCTATGGCTCTTTCTTTCTTTGTACAGCTTCAAGCTTTAGCTCTCCATTAATGTCATCCTTTCTGTTAGCTATTTCTGGACCTGGTGTTGGCAGTCTGCTCTCCTCTGAGCCCGTCTAATTTTGCAGTTGTCAGAATTAAATTCAAGATGTCAAGATGTATTAATGGATTGGTTGCTAAGCAACATAATTACACCACTATCTAAACTAATCAATATAAGTGGACTAACTCTATCTCTATCTCTCTCTCTCTATATATATCTCTATCTATAATATTATATATATATTATATATATAATATATATACTGTACTGAGCTTGAATGAACTCATAATATTGAACCTTGGCTTGCTTAGTTTTGAAACCACGCAATTAGTCAATAATTTGTTGAATTCCCAATTAGAAGTAAAGAAACCTTGGCTTGCTGTACAACATATTTTTAAGGACTGCCAGTCTAAAGAAAATATATTTCTTTCCTTTAACACATGCTAGTATTGGGTTCTTATGGTTATATTGATTTTTATGGTCCTCAATAAAATTTTTAAGATTATTTTGAATGTGATATTATTAAATTATACTTGTGTGATTGATGAAACTAATGTCCTGGCGACATTTAGGACTGTCAAAAAATTTGACAGCCCTGACAATATTTAGGACTGTCAAAAAATTTGACAGCCCTAAATAAAATGTCTGTTACACATGTTTTATTTAGGACTGTAAAAAAAATTTAACAGCAACAGTCAGGACTGTCAATTTTTTTGAACAACTGTTTTATTTAGGATTGTCAAATTTTTTGGCAGTCCATCATCGTCCCATCGTGACTGTGGACGAATTTTCGAAGTTCGAAATCCTAAATTGAGTTCTAAACTTCGTACAATCGTCCAAATTAAATCATAAATCAAATTTTAGTTATTGTTAGATGAATTTTAGGCTATATATAGATTGAGAACATTCTAACTTCTATATAATAATGAGTTTAGGATTTTATTTTGGAGAGATAAGTGAAAAAGAAAGCAAAAGAAAAAAATAAATAAATTGACTTATATACCAAATTTTGGGTAGCTCTAAGGCCTCGTTTGGTTACCGGAATTTTTGTTTGGCAAAGAAAAGTTATCCCTTTCATGTGTTTGGAAGCCAAAAGAAACAAGTTGGAAAGGGAAAATATAATTCCCAAGAGGTAGCAAAATAGGGAGGAAGTGGTTCCCTCATCCACCTAAGGAATCACTTTTCTTCCAACTTTCCTGCATTTATTACAAAACTTTTTGACCAAAATATCCCCGCTCAAAAGTATAATTTACCATTTTTATCCATAATACCTTTTAGACAAAAATATTCTTGAGTAATAAGTTTTCTTATTAGCACGAGGGTATTATTGAAAAATTAACTTGATTTTTTTTTTCCTTTCTTTACCAACACCAAAAACTATAATAAAAAGTAATGTCACGACCCGATCCCAACTAAAGGGGTCGAACCGGATCATGCCCAGCCTGCACCGTTGTTGAGACGGCGGCAGTAAGCTGTTCAGTAGCAGGTAACCATACAACAACACTATATTTGTCACAACTCAACATCGAAAAAATTAAAACTTTATTAAACTTTTACAATGAAAAGAAAGATACAACTTAAACCATTTTCTACATACATCAAGAAGAAAAGAAAACTCTAGGCAAACAGCTCATCAGTCTCGAAATCCTCGTCTTCTAGTTGGGACCTCGGGAAATATCGCGGAACAAAGCTCATCAGTGATACCTAAAATGTTGGTCTCCAGTCAGGAGGGAGCAAAGTACAATTCATGCTAATTTGACAATTGAAATAATAATAGAATCATGCACTTTTAAACAGTTTTGAAATCCACAAAAAACAGTTACAGTTTTAAAACAGTTACAGTTCTGTGATGTGAATAGGCAATAAAATATGACCGGCTTGGGTTTGTTACAGGAAGGTACGGCTTATCCCCGTGTGTATGAGGGGTAAGCTAATATAGTTACAGTAGTTACAGTAGTTTGGATGTGGTCATACTCATTACACTACTCCCCCCACATCCCCAATAGTTACAGTAGTTACAGTCAGTGCTCTCAGAGAGAGTTCCGTGTTGCATCGTGGTTTAAACTTGCATTAAAACGATTACTAAATAATTGTAAACTAACACAAAATGTACTTGCCTCAAAATGGACTGGACTGGAAAGTTGAAGACTCAAGATGGAAATTAGGTTCGTCCTCGAATTCCTACATTCCATAAATTGATTCAGATATCAGGTTTACCAACCTAGCTACGCTAGTTGAAATCTCTATTTGCGTCCTAGTCCAATTTTAGTTCTTTAATTAACCAAACACAGAAAACATGATTATTAGTGCGTTGATTTAATACGAGAGAAAATGTCATTTTTAACTTTGAATTCGGAAAACTCGTCGTTGCCAGATTATTTATGAAACTTGGTAATTTTTATAAAAATAAAACTAATTTTCTTATTTTAGTGAGAAATACGTGACTTTTTAATTATTAATAAACTTGTCAATTTTAGGTCAGAAAATAATAATTAATTTTATACGAAAAATACTTTCTAATCATTTTAATCGTTAAATAGCAAAAACTCGAAAAACCAGAAAAGACAGGAAATCTGTCACGCCCCAGAACCAGAATACTGGAGAGCGGGGGAGTGACTCAGCCAGCTACGTATTACGGGTAGATGAATACCGTATAATACGATCAATGCTGTCTAACCAGACGAGGGGGTGCATACTACATAAAAGTCTTACTATGGTCATTTCACATCTATTGTCTCAATCATTCAAACAAGAAACAGAAATATAGAACATGTAAGGTAAAGCAGTAAGGCGTCCCAAACGCTCAGTCAAAATGTTCTTGAGATCTGGCTTTACAAAACATAGCCAGATGATATAGCAAGCGTACACAATTGTTATCAGCTGCAGTCTGACTTAATTATAATTATGCAAAAGTAAGTACAAGACAATCCGACTAACATGTCGGTGCCAAACGGCAAGGTATAAAGTAGATAACAAAACGAGTGGTGAAGTTAAGAAACCCACTCGAGACCTCCTGCGATCATTCCTCTAGTATTGACCATCCTGGAGGTGGAAGTACGCTGAGTCCTCGGGAACTGGCTCTAAATCTGGCCATGCAAAACCAGAGAGGTTAGACCTCTAATAGCAAGTACCACAAGGGAGCACGACATGAGAACTAAAACCAGTAAGTAAGAGAATATAATAATAGATCTCTGCTTGCTACTAGAACTCACATCACATCAAGACACTTCGAACCAACCTCCCAACCAAACAAGGACAGAAGTTGGCCCGTCATGTCCTGACATTCTGATCATCCCAGTTAGGTAACAGAGTACAGTGCACAAACAAATCATCTTGAACGGCCAATCAACTCCTACGGCTTGCTATTATGAGTCCCAAGTTATCCTGGAATAATGCAATTAGGGATTCCTCAGTTCTTACTATGTGCAAACAAGGCTAGTCTATCCAGTCGATCAATTGGCCCATGCATGAATTAGACGAGTCCTAGCAGGACGCCCGTCAATATACAATATACAATAATAATAAAAGCAGATACTGTTCCCTGTCCGTGTGGCAGATTTACAGTATCTGTGGGAACCAGCCGGCCCGTCGGGTACTACTCGTCCCAAGGGGGCTGCCATGTAAGAATTCGGGAATCCATTCTCTCCATGCAATCATTATTTTATTTAACTTAATAGTCTCTACGTTGAGTGAAATCCCATGCCGTGGATCATGGTCATTCAAATGAGTACTTTCGTACGGGGTACGATATGTACAACTCTACAACGATACCAGTGCGGTTAGGTTGCAGGTCTTACATAGCGTAATGCAACAATCAAATCTATCCACGGTAATCATGCCTTGACCATAAAGTACACATGCTTCTTTTGTAGAAAAATAACTAAATAAATAAATAAATAAATAGATTGAAGCCTGCATGTGCATGTATGTCAATATTCGGGATCAGCCAGTCGAGTACAATAGTTCATAACATGAACGTGTCTCATTTATTTCATTCAATAAGACGACTAGCCAGTCTCTTAGTTCCAATTAGGAACGCATGATCAATTTAGTCAAGATAACCATCGTCATTAATGGTGACAAGGCATGAAAGTCAACTAGCATTCAGTGGGGTCGAGTCTACAACTCTCAGGGTTTAATTCTAGTCAATCCGGGTATCTATAACTCAATTCATGACACATGGTACATCCCACGTAACAATCTATAATTAACAGAAATATCAACATATCATGATTATATCAAGTTAATGCAAAAAGGCGTAAGGATATAAAATGGACGTTAAACATCTAATAAGATATCAATATACAAGGCTATAGAAGATCCAGGGTAAGCAGGCTACTCTCATGTCAGCCTACGCTCATGTCAGCGTACGCTCATGTCAAGCTACGCTCAAGCCAAGCTAGCGTATGAGCTCCATACGACTCTTGACCATCCAAGTGAGCGTATGCAAGACATACGCTCCAAAAGGCAGCGTATGAACCCCATACGACTCCTCACTATCCAAGTGAGCGTATACAAGTCATACGCTCCCAAAAGGCAGCGTATGGACTCCATACGACTCCTGACCATTCAAGTCAGCGTATGCAAGTCATACGCTCCCAAAAGGTAGCGTATGAACTCCATACGACTCCTGACCATTCAAGTCAGCGTATGCAAGTCATACGCTCCCAAAAGGTAGCGTATGAACTCCATACGACTCTTGACCATTCAAGTCAGCGTATGCAAGTCATACGCTCCCAAAAGGTAGCGTATGAACTCCATACGACACACGCTTCCAAAAGGTAGCGTATGCAAGACACACGCTTCCTAAAAAGGCAGCGTATGGACTCCATACTGCGCTGCGCTAAAGAGCGTGCACAGCTCAGTGACGCAGCTAAAAAGCTAGCATACACTGCTCACTGTCTTCTCCAAACAGCAAGAACTCCATGGTTGTACCCCAAAGCTTCAAAAGTCCATAACTTGGTCAAAATAAGTCCGAATCCAACTTTCCAAAGGTCAAAATTGGGTAGGATGAACTGCTCTACGACATGGAACCATCAAATCTTGAGAACAAAGGAGTTTACTAGATCAAAACCACCAAACTCCGAAAATAACTAATTTCTAGATCTACAAAGATTAAGACTTCGAAATGAAAAATGCCAAGTTCTAAACTCTCTTAGAATCTTGCGAGGAAGATAAATGAACTACAAAAACATGGGTTCTCATGGAGAGCAAGTTGTACTTGCCTACGGTTTGGTAGGTGGAGAGAGTAATGAAGAAGAAGAAGAGGAGTAATGGTGACAAGTAAAGTAAATGAGGAGAGAGAAGGGAGAGGGTGGCTTTAAATAAAAGGTGGTGGTAGGTAGGAGTTGGGCCGGGTCCAATGGGTCCAATGGGTCGGGTTGCACGGGTCCAACAAGGCTAACCCGAAAGTAAAACTAAAGCAGGAATTAAAATGCAGGTAATAAAATTACAGAAAGAAATACAGAAATAAAATTGCAGGAATAATTAGCATGAAAATTAAAGAGCAGCTAATTAATTAACATGAAAATTTAAAGAGCAGATAATAGAATTGCAGAAAAATAAAATGCAGAAAATAAAATGCAGATGATTAATTAACATGAAGTTATAGGAATTTAAATACAGGATACTACATGATAAATACTAAATAAATACATTCAGGCAATATACGTATTAGAATACGCATTTCGGGAACGGGGAGTGACATCTCTACCCTCCTTGAAAAAATTCCGTCCTCGGAATTTCAAATTCAAGCAAGATAGAAATATCGGAGCTAAACTAATCTAAGTACAAGCAATTCAATAAAGCAATCATTTTACAATATCCATAGCAAGTAACATATATGTAAATCCATCAATCTACGATATCAAGCAATTTTACCCATAAGGTGATAAGCATGAGGAATCATGACAATCAAGGTACACAGAAAAAGATATACCTTGTGAGTCAAACATGTGTGGATACCGTGATCGGATATCATCCTCACGTTCCCACGTTGACTCTCCCAAGGAGTGATGACCCCAAGCAACACGAACAAGACTAATTGTTCGGTTCTTGAGTATCTTCTCTCTTCGGTCCAAAATGGACACAGGCTGTTCCTCGTAAGACAGGTTGGTACCAACAACCAGCTCAGAGTGATCGAGGACATGGCTTGGGTCCGATACATACCTACGTAATTGAGATACATGAAATACGTCATGCACCTCTCGTAACGAAGGTGGGAGTGATAAACGATAAGCAACATCGCCTATCCGATCAAGGATAACGAATGGCCCTACGTATCGCGGACTCAACTTCCCGCGAACGCCAAATCTAATGACCCCACGGGTAGGTGAGATCCGCAAGAATACGTGGTCCCCAACAGAGAACTCTAACGGCCTACGATGCTGGTCCGCCCAATGACGATGCCGATCCTGCACAACACGAAGTCGTTCTCTAATTCCCTTAATCACTTCAATCGTCTGGATAATCATTTCTGGGCCTAGCATCTTCCTTTCCCCGATATCATCCCATGCTAGTGGCGATCTACACTTCTTACCATATAGTGCCTCAAATGGCGCCATCTGGATACTGGCTTGATAACTGTTGTTGTATGAGAACTCGACCAAGTGAAGGTGACTCTCCCAAGACCCTCCAAAATCTAGAGTGCAAGCTCGCAACATGTCTTCTAAAGTCTGAATCGTCCTTTCTGATTGTCCGTCCGTCTGCGGATGATAAGCCGTGCTAAATCTTAACTTGGTACCCAGACTATGATGTAAGCTCTTCCAAAAATGTGATGTAAAGCGGGTATCCCGATCCGACACAATACTGACAGGAACTCCATGCTGCCTGACCATCTTTTGCATATACAACTCTGCCAACTTTTCTGTAGATTGCCCTACTCTGAAAGGAAAAAAATGTGCTACCTTCGTAAGTCGGTCCACTATCACCCAAATAGCATCCTTACCACTTGGTGATCTCGGTAAACCGATCACGAAGTCCATTGTGATATGCTTCCATTTCCATTCTGGAATAGAAAGCGGTTGCAATAATTCAGCTGGCCTCTGCTGTTCTGCCTTTACTTGCTGACATACCAAGCAACGGGAAACGAATCTAGCTATCTCTCTCTTCATCCCGTTCCACCAGAAGTGCTGCTTGATATCTTGGTACATCTTGGTCCCTCCAGGATGTATAGAATACTGGGAACTGTGAGCTTCTGCCATAACTTCCTGTCTGATATCTCCACTAGGTATATATAGACGTGATCCAAACCTAAGCGTACCATCTTCATGAATTTGCATCTCCTTTCTGAGTCCTGACTCACATTCTGCCCTAAGCTTCTGAATCCTTGGGTCTTGTGCCTGAGCTGCCTTGATCCTGCCTACCAAGTCGGATTGAACTTGTAGACTAGTTAGAACTCCTACATCACTAGAAAGTATAACTTCGATGCCCATCTCCTGAAGGTCTTCTAAGATATGCCTCTGTGTTGTCAACATAAATGTGCCGCCTCTTCTGCTAAGGGCGTCTGCTACTACATTCGCCTTGCCTGGATGATACTGAAGCTCCAAGTCATAATCCTTGATCAACTCCAGCCACCTTCTCTGCCTCATGTTCAGCTCCTTCTGAGTAAAGATATACTTCAGACTTTTGTGGTCTGTGTACATTTCCACTCGGTCACCATATAAGTAATGTCTCCATAGCTTCAGAGCAAATACTACTGCCGCTAACTCCAAATCATGAGTTGGGTAATTCTTCTCGTGGTCCCGAAGCTGCCTCGATGCATATGCTATCACCTTCCCATGTTGCATAAGGACACATCCAAGTCCTTTACCTGACGCATCACAATATACGGTAAAATCTCCGGGTCCAACTGGCAATGTAAGAATGGGCGCTGATATCAACTTCTGCTTCAAAGTCTCGAATGATGCCTGACATTCTGCCGACCAAACGAATGGTACATCCTTCCGGGTCAAGCGGGTCATGGGTGCTGAAAGCCTTGCAAAGTCTGACACAAACCTTCTGTAATATCCTGCCAATCCCAAGAAATTTCGTACATCAGCCACGGTCTTGGGTATTGGCCAACTCTCTACTGCTTCTACCTTCTTGGGATCCACTGCTACTCCAGC
Organism: Iris pallida; assembly: GCA_029216955.1. NCBI lineage: Eukaryota > Viridiplantae > Streptophyta > Magnoliopsida > Asparagales > Iridaceae > Iris > Iris pallida. The sequence continues at coordinate 5,521,272 of JANAVB010041816.1, read as the reverse complement.
TCCTGATACGATATGACCCAAAAATGAAATGTGATCCGTCCAGAATTCACACTTGCTGAGCTTGGCATACAACTGGTTCTCTCTTAGAACCTGCAACACTTTTCTGAGGTGGTCTTCATGCTCCTTTTCACTAGCAGAGTATACTAGAATGTCGTCAAGAAACACAATGACAAACTAGTCTAAGTATGGCATAAAGATGCGATTCATCAAATCCATGAATATAGCTGGAGCATTGGTCAAACCAAACGGCATTACCAAGAATTCATAATGCCCATACTTCGACCTGAATGCTGTTTTGGGAATATCCTCCTTCCGAACCCTCACCTGATAATACCCTGAACGAAGATCTATCTTGGAGAAAACTCTAGCCTTGCTCAACTGATCAAATAAGTCGTCGATCCTGGGTAATGGGTACTTGTTCTTTACTGTTGCCGCGTTAAGCTTCCTGTAATCGATGCAGAATCTGGATGATCCATCCTTCTTCCCTACAAGTACCACTGGCACTGCCCATGGCGATATGCTAGCTTGGATAAACTTCTTCTCCTTCAATTCCTCTATGTGCTGATACACCTTGGCCTGCTCTGAATCTGCCATTCTGTAAACCCGATCTGATATTGGTTTAGTTCCAGGTGCCAATTCTATGCTGAACTCAATATCTCTAACCGGTGGTAGACCTGGACGTTCTTCGGGAAATACGTCTAGAAATTCTTCAACTACTTTCGGAATCTGAACTTCTTCCATTGCTGTTACTACTCCCTGCTCTTGCTGAGTTGCCTCTGACCTGACCAAGGTGAACCTCTCCATGCCTGGAATATCAAAAGATACACTCCTACTACGACAATCTATTGTCGCATGACTGTCTTTCAGCCAGTCCATGCCTAAGATAACGTCGAAATTTCCAACAGGAAATTCTATCAACCGGGCGGGTAAAGGATGCCCGCACACTACAACACTACATGCTAAACTAACTCTACTAACTCCCACGAGCCCATTACCAGTGAGTATATTCAACCTCCCTGGCAATGCCTCGAACTCCACTCCTAGTCGTGTCGCAAATTGTGCAGATATAAATGAATGGGATGCTCCCGAATCAAACAATGCTACTGCGGGATATGAGGCGACGAGAATGTTACCTGCCACAACATCTTTCGATGCCAATGCCTCTTGCAAGGACAGTGTGAATGCCTGCCCTCGACCTCCTTGCTGGTTCCCATGCTGTGGCCTAGCCTGGTGCTGCTGCTGGCCCCTGCCTTGATGATGCTGGGGTGGTCTATGCTGGTGTTGCTGCATCGGCGGCCCCTGCTGCCGAAATATCTGAGCCTGTGATACTAACGGACGCTGCGCCAACGGCCTCACTGCCAATGCTGGTCCTCGATACTGTCCTGCCCCTGGTGCTGGCAGAGCAGAAAACTGCTGCCCTGGTCCTCCTGACCTCGAATTCATGGGACATATGGTAACCCGATGATCTGGGTTTCCACATATCAGACACGGTCCATTCAATGTCCGACACACATCTCTAGTGTGCCCCATCTTTCCACAATAAGTGCAGCCCGCCGGGGGTTGCTGGTTCTTCCTCTGTTGCTGTTGCTGCTGCCTGGGTGGTGGTGCTGGCCCTCACATCGCCACATCGTGGATACGAATGCCAGGGGATGGTGCTGTTGTTCGGGGCGCTGCTCCCTCTCCTCCTTCAATCTGACTGTGGGATCTTTTCTGACCCCCAGTCCTTGCCGCAAGCCTCTGAATGGTGATCTCATGCCTTCGAGTCGTCGTCAATATCTCATCAAAAGTCTGGTAATTGTGCCCCTCTATCAATTGCAAGAGCTCAAGAAGAAACCCTTGCTGGAACCTCATCGCCCTCTGGCGTTCCGTTGCTACCATCTCTGGGGCAAACCTATTCAATCTGCAGAACTCCGCTGCATAAGCATCTACCGTCTTGCCAGCCTGCCTGAGGTTGATAAACTTCTGTTGTAGCTCAAACTGTGCCACAACTCCATAGTACTTAGTCTTGAATCTTGCTGTAAAATCGTCCCAAGCAACAGGACGTCTGATGGCTACTTCCTCTGATTCCCACCAATCACGTGCGAGATCCTAAAGTAACAACTTCACTAGATCCACACGTTCTTCTGCCGGCACCTTAGCTGCTGTCAGAATAGCCTCAATATCCTTAAGCCATGCATCTGCTGAAATAGCATCCTCCGTGCCCTCAAAACGGCGGGGGTTGTACTTGCAAAACCTGGCTGATGCTCCTGAATCAGTCCTCACTCCTCTTTCCAAAGCCGTCTGCAATCCTTGGTTGAGCAACACATTCTGCTCTTGTAGCTGAGTGTGCATGCGCTGCTGGGCCAACATCTGATGTTGCTGAGTAGCCATCATCCCTCTCATGATCTCCAGAAGGGCTGGTGTGTCCACTTGGGTAGGTGGAACTGTTGGTGGTGGTGGAACATCCGGATACTGTGATCCAGCTGCTGCTTCTACTATCACTTCTTCCTGGGTAGCCTCCTGAGGTGAGACTGGCCCTTGTTGCTGACCAACAGGGTCAGGTTGTCCATGTTGCTGTCCATGTTGTTGCTGTCCAGCTCTGACAGATGCAGACGAAGTGCCCCTAAGAAAAGGGACAAGAAAACAATCAAACGACCGGACATGAAGGATCAATGAAGTCAAAGGATACTGGAATGTCAAGCTAGAGTTGAGAACAACGAATCATGAGATCAAGGGGGAACACATGTGATTGAGACATCCTATTAAACAAAACACCCCACAAGTCTGAAATCAGACCTGCATGGGCCACCACTAAAACCTTGTCACGCCCCAGAACCAGAATACTGGAGAGCGGGGGAGTAACTCAGCCAGCTACATATTACGGGTAGATGAATACCGTATAATACGATCAATGCTGTCTAACCAGACGAGGGGGTGCATACTACATAAAAGTCTTACTATGGTCATTTCACATCTATTGTCTCAATCATTCAAACAAGAAACAGAAATATAGAACATGTAAGGTAAAGCAGTAAGGCATCCCAAACGCTCAGTCAAAATGTTCTTGAGATCTGGCTTTACAAAATATAGCCAGATGATATAACAAGCGTACACAATTGTTATCAGCTGCAGTCTGACTTAATTACAATTATGCAAAAGTAAGTACAAGACAATCCGACTAACATGTCGGTGCCAAACGGCAAGGTATAAAGTAGATAACAAAACGAGTGGTGAAGTTAAGAAACCCACTCGAGACCTCCTGCGATCATTCCTCTAGTATTGACCATCCTGGAGGTGGAAGTACGCTGAGTCCTCGGGAACTGGCTCTAAATCTGGCCATGCAAAACCAGAGAGGTTAGACCTCTAATAGCAAGTACCACAAGGGAGCACGACATGAGAACTAAAACCAGTAAGTAAGAGAATATAATAATAGATCTCTGCTTGCTACTAGAACTCACATCACATCAAGACACTTCGAACCAACCTCCCAACCAAACAAGGACAGAAGTTGGCCCGTCATGTCCTGACATTCTGATCATCCCAGTTAGGTAACAGAGTACAGTGCACAAACAAATCGTCTTGAACGGCCAATCAACTCCTACGGCTTGCTATTATGAGTCCCAAGTTATCCTGGAATAATGCAATTAGGGACTCCTCAGTTCTTACTATGTGCAAGCAAGGCAAGTCTATCCAGTCGATCAATTGGCCCATGCATGAATTAGACGAGTCCTAGCAGGACGCCCGTCAATATACAATATACAATAATAATAAAAGCAGATACTGTTCCCTGCCCGTGTGGCAGATTTACAGTATCTGTGGGAACCAGCCGGCCCGTCGGGTACTACTCGTCCCAAGGGGGCTGCCATGTAAGAATTCGGGAATCCATTCTCTCCATGCAATCATTATTTTATTTAACTTAATAGTCTCTACGTTGAGTGAAATCCCATGCCGTGGATCATGGTCATTCAAATGAGTACTTTCGTACGGGGTACGATATGTACAACTCTACAACGATACCAGTGCGGTTAGGTTGCAGGTCTTACATAGCGTAATGCAACAATCAAATCTATCCACGGTAATCATGCCTTGACCATAAAGTACACATGCTTCTTTTGTAGAAAAATAACTAAATAAATAAATAAATAAATAGATTGAAGCCTGCATGTGCATGTATGTCAATATTCGGGATCAGCCAGTCGAGTACAATAGTTCATAACATGAACGTGTCTCATTTATTTCATTCAATAAGACGACTAGCCAGTCTCTTTGTTCCAATTAGGAACGCATGATCAATTTAGTCAAGATAACCATCGTCATTAATGGTGACAAGGCATGAAAGTCAACTAGCATTCAGTGGGGTCGAGTCTACAACTCTCAGGGTTTAATTTTAGTCAATCCGGGTATCTATAACTCAATTCATGACACATGGTACATCCCACGTAACAATCTATAATTAACAGAAATATCAACATATCACACTACCAAAATTACTAGCTTTAGCGACGACCGGATCCGTCGCTAGTCCGTCGGTAACATGAATTACCGACGGCTTAGCGACGGATATTTGATGAAAATAGCCGTCGGGAAAAGCCTCGTCGCTATAATTTTTCCGTCGCTAAGCCGTCGGACATATGATTAACCGACGAACTAGCGACGGATTACCGACGACTGACTTTTAACCGATTAGCGACGGATTAGCGACTTGTTCTCGTCGGTTCACATGCCATATAATATTAAAATATTCATCGCTTAGCCGTCGTAAATAGGTCGGTAATAGCGTATCAGAAAGGTCCTGATACGCAAAATCCGTCGCTAGTCTGTCGCCATGACGTCGTTAACCGCGACGTTTTAGCGACGGCTTAGCGACGGCAAGGTCGTCGGCCTGGTTCTGGAAAGCTTCCATTTGTCCAGAACCATGTCGACGGATAACTTGTCGCTAATCCGTCGCTAGTCCGTCGTCCTCCTCGACAGATTAGCGACGGATTAGCGACGAAATATCCGTCGCTAAGTCTCTGCAAATCTACCATATTTCCAGAAACATGTCGACGGATTAGCCGTCGCAAGGTAGTCGACATTCCGTCGCTAATATTAATTGTGCCCAGTTAGCGACGGAAAAGTCGTCGCTATTTTGTCGCTGTTTCGTCGCTACCTGCAAATTTATTTCAAACCTTTAGCGACGGATAACCCGTCGCTATGTCGTCGCTATATAGTCGGTAACTGCAAAATCCAGGTAGCGACGGATTTTTCCGTCGCTAGGTAGCCGCTAGGTTGTCGCTAACTGCAAAATATTTATATCACCCAGTTAGCGACGGAATGCCCGTCGCTATATCGTCGGTAACTGCAAATATCCGTCGCTAGTTAGTCGCTAGTCCGTCGCTAAATGCAACATTAAGAAAAAAAAATTACAGAAATATTCTATTTCACCAAATATCCAATATCCAATATCCAATATCAAACAGAAATATCCAATATCCAATATCCAAACATCCATGTACAATCAACAAATATCCAAATTCATAATATCTAATATCAAACAGAAATATCCAAACACAAATACACAAATTCATAATATCCAAACAAATTCATAATATCCAAACAGTACAAATATCCAAAAACAATTCAAATATCATTGAGATGGGGGGGGTCGTTGATCGGCCCGGCGGATGTACTCTTCTACCATGTACGCCGGCACCTGGGACAACACATGCTCTGGAAGGTTGCGGAGCTGATCTGCCGACATCATGTTCATGAGCCCAATGAGCGCAGTATCCGGTACCAGGCGGACCTCGGCATTACGGTCAAATGAATAACGTCCAGGGTCGGAAGGACCGGCAACCGCACTAGAAGGACCGGGAGCAGACGGATCTGGACCGGGAGCAGAAGAAGGACGCGGAAGGCGCTCCAGCACATCCGACATTAGACTCCGCATTTCCGACATATCGGAGGTGAGAGTCGCAAGCTGCTGCCTCATATCGTCCGACGGGGGCGCGGGAGGAGGCGGGGGCGGTGGATATCTCGGAGTCGCGCCCTGCAACGACGCCGCCATGGAACCTACGCCGTAGACGTGCCCTTTTTTAAAGCCCCCGACAGACTCTACGAACACGTCGTCGTAGCGAGCCGCCATAGAAGAGGGCGTCTGGGTGGGCGTCGTTTCGCCGACAACCTCGGCAGGGGGCTCAATCTGACTAAGGGCCTCACGATATGCAGCCTATCCAATGAATGTGTTTATAGTATAAGTTTTCCTAAGTTATAATTTAAATCCTATGTTTCCCTAAATTATAATTTGAATCCTACGTTCACCTAATTAAGTTAACAATAATTATATTTCTAATATAAATCTCAAAAACGTAATTACTTACATCAGTCGCCTGGGCCCTCGCGTCGACGAAGCTCCCGTCAGCCCGCCTCTTGTGTGTATGCAGGAATACATCGTAGGCGGTGACCGACTCCGGCTCTCTTCCCTCCTTTACCGCCTGTCGTGCCTGCATACGAAATATACGTCGAATTTAATTAACTACGTATATTAATAGTACCGAATTTAATAGTGAAATGAATTTGCGGTATCTCACCAAATCTGCACGCGTCGCTGCGTGGGGCTTTGAACCTCCTGTATGCAGAGCAGCGACCTGTCTGCTCGCCTTCGCTTTCTCTGATTTCTCCTTGTACTGAGCAGTATTCATCTTATCCAACATCTGCTCGTAGTACTCCTCCCGGAGCCACTTCTTCCTCGAATGCGCCGTACGAACGTCGTACACCGCATCCCGTATCTTCTTCCCGGCGGCGGCTTTGTAGGCCTTGCGAATCAACTCCTCGCGATGGGGGGGCCACCAGAACGTCGTCTGACATAGAAATTAAATTATCACGTAATTAAAAAATCAGTGGATTAAAGAATAATTAATAATTAACCAAAAGATATATATATACCTTCATCTCCTCGAGCCAGACGTACTGCATGTTATGAGGCACCTCAGAAAAATTGAGGTAAGGGCCATGGTAGTTTTCCCGGATAATTTGCCCGAGTATCCGGGCAGCATCAAACGGAAAAAACCTACAAAGAAGCAAAGACCGGATTATTAACTTGAATAAATGAAACAAATTTAATAAATTAACTTAAATTTACTTACGTATCACCCGCTGGCCATAGCTCGCGTCGGTTCTCGCCTATCGGCCTCTCTGGAGGCGTCGGAGGATCCGCGGGTCCGCGGATGTACTCACCGGTAGCAGGATGAAGCTGAATCCGGGGGTACTCCGGAGCCCACCCTGCAGTAACTGATGGTGTACCCGCTGGTGCATCCGGGGGCGGAACGGATCCGCTAGCGGATGGAGTCTCAGGCCTCGATGAAGATGAAGGATGGGTCGCAGAGATAGATCGACGGTGGGAAGAGTCTGTGGCCGGGCTCTCCAGGTCGGGATCGGAGGACTCTATATCCGGGGTATGTGGAAGGCGACCACGACCGCCCCCACCACGACCGCTACCATCACGTCCACGGCCGCTACCATCACGTCCACGGCCACCGCTACCACCACGCCCACCACGGCCAGTACCGCCACCACCAGCACCACCACGGCTACCACCAGCACGAGTGGTAGTGACCATGACCTGTAAATAGAACACATAAATATAATTAACAATATAGAAGTATAAATGAATATAAAACTGAACTAAAATATATATACCAGCAGGGCGGCGAGTGCCGTCAAGACAATGAGAACTAAGAGTGCCATCTGTAAAAAGAAAATCATACAATAAGTAGATGATCGAACGACAAAACCATAAACTGAAATAAGAATGTGTCCGTCTAAACTGAATTCACTAAGTTAGTTGTAAGTGCTTCTAATATATACCGATATTTAATCTAATCATCGTTATCGTCCTCGTCCTCATCGTCATCGTCATCGTTCTCATCCTCATTCTCATCGTCGACTTCATCTATATCATCATCCTCATCGTCGACTTCATCTGTATCATCATCCTCATCCTCATCCTCATCCTCTTCTTCTTCTTCTTCTTCTTCTTCTTCTACTTCTTGTTCAGGCTCAATACTTGGGACAAGACGCCTCTTTCTCCCCTGGTTGACAGCTAAGTCTTGTATATCAACCTCTTCCTCCCCTCTATTTTCCTCAGCATGAGGTATATCGACATCTTCCACGTCCATGGTATCCGACTGTTGTCCCATGTATTGGGGCTTCTCGATCTGGTCCTCTTGGTATGCTGGGTCTCCAACGTTGAATGTATTTCTAGATTTAATCTTGCATACTGCCCACCAGTCAAATCGATCTCTACGACGCCTTGGGTAGCTTGTATAGTAGACTTGAACAGCCTGACTTGCTATCGCAAACGTGTCGGACCCTCTATACCTCCTGCGATGATTTATATCGACGAATCCAAATTGTTTATCGATTCTCCAACCGATATTTGGTCTCGTATCGAACCACTCACATTTGAACATCACAATATGCATATCATATGGGCCACTATATTGTAAATCTACAATCTCCCGAAGCACTCCATAATAGTCAAAGTCCGGCTCGTCGTCATAGATGGTGCCTCTTATGCAAACACCAGAATTCTTGGTATCGAAGCCGTCATTGAGAAATTCGGCATTTATAGCATGCTGAGTTGACTTAAACTTGAAGCCATTAACGACATAGCCTGACAAAGTCTTTGCATGCTTCTTCGGTCCCAATGCCAAATAACGAATGCTCTCATTTATGAGTGTTGTTTCAGGCAATAAAACCTGTAAACATTAATTGATAATTTAAATATTTTAGCTGCATATATTTAAATGGTAGCGGCATAACATATTATCTCAGTTACTTACGTATTTACGAAACCAGGACGGAAAGGTACAATCAACCTCTCTTTGAAGTCCCTCATCTGTAATATATGGTGTCCTCATTTTGACTTCACCTCTAAATACACTGTTAGAGAGAATAAAAATAAGTGTAGTCACTTAATTCACCAAATTAGAGATTATAACGAGGCGTAGTCACTTACTTCTCCAAATCTCTCACTTCTTGTATGTCACAATTTAACAAGACATATCGGTGAGCGGTATCATACTCATCGTCGGTCAACCACCGTTTCTTACTAGCCCCAATAGGCTTGCCCCTTAAATTGAATATACCTCCATCCTCAACGTCTTCTTCATTCCTTTGAGGTCTATTTCGATTTGTCTCGACATGAGTATCGAAATAAATGGAGCAGAAATTTGACACCTCCTCGATAAGATATGATTCGCATATCGAAGCCTCTATATGAGCCTTGTTGCCAACTTTCTTCTTTAGATGGTGTAGGTACCTAAAGAGACAAATTATCTTGAGAATTAACAATGAATTGTAAAATCCACTTAAATTTCACTTAAATTATATCGGTTTTTATTTACCTTTCAAAGGGGTACATCCATCGATAATGAACAGATGCACCGACACGGGCTTCGTATGCTAGATGAATCGGTAGATGCTCCATGCTGTCGAAAAAGCCCGGTGGAAATATTTTCTCTAACTTGCAGATTGTTAAGACAATCTTCTCCTCAAGTTGTACCATATGTTGCACCGTCAGCTTAGTTGAACAGATATCCCTGAAGAATGTAGACAGCTCGGCCAACGGAACCCATACAGCAGAAGGCAACAACTCTCTCAAAGCAATGGGCAGTAATCTTTCCATAAACACGTGGCAGTCGTGACTCTTCATTCCCGTTAGCTTGCGTTCATTGAGATCAACGCATCTAGACAAATTCGAAACATAGCCGTCGGGAAATCTTAAATTAGATATCCACTTGCAGATTATTAATCTATCTTCCTTGCTCAATGTGTATGGCGCTATAGGCTTACTTAATTGTCCACCAGCACCCCTTTGTATCAAGTTCAGATGAGGACGCTTGCATATCTCGGCTATGTCTTGTCTTGCTTTTGGATTGTCCTTCGTCTTTCCTTTAATATCCATGACGGTATTGAAGACATTATCGAACACGTTCTTTTCGATATGCATGACATCAAGATTATGCCTTATAAGATTATCTTTCCAATAAGGCAAGTCCCAGAAGATACTCCGTTTGGTCCAGTTATGGCTTTGTCCGAACCCCTCGACACGATGGTTCGATGGATCTTCCATTGCGGTGGGCAATTCCTTTACAGCTTCCCAAATATCGTATCCCGAAAATCTGGGTGGAGGTTGATTAAATTCTTGTTTTCCATATCTGAACGCGTCCTTATTCTTTCTCCAAGGATGGGTCGCGGGCAGAAATTGACGGTGACAGTCAAAGAAAGAAGTTTTTCCTCCGTGCCTAAGGCGGAACGCCTTACTATTTTCCATGCATATCGGACAAGACATGTTGCCGTGCGTACTCCATCCCGACAGCATACCGTATGCTGGAAAATCATTGATTGTCCACATGAGTGAAGCTCTCATCTGAAAGTTCTGTTTCCTGGAAATATCATAAGTCGTGACGCCGATCTCCCACAGCTGTTTCAGCTCATCCACCAACGGCTGTAAATATATATCGATGTTCTTCGTCGGATTTTTAGGACCGGGTATGATAGCTGTCAGAAACATATAAGGAGTCTTCATACACATCCATGGTGGCAGATTGTAAGGGGTAAGAATGACCGGCCAGCATGAGTATTGAGATCCCGACTGTCCGAAAGGGGCGAAGCATGAGTATCTATACAAAATAACATAGTAGAAGGGGTAAGAATGACCGGCCAGCATGACCGGCCAGCATGAGTATCTATACAAAATATATAGAGACACACTCATAATACAATTTCGTTCCCCCCTCTACTATGTTAACTGCCATCTCCACCCCCCCCCCGACCCCCCTGCTCTGCATCCGGCTGCTCTACCGTCGTGTCCGTCCATGCAACGGCCATGCCCCCTTTCCCCTCCTGCTCCGTGTTCAACCGAACCGCCGTCAGTCGAACTGTCGCGTACATGCGCAGTGCTAGCAAAGTAGCCTAACACGGTTGTAACCAAAAAAGGAAACTCTTCTAAGTACACTGGTTGTATTTAAAGATATCACATGAACCCAATATTCCAGTACTTTTACAAAATGAAGTTCGTATTTGTATGGGGTCTATAGTTGTATTCTAGGTTGTGTGGAGCCTAATATGGTTAGACTAGGACAACCCAACTGTGTATAGGAATGCAATTCTGTGAATTATGTGTACATACGTATATAAATCTCTCGTACTGCTTTAATCTGCTACCAGGAGGGGCCTGTGGATATGGGAAAGCGGTCGGACGAGCTCCTTTCTCTTCTATGGTCAGCGCGGGCAGCCCATCGGTTTACAAGGCAGGCCAGGGATGTGGTGCCTGCTATCAGGTGTAATCCTGCTCTGCTGTGTTCAGTTTGCTGAATTTGCTTACTGCACATACTTAATTTTAGGGTTGTTTAGTTACATGGTTTTCGAATCTTACGTTTAGGTCTCCATATTGTACATAAGAGAATTTGGATCTCTCTCTGACGACTGACTGTTCAAAATAGAAACCTAAACGTAAATTTCAAATATCATATGATACCCTAAAACAAGTCGTAAATTTCGAATATTATGGAGACCTAAACAAGATCTAAACAAAGTCAACCGTTATGACGAGATCTGAACTATTTTATGGACAATATGGATATCTAAACCTAAATTTCGAATATCTTATGATACCCTATAAATAAATGTAAATTTTGAATATTTTGAATACCTAAACGAGATCAAACGGTCATCCAAGTCGGTCGTCGGGAAGGACGAGACCCAAACCCTCTCTTCTCAAAAATATGGTGACCTATATTTGGTCAACGCTAAAACTAAATAACACTTAATTTTAATTTGTACGTAGAAGAATGCATTTTTTTCCTACATTGAAAATTTAACCTGTACGTCAAGATTTTAAAATCCTAATTTAACTTGATATCATTCGATTAAACTCTATGACAGTATAGAAAGCCTCTTGGGCTTTAAATGTTGTAGATTAGTTGTAGCACAATTGCATCACACCTGAACTGACCAATACAACGTTGCATATATATGATCATATGCCTACCTATTCCATTTTCACGGTGATAACTTAGAACTTCAAATCAGGTGAGATGCACTAGATACCGCGCATGTTCACGTAAACCCGTAACCGTGGTGATCACCGACGAGTGCCCTGGCTGCCTGTCGGAATCTGTCCATTTCGATCTCAGTGGCACCGCAATCGGAGCAATGGCCCCCGACCCCCCTGCCCCCCGACCCCCCTGCCCCCATTCCCGACCCCCGACCCCCCCGCCCCCCGACCCCCCCTGCCCCCATTCCCGACCCCCCCCCCCCGACCCCCCACCCCCCCGACCCCTGCCATCTCCACCCCCCCCCCCCCGACCCCCCTGCCCCCATTCCCGACCCCCCCCCCCGACCCCCCACCCCCCCGACCCCTGCCATCTCCACCCCCCCCCACGACCCCCCTGCCCGCCCTCTCCACCCCCCACCCCCCCGACCCTCCTGCCCCCATTCCCTACAACCCCCGACCCCCTGACCCCATTCACCACCCCCCCCACCCCGCCCTCTCCCACCCCCCGCGAACCCGACCCCCCCCCCCACTCCCCCCCCCCACGGCCCCAAAACCAAAAATGAGAGAGAGAGAGAGAGAGAGAGAGGAGAGAGAGAGAGAGAGAGAGAGAGAGAGATACCTGGTAGAGAGAGGGAGAGAGAGAGCCGCGAGAGAGAGAGCGCCTTCGGTTGAGAGAGAGAGAGAGTTTTGGGGGGAATGAAAAATTCCCCCCCGTCGGTTCAATTTAAGTTAGGGCACAGAACTTAGCGACGGAATAGCGACGGATAAAATCCGTCGCTCATCCGTCGCCTAATAAAAGAAGTTTTCCGACGGATGTATCCGTCGCCGGTTAGTCGCTAAAGTTCCCGCCAATGTTTTAAAGATTTTGCCGCCAACAGTTGCGACGAATAAGCGACGGAAAAAGAATCCGTCGCTAATGTTCGTCGACTAAGCGACGAAAACCCGACGAAGTTTTACATTTATAATTGTAAAAATTTATGTTATGTTGTCTGCCGCTAATCCGTCGCTAAGACGTCGGAAACTGGTCGCTATTAGCGACGGAATCCATCCGTCGCTAAACATCCGTCGGTAAAGTGGGGTATTTTAGTAGTGTCATGATTATATCAAGTTAATGCAAAAAGGCGTAAGGATATAAAATGGACGTTAAACATCTAATAAGATATCAATATACAGGGCTATAGAAGATCCAGGGTAAGCAGGCTACTCTCATGTCAGCCTACGCTCATGTCAGCGTACGCTCATGTCAAGCTACGCTCAAGCCAAGCTAGCGTATGAGCTCCATACGACTCCTGACCATCCAAGTGAGCGTATGCAAGACATACGCTCCAAAAGGCAGCGTATGAACCCCATACGACTCCTCACTATCCAAGTGAGCGTATGCAAGTCATACGCTCCCAAAAGGCAGCGTATGGACTCCATACGACTCCTGACCATTCAAGTTAGCGTATGCAAGTCATACGCTCCCAAAAGGTAGCGTATGAACTCCATACGACTCCTGACCATTCAAGTCAGCGTATGCAAGTCAAACGCTCCCAAAAGGTAGGTAGAGAGAGTAATAAAGAAGAAGAAGAGGAGTAATGGTGACAAGTAAAGTAAATGAGGAGAGAGAAGGGAGAGGGTGGCTTTAAATAAAAGGTGGTGGTAGGTGGGAGTTGGGCCGGGTCCAATGGGTCCAATGGGTCGGGTTGCACGGGTCCAACAAGGCTAACCCGAAAGTAAAACTAAAGCAGGAATTAAAATGCAGGTAATAAAATTACAGGAAGAAATACAGAAATAAAATTGCAGGAATTAATTAGCATGAAAATTAAAGAGCAGCTAATTAATTAACATGAAAATTTAAAGAGCAGATAATAGAATTGCAGAAAAATAAAATGCAGAAAATAAAATGCAGATGATTAATTAACATGAAGTTATAGGAATTTAAATACAGGATACTACATGATAAATACTAAATAAATACATTCAGGCAATATACGTATTAGAATACGTATTCCGGGAACGGGGAGTGACATCTCTACCCTCCTTGAAAAAATTCCGTCCTCGGAATTTCAAATTCAAGCAAGATAGAAATATCGGGGCTAAACTAATCTAAGTACAAGCAATTCAATAAAGCAATCATTTTACAATGTCCATAGCAAGTAACATATATGTAAATCCATCAATCTACGATATCAAGCAATTTTACCCATAAGGTGATAAGCATGAGGAATCATGACAATCAAGGTACACAGAAAAAGATATACCTTGTGAGTCAAACAGGTGTGGATACCGTGATCGGATATCATCCTCACGTTCCCACGTTGACTCTCCCAAGGAGTGATGACCCCAAGCAACACGGACAAGACTAATTGTTCGGTTCTTGAGTATCTTCTCTCTTCGGTCCAAAATGGACACAGGCTGTTCTTCGTAAGACAGGTTGGTACCAACAACCAGCTCACAGTGATCGAGGACATGGCTTGGGTCCGATACATACCTACGTAATTGAGATACATGAAATACGTCATGCACCTCTCGTAACGAAGGTGGGAGTGATAAACGATAAGCAACATCGCCTATCCGATCAAGGATAACGATTGGCCCTACGTATCGCGGACTCAACTTCCCGCGAACGCCAAATCTAATGACCCCACGGGTAGGTGAGATCCGCAAGAATACGTGGTCCCCAACAGAGAACTCTAACGGCCTACGATGCTGGTCCGCCCAATAACGATGCCGATCCTGCGCAACACGAAGTCGTTCTCTAATTCTCTTAATCACTTCAACCGTCTGGATAATCATTTCTGGGCCTAGCATCTTCCTTTCCCCGATATCATCCCATGCTAGTGGCGATCTACACTTCTTACCATATAGTGCCTCAAATGGCGCCATCTGGATACTGGCTTGATAACTGTTGTTGTATGAGAACTCGACCAAGTGAAGGTGACTCTCCCAAGACCCTCTAAAATTTAGAGTACAAGCTCGCAACATGTCTTCTAAAGTCTGAATCGTCCTTTCTGATTGCCCGTCCGTCTGCGAATGGTAAGCCATGCTAAATCTTAACTTGGTACCCAGACTATGATGTAAGCTCTTCCAAAAATGTGATGTAAAGCGGGTATCCCGATCCGACACAATACTGACAGGAACTCCATGCTGCCTGACTATCTTTTGTATATACAACTCTGCCAACTTTTCTGTAGATTGCCCTACTCTGAAAGGAAGAAAATGTGCTACCTTCGTAAGTCGGTCCACTATCACCCAAATAGCGTCCTTACCACTTGGTGATCTCGGTAAACCGGTCACGAAGTCCATTGTGATATGCTCCCATTTCCATTCTGGAATAGAAAGCGGTTGCAATAATCCAGCTGGCCTCTGCTGTTCTGCCTTTACTTGCTGACATACCAAGCAACGGGAAGCGAATCTAGCTATCTCTCTCTTCATCCCGTTCCACCAGAAGTGCTGCTTGATATCTTGGTACATCTTGGTCCCTCCAGGATGTATAGAATACTGGAAACTGTGAGCTTCTGCCATAACTTCCTGTCTGATATCTCCACTAGGTACACATAGACGTGATCCAAACCTAAGCGTACCATCTTCATGAATTTGCATCTCCTTTCTGAGTCCTGACTCACATTCTGTCCTAAGCTTCTAAATCCTTGGGTCTTGTGCCTGAGCTGCCTTGATCCTGCCTACCAAGTCGGATTGAACTTGTAGACTAGTTAGAACTCCTACATCACTAGAAAGTATAACTTCGATGCCCATCTCCTGAAGGTCTTCTAAGATATGCCTCTGTGTTGTCAACATAAATGCGCCGCCTCTTCTGCTAAGGGCGTCTGCTACTACATTCGCCTTGCCTGGATGATACTGAAGCTCCACGTCATAATCCTTGATCAATTCCAGCCACCTTCTCTGCCTCATGTTCAGCTCCTTCTGAGTAAAGATGTACTTCAGACTTTTGTGGTCTGTGTACATTTCCACTCGGTCACCATATAAGAAAGAGAGGAAAATGAAATTGGGTTCGGGCTCAGGCCTGGGTCTGGGTTCGGACTCGGGTCTGGGTCTGAAATCCAAAAATCCTTGTTATTTATTATTTTCGAAATCCTTTTCACTCAAAAATATTTAATAATATTAATAATAATAATGATATATTTACTAAAATTAATACTAAACACTATCATTTATAAATTACAAACATGGATTTCACAATCTTTCCTCCTTAGAAAATTTTGTCCTCGAAATTAAAGGCAGGGTTAGGGGTAGGATAAACTCAAATCAAGCAGGTACGGGTACTATGTCCGTAACTCAGGTTCAACAATAAAAATTTCCAATGCAGTCGTGGATGAAACGATTTTAGGGACAAGTTTCATTTATGATATCATCCATGCAGAAAAAAAATACAAAAGCGAACCAAAGTACACGAGGTTGATCAGACCATCATGCACCGGTCCTGATTAGATAATATATTAGTGGGTGCACCCAATAAAATATCGTCATGATCAAGCTTGATAAAGAGATAGCTTGCAAAACTAGGCTGACTTAGCAGCATCAGTCAAGTTTAGAACGAAAAGATAAGAAGTAGGAGTTTAAGTGATGGCTCAAAATATGATCTTCTTCTCACCTCTGACTACGCTTGCAACTGGTTTCTCTGGCACTGAAAGGTTGAGTCCAATCTTCAGCTCTGAATTATCCAATATGGGACTCGGATCCGGAATGTAACGTCTGAGCTGTGATACGTAGAAGACGTTGCACACTCTCAAGATTAGCTGATATAGCTATCCGGTACGCTACTTCCAACTCGTCTTAAAACTTTAAATGGCCTGATGTACCTGGCTCAACTTTCCTGCTCTGCTAACACTGATCGTTCCTCT
Source organism: Iris pallida (assembly GCA_029216955.1). Taxonomy (NCBI): domain Eukaryota; kingdom Viridiplantae; phylum Streptophyta; class Magnoliopsida; order Asparagales; family Iridaceae; genus Iris; species Iris pallida. Next base: position 5,504,409 of record JANAVB010041816.1, on the reverse strand, counting down.
GGTAGGAGAAAACCTTCACAAAAGACGCTATCTCCTTCTTCAAACTCCACTGATTGACGATGTTAACTTGGTAGTTGTTGTAAGGAAACTCTACCAATTTTAAATGATCTTCTCCAAGACCCTCCAATTTTCAAAACACAAGATCTAATATATCTTCAAGCGTCTGGATTATCTTCTTTGATTGTCCGCCGGTTTGTACTCCATAAATCCGGTAGGGGTGCCTCTCGTACAATACTGCCAACTTCTCGGTGAACAACTAACCTCGAAGGGAATAAAATGTGCTGACTTAGTCAGTCGGTCCACTATAATCCAACTGGTGTTCTTCCCTCCTTGGAATCAAGGCAAACCTAACACATAGTCCAACGTTATGTGCTCCTACTTCCAGTCCGGAATGTCTATTGACCGTAGAAGTCCTGCGGGTCTCTGTCAGCTAGCCTTCACTTGTTAACAAATTAAACATCTAACCTTAATTCTGAATACATCCTTCTTTATTTCATACTATCCATCAGTAGTACACATATCCCGATACGTCTTGCCAGGATGTATGGAATACTGGTGTGCTTCTTGCATTAGCTTGTTTCTCAGTTCGTCAGATAGTACTCAAAGCCTCGTACCATTCTTCAGAGCTCCATTATTGGCGATTTGAGAACCCTCAAGTGTTCCTGCCAACACTTGATCACTAAGTTTGCAAAGTGTCTCGTCTTGAAACTGAGTCTCCTTGATTTTGTCCATCAGCCTCGAACTTTATTAATACTGAATCAGCATCCAGCTCCGTCCTTCTATCTCCAGGTAGTATAACCTCCAGTCCAAGTTTCTCGACGTCTTCTAGTAGGTGCCACTCCTTGGTTAAGAACTTCGCCATCAGTATCGACCAAGTGCATCAGCGACCACATTAGCCTTACCTGAATGGTACTGCAGGTTGATGTCGAAATCCTTCATCTGCTTCAGCCATCTAACATTCAGCTCTTTCTGAGTGAAGATATATTTCAGACTTTTGTAGTCCGTATATATTTTCACTCCCTTTCCATAAAAATCATGCTTCCATAGCTTCAAAGTAAAGATAATTGCAGCAAATTCTAAATTAGGTGTGGGATAATTCTTCTCATGAGTCTGTAGTTGCCTAGATGTGTAAGCAATTACTTTCCCATGTTGTTGAAGAACGCAACCCAGTCATTTTCCAGAGGCATTACTGTAAATTGAGAAACCACCGGTTCCTGCGGGTAGCGCAAGGATCGGCGCAGTTGTAAGCCTCTTCTTCAGTTTCTCAAAAGCTGACTGGCACGCTTCAGACCATATGAACTCCTCGTTCTTCCTGGTAAGCTTCATCATTGGCTCCGCAATCTTGGAGAAATCCTTCACGAACTTCCGTAGATATGCCAGCTAAACCTTCTGATTTCAACAACTGATCTTGGGGTGCTCCACTTCTCGATAACAACATTCTTCTTAGGTTCTACCAAAATTCTTTCTTCTGTGACAACATGGCCTAGAAAATTCACCTTTGTCTAATAAGAATTCACTTTTAGATATCTTACTATACAACTTCTCCTTCTTCAACTTTTCTTAGGTGCTCTTCATGCTCTTCTTCAGTCTTCGAGTATATCAGTATGTCACCAATGAAGATGACAACAAAACTGACCCAAATACTCATGAAAGACTCTGTTCATGAGATTCATGAACATAGTAGAAGCATTCGTCAGTCCAAACGACATGACCAAGAATCCATACTTGGTGTTGAATGCCATCTTGGGAATGTCCTCTTCCCTGACCTTGATCTAATGGTGATCGGGTCAATCTTCGAAAACACCTTAACTCCACTCAAATTGATCAAACAAATCATCAATCCAGAAAAAGGTACTTGTTCTTTAGTGCCCGATAGTCGACGCATATCCGTATTGTTCCATCCTTCTTGGACACAAATAAGATAGGTGTTACCCAGGGTGAAGCTCCGTCTCGAATGAATCCCAGAGCCTTCAGTTCATTGATCTGGTCCTTCATCTCCTTGGCCTCCTTCAGGTTGACTCCGTAGCATCCCTTAGAAATAGGGGAGAGCCGGAAACTAGGTCAAAAGTGAACTCTATGTCTAGGTCTGGGGTAATCCGGGAAGATTATCAGGGAAAACATCTACCATAAAGGTGTAACTAAGAAGTTTTATTCATGTGGAGAATTACAGCAAAAACTCTCATGATTGATCTAAGGACATCCGGTTACCACTTCTTATAACAATAGATAATGCTATTCAGCAGTCCTAGGTATTAATCTTCATGGCTCTGGATCTTGCATGAGCAGTCTCCAACTGCTTCATCTTCTATGAACCTCGAGTCTGCATCATGCCTTATTGTAGGAGGCAAGTCTGCTGGATAGGAAGAGTCCCTAGGTTGTGGCCTAACAGGTGTTGCTGGGATAGGTATTCTGGTATGATGGAAAGATAAGGGGCAATCATTTACCCGATGTTCAGCAGATCCACATACCCAAATATTTTCCCAATCTCTTACGACAAATATTGGCTTGGTGACCAGTCCTTTTACAGTAGTCACAAACCAATAGCTTCTTACGATATAACTGCCGAATAGGGCTTAAAAATGTCTTCTAGATTCAGGGATATCCCTCCTAGGACGAGGTTCCGCTCCAACTTGGTTTAAGATAGCTAAGACTACATCATTGACGTTCTTCATGTCTTCTCTCGTGATATTCATTTGTTCCTGCTGGGCTTCATCTTGAGCTTTCTGGAACTCCAGGATTTCTTGAAATAGGGCAACCATTTGGGAGGTGTTTGCTGGTATTGGTGGAGCAACAGGAATGGATACTCCACCAAGGAAATGCAACTCAGTTTGAGAAGAGGTAGGAATCGCCAGTGTAGTGAAAACTTCACTGGATGTATTATGGGGACGGTCAATCAGCCGCGAGAGAAAAGACCCTGGACTTGGTTGAGGAGATGGGGTATGATCCGGAGATGATACCTCATCGCCAGCAGGATTGGTCTTGTCAATGGTCATTCTCTGGAAGGTTTAGGATGCACACATGAGCAAGGTAGCCTACCAGTCTATAATCAAACAAAAATATTTATTTATATATATAATTCAGACCTATGTTGTGACAAATCAATGTTCTAGTGTTCTAATTGTTTCTAGGTATATTTTTCTAAGTTGTTGTATTGAATTGGACCTGCATGGGCCACCACTAAAAATATGTCACGACCCGATCCCAACTAAAGGGGTCGAACCGGATCATGTCCAGCCTGTACCGTTGTTGAGATGTCGGCAGTAAGCTATTCAGTAGCAGGTAACCATACAACAACACTATATTTGTCACAACTCAACATCGGAAAAAATTAAAACTTTATTAAACTTTTACAATAAAAAGAAAGATACAACTTAAACCATTTTCTACATACATCAAGAAAAAAAGAAAACTCTAGGCAAACAGCTCATCAGTCTCGAAATCCTCGTCTTCTAGTTGGGACCTCGAGAAATATCGTGGAACAAAGCCTCATCAGTGATACCTAAAATATTGGGTCTCCAGTCAGGAGGGAGCAAAGTACAATTCATGCTTATTTGACAATTAAAATAATAATAGAATCATGCACTTTTAAACAGTTTTGAAATCCACAAAAAGCAGTTACAGTTTTAAAACAGTTACAGTTCTGTGATGTGAATAGGCAATGAAATATGACCGGCTTGGGTTTGTTACAGAAAGGTACGGCTTATCCCCGTGTGTATGAGGGGTAAGCTAATATAGTTACAGTAGTTACAGTAGTTACAGTAGTTTGGATGTGGTCATACTCATTACACTACTCTCCCAGTCCCCAATAGTTACAGTAGTTACAGTCAGTGCTCTCAGAGAGAGTTCCGTGTTGCATCGTGGTTTAAACTTGCATTAAAACGATTACTAAATAATTGTAAACTAACACAAAATGTACTTGCCTCAAAATGGACTGGACTGGAAAGTTGAAGACTTCAAGATGGGAATTAGGTTCGTCCTCGAATTCCTACATTCGAGAAATTGATTCAAATATCAGGTTTACCAACCTAGCTACGCTAGTTGAAATCTCTATTTGCGTCCTAGTCCAATTTTAGTTCTTTAATTAATCAAACACAGAAAACACGATTATTAGTGCGTTGATTTAATACGAGGGAAAAATGTTATTTATAACTTTGAATTCGGAAAACTCGTCGTTGCCAGATTATTTATGAAAACTTGGTAATTTTTATAAAAATAAAACTAATTTTCTTATTTTAGTGAGAAATACGTGACTTTTTAATTATTAATAAACTTGTCAGTTTTTAGGTGAGAAAATAATAATTAATTTTATACGAAAAATACTTTCTAATCATTTTAATCGTTAAAGAGTAAAAATTCGAAAAACCAGAAAAGACAGGAAATCTAAGCTATTACAGTTACAGACCACAGCCAGCTGGGCTTATGTCCATTACAATTTATTTACATAAATTGAAATAAGACAAACCGTCGTTAGTCTTAAACTGAAATATTAAATAAATATAAACAGAAATTAAATATAAAAATAAAGGTAAAAATAGAGTCTCAGATATGGTCCGATCCTCATCTTGGCTAATTGCCTCAACGTCCGGGTGGGGCCGGTTTCGTTTGCACTTAGCCGGGTCCATTGACCGATACGGTCGTCACCCAAAATCAAATATCAAATAAAACTCCGAAATCATTTTAAATTCATTTTTTAAAAAATAATCCAGGATTTACGGAAAAATCGGGCAGCATCTCCTCTGTTTTTTGTCAACCCAAAAACTGGGAATTGGCGCCGATAATTTCCTACAAATCCTAAACCAGGGAAAAATCCGAATTTATATATATATGAAAATTCACAACCAATCCACAGAATAATCGGGACGACCCGAAATAATTTCGGAAGTCCGATTCCAATCCCACAAATCACAGAACGCTTCAGAAAAAATACGGAAAGCTAAAACATACCAAAAATCCATTCCCGAAATATTCCGAGAATTCAAAATAATTCACAGGACCTTTTCGAAAGTCCCGGAAAATTACGACGTCGCTAAAACCGAATTTCCAAAGGGAATCGGGGACCATTTCATCATCGACTAAAATAATAAAATGAGCGGGACAGAGGGTTATACCTCGGATTGCTCGGCTAGAGCTCTCAGATGAATATAGAAAGAAAATAATCCAGAACAGCGAATAAATCTCCGAAGCAGCGCTGGAACCAGCGTCGTCGAAGCAACGCCGAAAAACTCAGAAGCTAGGGCACGGCGGGAAACCAACAGGGAAGCTCGGCCAAGGGGACTGACCAGGGGTGCTGGCCAAGGAACAGCGGGCTAGGGCAGCGCTGTCGGGTTCTGACCCGGAGGAGGCGTGCTCGCGGGGAGACGAGCGACGTCGGCGTTGACCGAGAAGGGGCGGACCCGCGGGGAGCGGGCGACGACAGGAGCTGGACAGCCGCGCAAGGGGGGGTGCTGTCGGGTGGTCGGCCGAAGAGGGTCGCGGGGCCACCGGCTGCGGTCGGACGGGGCACTGCCGCGAGGGGGGCGGCGCTGGTCGGCGGGGAACGCCGGCGTCGGCGCGCAAGGGCGGCGCTGTCGGCCGGAGGGAGGCGTGAAGGGGGTCGGGAAAGCTCGGCGTCGGGGCGAGGGGTCGCCGCGCAAGGGGATAGCCGACGGGGAGTCGTCGGAGCTAGCGTCGGGCTGGTGCGGGTTGGAAGAGGGTTTTGGAGAGTAGTTGGGTTAGAGAGAGTTGGGGAAGTAGTTGTCTTCTGTGAATGAGAGAAGTTGAGGAATTTGACAGAGAGTTAGGGAATGAGAGGAGGATTGGGGGATAAGGAGTTTATTAAGGAGCAGGAGAAGAAGAGGTCTTCTCCAAACGTGGGGGAACAGAGTGTATGAGTGGTGAGGGATTTAGCAAGGGGGTGAGAAAATGGTGGGTTGCCAAGTTCGTGGGTGAGTTGCTGGTCCTACGGGACCAGCTATTATTATTATTATTTTTTTTAAAAAAACTAAACTAAGTCAATTCTAATTTAATAAAGAGAGGAAAATGAAATTGGGTTCGGGCTCAGGCCTGGGTCTGGGTTCGGACTCGGGTCTGGGTCTGAAATCCAAAATCCTTGTTATTTATTATTTTTGAAATCTTTTTCACTCAAAAATATTTAATAATATTAATAATAATAATGATATATTTACTAAAATTAATACTAAACACTATCATTTATAAATTACAAACATGGGTTTCACAAGTAAAGATATATTCTGGCAATAATTCCGATCTTTTCAAACACCGGAAAGAAAAATTGATGCGAATTAAAATTTTCTAAAGAAGAAACTACCAAAGAATCAATTTCCTTTCCTTTCTATTCCGCGTACCAAACGAGGCCTAAGTAAAAAATTTATAACGGTAAACTTGTAAATAAATTGAATATATATATGGGCTAGTCTGAATAAGTTTCGATATGCCGCTATAAATAGCTATGAAATATTGGAACTACACTCAGTAAATATAGTTATCGAACTCCGGCCGAATATATATATATATATATATATATATATATATATATATATATATATATATATATATATATATATATATATATATATATCCTAGTAGTTAAGAGAGATGTATGCGGTCCAAGTGGTCGGGAGTTCGAGTCCCAGTAGAGGCGAGTTCGCCACAATTACCCATTGCTTCAAAAAAATATTGGTTCTTGTGGACAGAATTCGAATCCCAGAGGGAATGATTCCAGAAACTAATTATCCTTTCTTCATATATATATATATATATATATATATATATATATATATATATATATATTATATATATATATTTTTTTATATATATATATATATATTATATATATATATACATCGGGTTGTGGTGTACTGGTAACACCACCGTGCATGGGGGGAGGCGGGCAGGATTCGAGTCCTGGGAGGCTCGGATAGTCTACCCTCACAGGTTATGGGTAGTGTCACTCCCCGTTCACTGAATGCATATTTGTATACACGTACAACTCATGTATATTTATTTAGTATTTATCATGTATTATCTTGTGTTTAAAATTCCTTTAATTTTATGTTAATTAATTGTCTGCATTTTATTTCCTGCAATTTTTATTCCTGCATTTTATTTTCGTATTTTATTTCCTGCTTTTAACCTCTCTTCTTTGTTCTCGGGTTGGCCTTGGATGGACCCGATGGAACCCGGCCCACAAACTCCCACCTACCACCATCCTTCCTATTTAAGCTTCCATCCCCTTCTCCCTCCTCATAACTTCATTCTTCACCATTACTTCTTCTTCTTCCTCTCATCACTTCTCCACCTACCAGCAGTAGTAGCAGGCAAGTGCAAACTTGCTTCTTGCTTGGAGAACCATTTTTATGGTTCATTTCTCTTCCTCTCACGATTCTGAGAGAGTTTACTACTTAGCATTTTTGATTTCTGTGGCTTGTTTCTTCTAGATCTAAGTTGTATTCTCGGCTGTTCATGGGTTCTGAACCATGGAAACTTCATTTCTGGCTTGGGACGAAGGTTCCTGAGTCACGCGCACGTCTTTACGGGTCTGCGTGGATTTTAGTCACGTACGCGTTCTTACTTGTGCGTGCGTGGATTTTGAGTCACGCTCATGTTCTTACATGTTAGCGTGGATTTTAGTCACGCACACGTTCTTACTTGTACGTACGTGGATTTTTAGTCACGCTCATATTCTTACATGTTAGCGTGGATTTTAGTCACGCACACGTTCTTACTTGTGCGTACATGGATTTTTAGTCACGCTCATGTTCTTACGTGTCTGCGTGGATTTTAGTCACGCACACGTCTTTACTTGTGCGTGCGTGGATTTTAGTCATGCACACGTCTTTACCTGTGCGTGCGTGGATTTTTTGTCACGCTCACGTCTGTACGTGTCAGCGTAGATTTTAGTCACGCTCACGTCTGTACGTGTCTGCGTGAATTTTAGTCACGCTCACGTTCTTACGTGTCAGCGTGGATTTTTAGTCATTCTTCACGCTCACTTATGAGTGCGTGAATTTCCCTTCACGCTCACACTATGCATGCCAACGTGAACCACTTTTCACGCTCACTCCTACTAGACTTGTTGGCGTGACTTTTGGCCTTAGCTTATACTTGTTGGCGTGACTTTCTAACCAGGGTGTTTCTATTTGTTCTATAACTTATTCAATAATGATGGCATGATAATTCTTCTATTAAATCCTTAAACCTTTGGCATGAACTTGATAAAATCATGTTATGTTAATATTATTAATATGGTTTGTTATATGGAATGCTCCTTGTGTCTTGATTGGTTTATGGATACCCAGTAAGACTGAAACATAACCTTGAGAGTTATAGACTCGACCCCATGTTATACTAATTGACTTTCATGCCTTGATACCATTGATAATAATGGCTATCTTGACTAAATTGATCATGCGTTCCTAGTTGGAACTAAGAGACTGGCTAGTCGTCTTATTGAATGAAATGAATGAGACACGTTCATGTAATGAACTATTGTACTCGATTAGCCAATCCCGAATATTGGCATACAGGCACATGCAGGCTTCAAATTATTTATTTATCTATTTTACAAAAACAGCATGTGTACTTTATGGTCAAGGCATGATTACTCCGTGGTTAGATTTGATTGTTGCATCACGCTATGTAAAACCTACAACCTAGCCGTACGGGTATCGTTGTAGAGTTGCGCATATCGTACCCTGTACGAAAGTACTCATTTGAATTACCATGATCCACGGCATGGAACTTCACTCAACGTAGAGACTATTAAGTTAAATAAAATAATGATGGCATGGAGAGAATGGATTCCCGAGTTCTTACACGGCAGCCCTCTTGGGACTATTAAGTGTCCGACAGGCCGGCTGGTTCCCACAGATACTGTAAATCTGTCACACGGGCAGGGAACGGTATCTGCTTATATTATTGTACATGCTATAACGGCGGGCGTCCTGTCACCCTCACTTTTTCCAGTTAGGGGTAAAATGGTAATTTTCCATTTTATATTATTTTTAGGAATTTTATTTCATGAATATTATTATTTAATTATTATAGGAGTCGGGTTCGAATTTCATCGCATTCCAAGTTAATTCGGGACCCCGGTGAATTTCGACTTGAGCTGTAATTAGCCTGTTAGCTAGCCATGGCCCACCACACTAAAAATTAGGGTTTAAGAGTTTGGACTAGTTCCCCATGAGTAATTTAGTTTAATTATGATTTTTATTTATTTTTAGCAACTTCCTAAACCTAATTTGGAATTTAATTAATATTAGGCTTAGGGAGGGGCAAACTTGTAATTTACAAGTGCCCCTCACCCAACCATGTTGGCCGGCCACCTATAGGCAGCCCCCCCCCCCCCTCCCGCCCCCCCCCCCCCCCCAATCTTTCTTCTCCACTAAGTCACTCACTCTCTCTCTCTTCCAATTTCATTTTCTCCTCAAGCTTCTTCTTCTTCCTCCAACCTACATCTAGGTATGTTCATATTTTCTCCATTAATTCTCTTTTGCATATAGTTCTTCCACATTAAATGAAGAGGGGAATATCCTCTTCCATTTGCCCACAAATTTGTAGATTTTTCCTAGAAAAATAGGTTAAGGATTATTAGGATTTATCATTTTGTGAATATATATATATATGGATATAGATATATATATATATATATATATATATATATATATATATATATATATATATATATATATATATATATATATATATATATATATATATATAAGTGTATTTATATATATACATGGATGTGTGTATTTATATATATGTGTGTATGTGTCTGTATATATATATATATATATAGATATGTATGTGTCAGAATAGGGAGGAGAATGAGGAAGGAGAATAGGAAGGAGAATGAGGAAGGAGAATAGGAAGGAGAATGAGAAGGAGAATATGCCACAGGAGCAGCAATAGCACTAGCAGGAGTAGCAGTAGCATGAGGAGGAGAATGAAAAGGAGGAGAATAGAGAGGAGAATAAGGAGGAGAATGAGGAGGAGATTAGAGAGGAGAATAAGGAGGAGAATGAGAAGGAGAATGAGAAGGGTAAATGTAGGAAATAGGGTATTGATGAGATATTGAGTTTAACTTCTAAGATGGGATTAGAAATAAGTTATCTTGGTAGGTAATGACTATATGAGGGTAGTTTAGGCTAGTCTTGACCTCCGTTGACCAAGAGTGGACTTTTTGACCAAAAGTCAACTTCAAGTCAACACTTGACTTAGAATTGACCAAATCCAAACTAGAGTTGACCAGTTGACCAAAAATCAACTGTTAGTCAACATTTGACCAGTTTGACCTAGAGTTGACCTAGAGTTGACCAGAGTTGACCAGAGTTGACCAGTTGACCAAAAGTCAACTGTAGGCCAACTCTTGATCCCGTTTGACTTTCTTCGACTTGTTTTGACCCGTGATGCCTGGTATGACCTAGGATTGACTTGGTTAGGCTTAGATTGACTTGATATAACTTGATTTGACCTAGATTGAATTGACAGGACTTAGTGTGACTCAGTGAGACCTAGTTTGACCTAGATTGCATATCATTCATTGTAAATCATTCCTAAACTTGTTTAAACCTAAATTAACTTACAGTATCTCATATTTAGGTCTTCTGATACCGCTCTGAGCATTGATATACCATACAACTCAGGACAGCAGGCGAGTACATTCACTGATAGTTTTTATTGTCTTGATATTTGCTATATCCGATTCAGTCGTAGTGTCTTACTTGATTCTCAGACACGATAGTGCACGGACTAGTATTGTCGGATTCCTGTCATGAGATGTCATTCCTGGATTTCTTGGGATACTGGTACTTGCTTAGTCTTGATTCTTGTACTTGTATTGACGCCGATTCCTGAAGAGGACTTGCTCCCCTCTTAGGGAATCCCGCGTCATGACGTGCTATGTCCGGATCCGTATACTATTCGGGGAATAGGGAATATTATAGATAGTGTGATCAATACCCACCTTGAGTTACTACTTGTATCATAGCTATACCCTCACCTCACGATGGGTATAGCCTGACCTGTGCTACTACTTGCTCCATAGCTTACCATCCCGGTCGGGCCGAGTCCATGTACTTGTAGCCGGTCGGCTGGAAGCCTGATGCTTGACCCATACCGATCACATTAGGCTATAATATTCGAGGCACATTTTATATTTACTTTTCCTGTCATATATCCTGTTCTGTCTATATTCAGTACTTTCTCACCATACATGATATACAGTTACTCACATGCTCTACCTGCCTTTATACTGTACTATGATTGAGACTAAGTCCTGTTTGAAAGAAGGGTTACAACCCCGGTCCTTGTTTGGTTTAAGGGTTGTAACTCGGCTTTCGAATGGTTCCCAAGTCGCCTATATCTTTGTCTTGTATTTCATTATACTGTCTCTTATAGAACTTGTCAATTCATATGGAACTGCTGTTGGTGTTTGTACTTGCTCATTTTCCTGACAGGATATCGTTATGATATTTTACAGATGTTTCTGAGACAGATGGAGACTCAGGCCAGGGCAGTGGCCTGATAGATTGGCCACTAGATTTTATACTCCCTGAGTAGTTAGCACTTGTTAGGCTTGACTGGACTGCGATCCAGCTTTAGATTTTAGAATGTAGTATTATATATTATTCTGTGATGTTACGTTTAGTTTTGGACTTGTGTGGATCTCGAACTTATTTCTTGCTTCATCTATCATATTTTCTTTCCATGCTATCTACCTTAGTTTTACATTTGTGATTGAGACTGTATTGCTATGTCACCTCCATTCGGAGTGTATATACTGTACAGGTACCTTTATCTGTTTAGTTGTAGTATTCTAGATGACCTAGACAGCGTTCTACCGCCGATGCTGCGGCGTAGGCTGGACGTACCCACTTCTCGTGCCCCTAATCAGGGTGCGGGTCGTGACACGTCCCGCTGGAACTCGTCTAACTACATGATTGGCGTAATTGATTGATTGGATAGACTAGCCTTGCTTGCACATAGTAAGAACTGAGGAATCCCTATTTGTATAATTCCAGTATAACTTGGGACTCACAATAACAAGCCGTAGTAGTTGATTGGCCGTTCAAGATGATTTGTTTGTGTACTGTACCTACTCTGTTGCCTAACTGAGATGATCAGAATGTCAGGACACGATGGGCTAACTTCTGTCCTTGTTTGGTTGGGAGGTTGGTTCGAAGTATCATGATGTTATGTGAATCCTAGTAGAAAGCAGAGATCTATTATTATATTCTCTTACTTACTGGTTTAATCCTTCATATCGTGCTCCCTTGTGGTACTTGCTATTAGAGGTCTAACCTCTCTGGTTTTGCATGGCCAGATTTAGAGCCGGTCCCCGAGGATCCAGCTTACTTCTACCTCCAAGATGGTCAATACTAGGGGAATGATCGTAGGAGGACTCGAGTGGGTTCCTTACTTCACCGCTCGTTTTGTTATTTACTTTATACTTAGCCGTTTGGCACCGACATGTTAGTCGGATTGTCTTGTACTTACTTTTGAATAATTGTAACTAAGTCAGACTGCAGCTGATAACAATTGTGTACATGTTACTATACCATCTGGCTATGTTTTGTAAAGCCAGATCTCCAGAACATTTTGACTGAGCGTTTGGGACGCCTTACTGCTTTATCTTACATGTTCTCTATTTTTTATTCTTGCTTTGAATGATTGAGACAATAGATGTGAAATGACCATAGTAAGACTTTCATGTAGTATGCACCCCCTCGTCTGGTTAGACAGCATTGATCGTATTATACGGTATTCATCTACCCGTAATACGTAGCTGGCTGAGTCATTCCCCCGCTCTCCAGTATTCTGGTTCTGGGGCGTGATAGGTAGCTAGGTTAGTTTAGGTTAGTAGGCAGAAAAAAATTTTATATATATATATATATATATATATATATATATATATATATATATATATATATACACACACACACACACACACACTTCACTCACTAATTACTTTTGCAAATGACCTCTAGCCTAGTGGTTAAGAGAGATGCATGCAGCCCGAGTGGTCAGTAGAACGATTCCCGGTGGGAGCGTTGGCCACAATGATCTTTTTTCAATATATATATATATATATATATATATATATATATATATATATATATATATATATATATATATATATATATATATATATATAGCAAATGACCTCTTGCCTAGTGGTTAAGAAATATATAGCAAATGACCTCTTGCCTAGTGGTTAAGAAAGATGCATGCAGCCCGAGTGATCAGAAGATCGATTCCCGGTGGGAGCGTTCGCCACAATTACCTTCTAGGGGTGTCTACTTGTCCAGAATTAGCAAAATAACATTTCATCGCGTGCCCAGAATTAGCAAAAAATATATAAAGGGGGTTCTGAATGACCTTTTGTCCTTCTAATTTATTGAAAACATCTCTGAACCCTATTCTTCAAAAAAAATATTTCGATACTTCTTCTTCTTCCATACGCCGCTCAGTTTCGAATCTAGGTTTTCTCCTCCAAAATCTTTAAACTTTACTTCAAAAACTCGTCGAAAAATTTCGGAAAGACGGACAAAAGGTAAAACTGTTAAAACGGAGGTCCAAACATCATTTTTCGCGATTCTAAAATTTCGGTAGGTCGACTAACAAAGAAGCTGTTAATCTTTGGCTCCTTCGAAATACGCTTTTTTGCGACAAACCAGAACTCGTTTCGACCTCCCAATCAAAAGTTATGGCCCTTCAAAGTTTCAACTGGATATAAAATGCAGGAGAATGATCATTCTCCGTGGTTTTAGCACGAAAAATGGCCATTTTTCGTGCTAAACCACGAAGAATGGCCATTCTCTGTGCTAAAACCACGGAGAATGACCATTCTCCTTGTTAAATTGATGGAGAATAGCCATTCTTCGTCATTCTAACACGAAAAATGGCTAGTCTTTGTCAATTTAACAAGGAGAATGGTCATTCTTCGGAGTTTTAGCACGGAGAATGGCCATTCTTCGTGGTAATATCACGAAGAATGGCCATTCTTCGTGCTAAAACCACGAAGAATGGCCATTCTCCGGGCTAAAACCACGGAGAATGACCATTCTCCTTGTTAAATTGACAAAGAATAGCCATTCTCCGTGTTAGAATGACGAAGAATGACCATTCTCCGTCAGTTTAACAAGGAGAATGTCATTCTCCGTGGTTTTAGCCATTCTCCGTGTTAAATTGACAAAGAATAGCCATTCTCCGTGTTAGAATGACGGAGAATGGCCATTCTCAGTCAATTTAACAAAGAGAATGACCATTCTCCGTCATTTTAACAGTGTTAGAATGACGGAGAATGACCATTCTCCGTCATTTTAATACGGAGAATGGCCATTCTCCGTGTTAGAATGACGGAGAATGACCATTCTCCGCCAATTTAACAAGGAGAATGACCATTCTCCGTCATTTTAATACGGAGAATGGCCATTCTCCGTGTTAGAATGACGGAGAATGGCCATTGTTCGCCAATTTAACAAGGAGAATGTCATTCTCCTTGTTAAATTGACAAAAATAAGCATTCTCCGTGTTAAAATGACGGAGAATGGTTATTCTCCGCCAATTTAACATGGAGAATGACCATTCTTCTTGTTAAATTGACAAAGAATAGACATTTTTCGTGTTAAAATGACGGAGAATGGTCATTCTTTGTCAATTTAACAAGGAGAATAACCATTCTACGTCATTTTAATACGGAGAATGGTCATATTCTCCGTGTTAAAATGACGAAGAATGGCCATTCTCAGTTATTTTATCACGGAGCCATTCTCCGTCATTTTAACACGGAGAATGGCCATTCTCCGTGGTTTTAACACGGAGAATGGCCATTCTCCATCATTTTGACGTCAATTTGACATAGATAAGGCTATTTTTCGTGGTTTTAGCACGGAGAATGGTCATTCTCCGTGAGACAATTCTCCGTGATTTTAACACGGAGAATGGCCATTATCCGTCATTTTAACACGGAGAATGGTCATTCTTCGTGTTAAAATCACGGAGAATGATGGTGAACAGTCGACAGAAATCTAAAACCTAATTTTTTGTTTTTTTTTTGGAAAAAAATTTGTTAGGAACAAAAAATCAAGAGTTTTCGTTCTTCTTTCAAAATGATGCTAACTCTTATGGAAAAGAAGAAGAAGTTCTTCTCTCCACAATTGACCTAATCGTCGAAAAACTTCAAATCTCTCCACGATGATGATGATGATGAGCGATGATCGGAGTTCGACTGAAGAAAAGCATAGTGAACTACGAACGATCTTTGCGATCTTTGCTGAAGATGAGAGCAATGAAATTCAAATCTCTCGTGATGAAGAAGAAGACGAAAATCGTAATCCAAATCTGAGTTTGTGCGAAGGGTAGTTATGGTATTATAAAGATGACAATTTTGTAAATACAGAACATCTAAAGGAAATCTTAGAATATTTAACGTGGAAATATATAATTCTGGACATTTCAGAAAATTCTTCGTGTGGATACATTTTTTATACAAAGCAACCCCGAAATTGGACTCAACAATTTTCAGATTTCTAAAATATATGAAAATATAAATCTTAAAAAAAAATTATATTAATAAAATATACGAAAGTTAAAAAAAAATTCAGTTTTTTTTTTTTTTTTTTTGGGGTTTTGTAGATCGCATAACTTATAGATCATGCCGTGACCCGCCTATATGATCATGACTTATCATTTCTTTTTTTTTTTGTCTTCCCATCATATCTACATTACTCATGACGAGTTCATAGATAAAGCTGGACCCCAAGTTGGTCCCACCAGACCCACATGGCTCGACCAGGTCCGAGTCCGGTGCATAAAAAAAGAAGAAGATGTTCGTCATCATAGCTCAGCCCAGCCCAGCCAACACTCTTTCACCTTCCCGGCACAGTTACCTATGCTCGCCACGTGCTGTCCACGTGGTCCAACCATGTGGGGACCACTGAAGAAAGCAAAGGGCATTTTGGTTATTTCGCAGAAGCATAATTAACACACTTTGGGTCTGGTTCTTATTCCGCCTGTCTTCGAGGAGCCAACAGACAAAGATGTCCAATTTCTTGAGCAATGAGCATTATTACTATCGTAAAAAACTAGAGGCCGGCACCACATGATAAGTTTGGACACGATATCGACACGATATGATAAAGGTCGGACACAGCAAACCAAATTTTAATGAATAGTTTGATGTCTCATGACATATTATGTTTTATTTCCAACACGGTTTGATGAATTTGACATCTAATTTCATATGTTTTTGGTATATTTTGGAAAAAATGTGATGTATAATACGTGAATGTACCCTCGGGGGAGTGAGTATTATTCGATTTAAAAAAAATATTTGTTTGGTTTCGGTTTCGGTTTTGAAGTACAAAAAAAAAGTTGTTCGATTTCAATTTCGATTTCGGATTTCGATTTTGGTTCAAAACGAAAAATCGGATAAAATTTATACAATTATGTAAATACTCTAAAATTTATACAATATTTTATGATAAAATGTGTATATTTTGAAAACAACAATTATATGTATATATTTGAAAAACCAATTTTGAAAATTTGACAACCAGTCCAAATCTCGATGCAACTTTAAAATATAATAAATATGTGTATAAAATTATAATTTTTAATATAATTCAAACATGGTCCTAATTCTAAAATTGACCCATTAAATAATAGAAATATTCCAACCGTGCAAATCGTATAAACCGAATTGATTATCCGGTTCAGTTACGACTTTGACTAATTTTAGTTCGATTTCGATTTTGAATTTTTAGAAGTTTGATTTATTCAATTTTGACTATTTCAATTCGATTGCAATCGAATAAATACAACACTCACCCTAACCACAGACACGTTATGGAATTTGCTTCTTAGTTTTGAGAGAGTTATTCACCTTTTGTATATGTGAGTGGTAGTGGTTTGGGTTTTTTTTTTTTTAAGTGTTCTTTTTTCCGACTTGGCAAATATTATGGGAGGTTTTGAATCTGTCTTCCGCATCGGGGTCCGTTTTTATCACCAGTCACAACCCACGGACGGCTGTGGATTGGTATCTGACTTGAGAATATTGTTATTTTTTTATATGCAGGATTTCATGTAACAAGAAACTTTATTTATGTTATTGTACAGGTACTAACTATGATTAGAGTGATAAATTAGTGACACCGATGTGACTTTGTGAGCTTTAAGAAGAGTCACATCCGGATGTTGACAGAGGACAGAGCCAAAAAGCAACATCAACCATTGGCTGCGTCTCACCCGTTCCTAACTTACATGTAAATATAAAATGTCTTATACGTGATATGCATCATTAGTTTTATTTATTTATTTATTAAAGGAATATGCATCATTAGTTAGTAAGTAGGCTAGGTTAGGGTCGTTAGCTCCCGTTCAGACAATAAATGACACATGTTTTGGCGTCCGACCTTTGTTATTTGGACTTTGTAACAACAATTGAGCATGGCAAACAACAAATTTTAAAAACGATAAATGAGACATGTTTGATTTCCAGAGTTTGTTATCTGGATTTTCTAACAACTATTGAATATAGCAAATGGTATCTATAGTTTCAATCCAATCTGTTCTCTGGTTGTTTCGATTGCGTTAAATCGTTGAAGCCGTTTATAAATTCTCAAATAATTAAAAAATTTAAAATAATAAATTCTAATTAATTGTTTAACTACTTAATATTATTTAATAATAATTAAATATTTTTAATTTATGTTGTTAAGATAAAAGATATTCATCTTGACTGGATGAACACGTCTGCATTATTGATAATAAAATTTTAATAATTATTTTCAACAATTTTTTGATGTACATTCACGCATATGTATGTTACTAGTATATCATGTATGTGAAAATTGTGAAAAATATTGGTTTTTAAGTGATTGTAGTTGGAATTGGCCGGCAAGTCTTTAAAATATTTCATACCCATATTCAAGAAGATAAAGAGAGATGGATCCACCTAAATCCTACTTTGACCTAAATTAACACCTAATACAAAAATCTGATTTTAGTATGATTTATTTTTTCTTCTGTGTATCGAAAGATCTGTACTAGCTTTCTTTTACTTCGTGTTGATATATTATCTTAAACGAGTAGGTACATTCGAGTTGGGGTCTGGAGACGTATGTAATGTATGTTACGTATGTAATGTATGTTTCACAACAACTATAACCAAGTAAAAAAATAAATGCACAATATGTGGCCGCTATGGCCACTGAGACAAGTCCAAAATTTATTTATCCAATATTGTAAATACAAGTATATTTCTTTGCCCCAATAGCTAACCCATTACAACTTCGAAAAGATGCAAATATTAATATGTACATCAGAAATTGCAAAACCCCAATCTAAGTAGGACTCGCTCACCTAGCAACATCTGTCCACCAACGACTCTCGATGACAATCTCAATTTGACAGAGCAGACGGATCTCCGATTAGAAGTCTTCTTTTTATTTTGAAGTGCAAGACCTACGGGAGCACAAATCTCTCGTGCAAATGGGGGAATCGTCCTTGAATATCCTTGAGACATACATAGGTAATTTTTCTCAACTTTCTATATATATGAGTTAAGAAACACAAATTCCAATTACTAGTCATGATTTAACCCCTAAGACAGCCACAAAACAAAATATTGCTCGTCAATCCTCGTTAAATTCCCGAATCTCGAAACAACTTCTCCCATGCCCAAAATTCGTAGAATTTTTAGTTCAAGAGTTCTAGAAAAATACACATACCAACCGGATATCCGCTCAAGAAAGTTCGTTAGATTCTGATGGATATCCTGTGATGCTCCGACATACGACTCATATGCTCACTCCAGACTGCTCCCATATCTTTATAGGCTAGACTCCAACTAAATCCCTTCCATTCTTATAAGTGGGAGTTTCCTCCTCAAGTGGACTCCAAGCTTGCCGCACCACAACATAATTCATGCTTCTTCTCGTTATCGACCTCGCATCCCCGGGGCTGCTCCACATCTCATGTCGTCACGATTGCTAAATCACCATGTCAATGTTAATTTCATGCGCATAATTTTCTGGATTAATGATTATCTTTCCGAGATTAATGACCCGTCAAACACTAAATTTTTTGACCACCAACCTCATCGCGAGTCTTGGTTATGTGCTCCCGACTTTCGTCTTCTATCGAAACATGTTTATGTTTGGAATAGCTTTCTGACCCTTGACTAGTAGTTTTAAGATCCGCTCCTCTTTTTTGGGATACGTAGCCAAGTCTAGCCTACATTGCACCATCGACATTAATTTGTTGTCTATGCACTCATTCATTGATTATAACCAATAATATCACATTACAAGACTAAAACTGCTATAGTTCATTCCCAACAATTAGAATATAACTATAAGAGCATCATTAGTAGTTGGGACTCTCCAATGCAATTTGGAGCCCAAAATTTTAAAAAAAAGGTAAATGTAGAATGGGTTGGGTTTGTATGAGAATAGTAGGAAATGATAAAGTGAGCTCCGGTCCCAAAAATTGTGTGGTCAAAAATTAATGTAGGAAAAAAATAATATAAAGTTTAGAATTTAGAAAGTTGGGCTCCAAATTGAAACCTACTATTCTACAAAACGAGTTTCTACAATCTAGAATGTAGAAATTGGGAGGCCCAATCCTTAGCACCCATGGATGGATTGGAACCGAAATTGTAGAAATTGGGACTAGGAATGAGACTTATTATTCTACAAAATGAGCTCCTACATTCTAAATCTAGAATCTAGAAAATGGGATGGGCCTTACTAATGATGCTCTAAGAGAAGATATAGCTAACCAGTCTAATTAATTAATTAATGTCCAATGAATCCAAAAGCGAATCATTGGTACTAAAAGAAAACAACCAATTATCCAATACAATAAGAGTCTAATCTTGAAAACAAATCCAATGAAAATAAAATAATTAATTCAAAAGTTCTAAAGAAACATAGACTATGATCTAACAACAAATCTAAGTTTGGTCTCCAAATAAGGATATACAAATGAGTTATGATTCAAGACATACCTCAACATTATTCTTGAAAATAGATTATCCTTTTAAGATAAAAAAGATAAGCAAAAATAAATAAGAAGAAAATTAAAAAAATGGACAGGGGAGTAATAGATTTTTATTGCAAATACTAATTTGTCATATACAAAGATTATTTGTCATTGGAAATTTTTTTACAAAAACTAAAACGCCATGAAAATGCGAGACGGTCAAACATTTTTGTCACAAAAATGCAAGACAATTTGACATTTTTGCTGTAGAAATGCCAGTCCGTCAAATGTTTTTATTGATTTTAAGAAATAAGAAAAATGTTAGACAATACATGAGCTAGACTTTTCCAACTATTTTTTACAAAATTGATACCCTCTAGGACTTTGAATCTCTAGAGAAAAGTTTCTTAAATTTTAGAAGTCATGACATTTCTTAAATTAGCGTCTAGAGCCTAGATTTTATAGCAGCTTAAAGTTTAAGTCGTGACATGTCCAATTGAACTTTTTTTATTATATCTTGAAAATGAGTACAATAACAACAACCAACACATGCTGAAAATGAAAGTATAATAAAAAAGGAAACCAAATAAAAATACATTATGCAAAAAAATTTAAGTGTATAGTCATGACTTAAATGGTAAGGTATTATAAAATCCAAAGTCTAAACTCTAATTAGCCCAATTATAATAGTAGACAATGATGTCACACGTGAAGGTAAGACGAGTTGAAAAAATAAATTATTCTTGATCATTATTCCTAGAGATTTAAATTGGGAAATGTTTGGTTTATAACCAAACTTTTACAACCTTCTTACAACCACTCACCAATTTGCTGACATGTGGGCCAGGCAACCACCTGGTCCACATGTCAGAAAATGGATGAGTGGTTGTAAAAAAGTTGTAAAAGTTTGATTGTAACTGTAGCATTGCTCATTTAAATTGGATAACTCTGGATAGATAGCTATAGAAGTCAAGAAAACTTGACCCTTCAGAGTACTCCTTTCCCACTGTAACAAGGAAAGGACTTGCTCTCACACGTTCACAGGTTTCTGACAAGTTTGTAGCCGTCGGATTAGGATCCAAGGGCTGCTGTGGGGCAAGTAGAGGAAGGAAGGGATCACGTACTCGGAGAGCAAAGGGGAGTCCCTTTCACCTTTGCCTTCCTTTTGGGCCATCAAAAATTGACATCACATCGTCAGAAAATCGATCAGAAAGAATCTATACAAAATTTACAATTTGTCCTATTTTTTAGTTTGGCTTGGCATGCAAGGATAATTTACAATTTGTCCTATTTTTGTAGTTTGGCTTGGCATGCAAGCATTCATATGCTTTATGACTTCGTGAAGAATCTTGATCACATTGTCATCAATTGTAGTTTTATTATGTGTTCAAATTCCAAGCATATGTAACATGTAGTAAGTAGCAAGTAAATTTTTCTTTTTGTCGGAAGAAAAAGATTTTATTCAAAGAAGAAAGAAAAATAGATACAACACAGGATCACCATGAGTGGACCGACATAAACCAGAAAAAAAAAAATACAAATTGAAACATAGAAAGCTTAAAATAAAGATTTCCAACCAGAAATGTCCTGAACAATGCAAGGTTCATTTTAAGACCAGGAGAGTTGCAGATGCCTATAAAACTATTAAACTCTTGATGTCAATACTAGATCGAAAGCATTTTTTCTTTTATCATCTAAGATATGTCGATTCCTCTATTTCCAAATTGACCAAAATGTGGCTGCACGAGTAAGTTTCCATAAGACTTTACCGATAGAAGAAAGACCCAATCTGTTCCGTCCCGGAGCAAAAGATTGGACTGACTGTGGAAATGACCAAGCCCAATTGGTTTTAGGCAGAATATAACTCCAAACTTCTCTAGAAAAAGAACAGTAAAGCAAGAGGTGATTAACATCTTCTTCATCACAAAAACATAAACAAGAATGATTTGGGAAACAAAAACCCCTTCTTCTAAGCATGTCAACAGTAAGTATTTTTTTTCATGATAGGCAAACCAAAAGAAGGAATTAATTTTTTATGTAATCGCACTATACCAAACCAAGCTAACAGGAAATGAAGAAACCCAATCCTCCTCATTTAGAAATCTGTACAGAGAAACCACATTAAAAATATCTTTAGAGCTAAGGTTCCATCTTAAATAATCTTCTTGATTGTTGAGTGTAGGTGGAGATTCCACAGTAAGTAGCAAGTGATTGCATATCAACTACTTTGACAAAAATAACAGTCATAGTTGGGAAGGAAGAGACAGTGGCAGAGGATATGCTGAGCTATTTCGGATTGTACTCCGTACTTAAAAATAAATAAAGACCAGAAGCTACCAATATATTGTTGGTGTTTTTTTTTGTCTTTAGACTAGAAAAAATAGTCCCACATCGGAAACACCAAATGGTGAGTATCTCAATATAAAGCAATATTTGTGTTGAGATGTGCACATGAGGTGTAGTTGAGCACAAGTGTGTGCCATGTGGGAGTATTTTTCTAGAAAGAAAAATAATTAATTCTAACAATGACGTAAGTTGATTTTTGTTGTGCGGACTCGGACTCGACACGGACTCCAGGTTGTCTCGTGCATGCACGGGAGTGTTCGGGGAAAAGGCGTGGGCTAGCACTTGACTATGTTGATTGTGGGATGATGTAAAACATCAAACTCTATTTTAGAGTATTGGTGTTTTAGTCCCACATCGGATATGAGAGATGGTGAGGTCTCACTCCACTCTATAAATAGAGTCCCCTTGCATCCTTTCCAACATGCACCAAAGAAGAGAGTTAAGGGAGTCCGTAAAGTTCAGGAAGCCCATTCAAGTCACAAATATTGACTGACGAGCGTTCCAGAAGTTCTCTTGAACTTGCTGGTTCCTGGAAGCGGATCGTATAGAGGCGAATCTTGCTTTGAGCAACGGTGTTTTTACACCCCAGCAGATTTAATCCTCTTCTTCTTCATCTTCTTCTTCTTCTTCTTCTGTTTCTCTGTAACTCGTTCTTCAGGTTTTAAGGCACCTACTGAGTATGGAGACCTAACTTTGTTCTTGAGATCTATCTCATTTGTGGCACCTACTGTGTAGGCTTGCTAAACTCCTCATTTGTGGCACCTACTGTGTAGGCTTGCTAAATTTCTCATTTGTGTCACCTACTGTGTAGGCTTGCTGAACTCCTGTTTTCCATCTATATTCTAAACTCCTCATTTGTGGAACCTACTGTGTAGGCTTGCTAAATTTCTCATTTGTGTCACCTACTGTGTAGGCTTGCTGAACTCCTGTTTTTCATCTATATCCACGTATCGGGACTACATATATTATCATATGTAAAGTTTTAGTTTAATTGATTGAGTGGTTGGGTGTTTATATAAAAGGCCTTTGGTTCAATTCCTATTGGTGTTGTGGGTTGTTTACATTTTTGTAGTTTTTTTTTTATGTTTTGAGTTATCACATGATTTTTTTTTTTTTCATCCATGAAGCCCAGGCAGAACTACTCATGGTATTGGATGGGTTCCAGTCCATTTAATTTTTTCTTTTACACCTCACCTCATTCTAGTTTATCCCGACTCAAATTTTTGATTTCGTCCTTATCAATCAACTTAGATCTCCATTTATGATACTCAAGTCTTAAAAAATACAGTTGGAGTTGGACTGAAAATCTAAACAGTTTTGAAAAGTTAAAAATCTTGAATTTATTTTTAGAATCAACCTTGTCTTGAATCCGATGATATAATATCATGACGCTTTTTATTAAATCTTTCGCCAAATATTAAGATATATTTAATTTTACTATTTAGTTTAGAATGTTTAATATTACTTTTTCTTATGAATATCTACTAAACAAACAACTGTAAGCAATAAGCATATATAAAGGCCACGATTATAATAGTTTTACATCTCAATTTTAATATGAAATTCTTTTTGTTCTCTTATGGACTCCAAATAAACGATCATTCGATAAATCCCGTGTACTCGAAAAACTGCTCATGTAGCTATTTCAACGACGTTAGTTTTTTTTTTTTTTTTTACTACATTTCATGGGCATTTTATTCTTAAACCTTCGGATCAGTAAGTTATTATGTACTCTTTCAAGATGGGGTAATGTATTATTTTTACTCTTTCAAGATGATTGTCCTTGTTCGGTTTGCACCCTCCTATCATACTTATATAGTCAAGAAGGATAAATTAAAGGGTTATTTAGTAATAGGGTCTCGTATAATAGTTAAAATTAGAGGTTGTATTTCGAAAATGATTGGTTGTTAGGGTTTGGGTCTCCAAATTATTATTCATTTGTCTACGCGAACAATGATTTGGAAACCCAAACTAACGGGGATCATTTTCTAGACATAAACCATAATTTCCACTATTGTATGAGATCCTATTACTAAATAACCCTAAATTAAACATGAAAAAACGGACAAATTGTAATTTTGATTTAGGACGCTGCTACGTGGACCCCGTTTTTGGTCCGTATTTCACGTGGTAGTCTCCCATTGATAGGTCTACCGACGGTAGTCCCCATACAAATAGGAGGGACGAATGAAGTTTGGCCACGTTGGTGGACAGAAACTGCGGACCTTTTATCATTTCCGTTTGATTTATTCCCAAGTTAGATTGGGCTTGTTGAAAACAAACCGAGTACAAAACCTCGGGAAAAAAGAAAAAGAAAAAGAAAAAGAAAAAGAAAAGACAGCCACATTACTTGGAGTTGGACTAAGCCAACAATCAGGCCTACTACGTATGTTACATGAGATTTTGGATTCATTCAGACTAGGATCGTTGGACCTATTAATATTATTTTAATAATAACATTAATTATGTTATTGTTTAATTTGATTATAAATTATAATCAATTAAATAATTTTTATTTTATCAAATTTGACTAATTTTTAATTAAGTTTTAATGATAAATTATATTATAAATCATAAAAAAAAAGGATGATCAAAGCTTTTGGAAGATATGTAAGACCACCAAATAATTATTTACAGAAATTAGAACTGAACCAGACCGGACCGACCCGAACCTACCCTGACCCGACCCAAAGTTGACCCGGCATCTAACTTGATCCAACTTGAACTCAAACCTGACCCGACTACCCGAACATGACTGACCTGAACTTGGGCTAGATACTAAGATACGACTGATCCGAGTACATCATCATTTGTTCTCATAGAAAATAAATATAATCACCTCTTTTGGTGGTAATAAATTCACCATGATTCGTGAAAATTTTGTTTCTCATTTTCGGTTTTTTTTAATCCAAATAAATATGATAATTAGTTTTCCATCCTAAATATTTGGGAAGATAAAAGAAATCGATGTTCCAAACACACCCTACTAAAACAACATTGATACATCTAAGCTCTTAACCAACTATAATATATTTTTCCAGATTTACTATCCAAATAATTACAAGAACTATACGGAAGAATTGTCTATAACAATGTTTTAAAAACCGGACCGATGATCGAACCGAAATTTTTTGGTATAGGTCGGACCGGGGTTCAACCGTGGTTTAACCGGGTTCAATTGGAGTTCAATAGACTTGGTTTAGCTTGGTTCAAATAGTTAAAATATTCATATTTACTTCTTGGTTTAGTTTGATTTGATCATAAGTATGTTAGTTCGGTTTAATTTTACAACTATAAGGTCGATTAAAACCAAATAAAGAATCAAATGGTCCAAATTTCTCATAATAATTTATTTTAAAATTTTTTACAATAAAAATATAATCAAAATTGGCCGGTTCAATTGTGAACCGGTTCGGCCGGTTCACCGGTTGAACCCGGTTTTGACAAAAAACCGACGGTTCTTTAAAAGACCCGGTTTTAGTCGAACCGGACCAATTTTTTGGCTTAAACCGGTTGGACCCGGTCCAACCGTCGGTCCGGTCCGGTTTTTACAACATTGGTCTATAAGCATATAAACTATAAGAGCATCTCTAACTCTATTGTCTTGTTTTGTGTTGTGATTGGTGGCAAGAGACATAAGACAATGTCTTCTATAGGTGACAAGATTATATTCACAAAAGACTATGAGTTTGAAAAGTCTTCTCCAATGTAAAAGTATAAGAAGACAATAAATTTTTTTTTTTTACAACTTTCAAGACAACTTCTACTCTTCTACCCTTTTTATAAACATTTATTCACAATTGATGATGTTGACATAAAGCCATTGTGAAGTGCATTGTCTAGATTTAGACAACCAACTTCATATTGTCCTTGCCATATTATTGCCATGTCGACTCCATACTTTAATTCACATTTGCATTGGAGAAGTACTTTTGAAAAGAAAGCTTGTCATTCTTACGTGGCAATCATTTTTTCCAAACTCACAATAGGGTTTGCGATGCTCTAAGCACCAAAGAACATAAATTTAAAACATTGGTAATTTAAAGCATTGGTAATTGTCATGTAAAATTCATGTAACAAGTAGGCCTGCATTACTAACTTGCAAAAACGCCAAAAACATAATTTTTAAAACATTGGTAATTTTCCATTTAAAATTTATGTAACAAGTAGGAGTGTCGATGTTAAACGCAACCGCAGTCCTTCATGTACAACGATTCGACAGGCTTCAAATTGTCAACCAGACAATGCTGGGACCATAATTTTGTCACAATCTTCTAGTATGGTTGTGAAGAGGAAGACGAATCCAAGGGTGACAGTATCGAACATGAACATGTCGAAGTCATTTGAAATTGGCACATGGCAGATGAGTCCTACAAGCAATTTCAATCTTTTTTATTTTATTTACAGCTGAAAAAAAGAAGATAAATAGGTGGAAACGGAGTTCTGAGCGACGAGAACCAGTTGTTTCGGCGAATTGACAGTTCGAAAGGTCTGATACTCGAACAGCCACCTTCATTTTGCGTGTCTATCGTGTTGGAAAAGGAAAATGCTAAACAATCCATGGCTATAACCGTGAGCTGACATGGTGCAATCCAATTTGTCCTCCTATTCGCGTGGGCCCCACCTGTCGGTGTCCTGCCAATTAAAGACTGTCACGTGGACCGTGGACCAAAACTCGATCCACGTAGGACTGTCGGTTGGAAAAACGCGGTTGGGATCGGTGGTTGCCAACCCAAAAAGGACTATTAGTTTGTCCAGTCGTACGTTCCTTGGATTGGCTCTAGGTCAAGATGCCGATGAAACTACTGATATCAACGCAGCATTGCTCCAGTGGGAGTGGGAGCACAGTAGTCATTGGTGGGGGGAGGAGGTTCGAGTCTCGGAACCATTTAGAGTGTAAGTGAGTGCGTGAGTAATAAAAAAAACGAATCTGCCTACGAATTTTACGTGTTTAGTCTTTAGACAAGAAAACCGCCACCGCCAATGCAATATTGCTCCAGTGGGAGCACAGTAGTCATTGGGGGAGGTTAGAGTCACGCAACCATATAGAGTGTAGGTGGGTGTGAGTAATAAAAAAACAAATTCTTACAACCTTTTTACAACCTTTTTACAACCTCACTCACCAACTCCTTACACATGGGTCCCACCGGATCCCACCACCCCTCACACCCCTCCTGCTACATGGGCTCCACCCGACCCCACCACTTACTCCTCTCCTCTAATCGAAATCCGACACGTGGCGGGAGTAAAAGAGTTGTAAGAATTTGGTTGTAGGCATAGCATTGCTCATAAAAAAAACAAATCTGCCTACAAACTTTTTAGACAAGCTAATTAGACTCGTCGTGACTTCTTTGGGTAAGCTGTTTAACTAACATTTGGTAGCAAGCAAAATCGAAAGAAAAATAGAAAAGATGGAAAGACATGATATTGCTTCTCAATTTCATGCAATTCCTTTCTACATTTTCAAGAACATTTTACAAATTTTGTGTGTATATATAACCAAATAAAGAATGTGCAACTTCTTTTAACTAATTTCCAACTCGAACTCCTGCTCATCATCCCAGTCTAACCAGGGTTAATGTTCCGATAACCAACAGTCTTGCCGGGAGGAAGAGCAGTACGAACATGTGCAGATTACGGAAAGCAAATATCCTCCCCAACCTTTTCAAGGTTTCCCTGCCCCCGTCAAGCACACCCACGAAACTGAAGTGGTGCCGGGAAGAGCCCCCCGTCAGTGCGACACGCCGGCCTAGGCCGGCGGAGGACTGCGTGCCTTGGTCCGTCGTCACGAGAGGCCACCAAAGGAGCCGACGCCGGTGTTCCCTCTTGGCCTTCCTGACAAGCTTCAGCTCCTGGCGGAACACACGGCGGACAGACATCACGTAGGACTGTATGTCGTGGTCCCTGCAGATGGTCCCGTCGGAGCCATAGGCCGAGCGGTCGCTCAAGATCTCCAGAGGGTGGGGGGTGTTGAGGAACGCGGTCCGCGCTGCACGGAGAAGCCTCATCGGATCGTCGAGGTCACTCGATGAATGATCAAGAAGGTAAAGGCCACTCCCAGGAGGGAGAAAATCATGGTAGGGTGAGAACTTCTCTTCTGGCTGTAATATCAGTAGCTTCCCCATAGGAGCATACAACAGTTTCTGCAGAGAACATGAATTGCTGAGTTCAGCATCAATTTGTATGAATTTAAATTCATACTAATTACAACTTTAGCAATAGAGAACACAAAATTGATATAGTCTAATTATGTGTTTACATGCAACAATAACTTCAAAGTCTTCATCAGCAATGTTATGAGATTTGACACTATGGATAAAGACTAATAATGTTAAATGAAGGAATTAAATGAAATAGAACTCCTAGTATATATTACAATTTATTTAAACATTTTTTTGTTAACTCTATCTTGTGGAAATGAAGGAATTAAATCACTTAAACTACCTTTAAATTATTGACAGATTATGAACCCTGCTATCCAACAAGTGACATGTGGTATTTACCATAGCTTGCAGTAGGTCGGTAACGATACAATTTGGCATGTCCCGATCCGATACCAACATTAGGGTGTCTCTTTTCAATCAATTCGGCAAATAAAATTGATAGAAGAATACCAATTAACATGGGCGTAAAAACATAGCAAGGTTGTAAAAGCATGTAAAGGAATAAAACTTATATACCGCACGTAAACCAATCTGTAAGTGTGACTACTATTTCATTTAATTCCAAAACTAATAAGAAATAATACATAATTTTCTTTAAATTATGCCTAAATATATAGAAAACAATTATAAAATTCTAATTTTTTAATAATTTATTAACAATTATTTGTTTTTAGAAACCAAAGATTCCGATACTTCACTCCTAAACCACCAATATTGCCGATACCGTCGATCCCGATACTCATAGGAAGGGTCTGATTCCGATATTGCGAACCTTGACTATTAACGAGCTCTGAGATTAAAAACACTTGAGACAAATGTGAGGTCCAAGTCTACTTCACATCACGAATCTAATTATTATATCAATGTCAAGAAAAGGTCATGTCTAACAACATCAATTCCAATCACGAGTTAGAAAAGTTTCCTACCTGGTTGTTGAGGCATGGATGATTACGAAAATTTCCATTGACAGCTCTAAGAATCTTTGCCACATTGTCCGGATAGTTGCAAGAGAAAACACGGGGAACAATATCTCTGTGCATTGTAATGGCTTGGACATGGCTCTGAGGCAAGCCTAGCTTCCGAAGCAAGTAGTCCCCTCCGCACATGATGGTTGGGGCACCAAATGTTATCACAGGTAGCAAGGCCGAGAGTTGTGCTTCTCCTCTTATTAGCAGCATGAGATTCACGAGCAGAGAGAGGCTTCCACCTAGAGAATGGCCTGTGAAACGAAGTGTAGCAGAGCTACCCCGAGACTCCAAGTGAGATCGAACTTCTGGCAGCATCTGTTGATATATTCCCTTGGCAGCCTCATAGATACCCCTGTGCACCAATACCTCTAGTCCCTAGATCACAAACAGAATTTTTTTAGCCTACAGATAGGTGAGAGTCAGACTGAAGACATGTTTAAGTTTTCAATAAAAAAACTAAGTACAGAAATTCTATATTAACCATAGTTTGCAGTATCGGCTGATACTGATCCGATAAGGTTTGGCATGTCCCGATCTGATACCTACCGATACCGATACTTACCGATACCAACATTGGTGAATCACTTTTCAGTCAATTCGGTAAAGAAAATTGAACGAAAAAAAACCAATCGGCAAGAGTGTAGAAGCATAGTAAGATTCTAAAATCATGTAAAAGAAGAAAACTTATCTATTGCAAGTAAACCAATTGGTAAGGATGACTACTATTTCATTCAATTTCAAAAAAAACAAAGAAACAACACAAAAAATACTTAAAATTATGCATAAATGTATAAAATATCTTTTCTATTTTTTTAATATATTAATAATTATTTTCTTTTCGATACCCAAAAAATCTGATACTCTGATCCGAAACCGACGATACTGTCAGTCCTGATACTCATAGGAAGGGTCAGATACCGATTATGATAGCGATAGTGCGAACCTGATATTAACTTACAATTCCTTTTGTTATGTATCATCATAAGTTTCTTGTATGGTAGATTTTCCCCCTTTGAACTCGTCTTGATATTGTTAAGTTCTATAAGTGTAACTATATGCACATTTAAGACCGACCTATTGCTGTGTGACAGTAGTGCAATAACCGAATGAATTCCTATATTATGATTAACTGAACAAGGCAAGGTTATATTTTAAGATTTAAGTAGCTTTCGAACATATAGAAGCTATATTGCTGCCAATTGGGTGCAGTTCCAAAGTTTTCCCTATTAACAATAGTCAAGTTATCAGAGCTCTACTAATACCAAGAACAAGCAACTATATGCTCAAACTATTTGATACATTGCATTTCAAACACAATTTCCCACAGACTCCTTTAAGCTAATATAATTTCAAGCAATATCCATACCTCGAATTGGATGGGCTCAAATAAAAGATTTGCTTGCCAAGACGCCAATGATTCAGAACCCTGCACATTGAGATGTTCGGCATCAAACTTCTACTATAAACATCATATATGCCTGCATCAACTGAATGCATAAATACTCGACAAATTTCAAGGTACAGAACGAGTACTTAACCTGAATAACAAAATATCTGGTACTTCTTTCGTCATCATCACATATAAACCACTCGCAAGGAGATGACTGTGCCGAATTCAAGTCCTTGGCAACTGCTTCCTTCATCTCCTCCTTCCCAGCAACCATTGCCGTGACCGAGTTCGTCGTGGCAACAAAAGATGCCATATCGGAACTTGTGATCCCTTCTTGATCGCCACTAGCATTATCGAGTTCAGCTTGATCCGCCTCCACATTCCAATTTCGGAACAGAGGAAAACTTCTCGTCTGAGATTGCAGATAAGAGGCAGCAGAAGCTGCAACGTCATAGGCGGCAGACGGGCTCAATCTGTAGCCACTTTTGCTCAGCTTTCCATCCTCCTCTACTTCCGGAGATGGCTCATTTTGCTTCGTATCCTTCTCGGGCAACTCCTCTTTCTCGGCATTCGAAGATTGTGCTTTCTTTTCCAGCGACGAAGTCACGAATCGGAGTCCATGGTGTTTCAGTAAACTAACCGGCTAGAACGAAAATAACCCTGAGATTTAACTTCCAACTGAAGATTTCTTTACAAAAAAAGGGGTTAAAAATGAAATATAAATTGACAGATGAGTTTTAGGTGGGCATTCAATGACAAAATGATGATTCCAACCATACAATTGAAGCCTCAAAGTGTTTTGTATGTGAGACCTACTTATTGTTAGCCCAATGATTATATCATATTTTTGAATATGTCTAATTGATTAAGTTTAACATAATGATGTCACTAATATTCATATAATCACTATTTTGTTTCTACTTAAACTTTGCATTGTCCTACTGCTCATTAAATTCGTCTTATTGCTATACTGTTTTGTTCGTCTAACATGTATTTGCAGACAAACAGTAAGCATGATCAAACCAGGACATTTGTAATAAAGAATTAATTATGGACAAAGACGGCGTTATACAAGAATATTTTTCTGAACCGTCTAACGACCTATCCTGGACCTCGCGCTCGGGGGTTCCGCTGAGGTTCGGGGGCGAAGCCCCCGAAAGGGGTCGAGGGGGCAGCCTCCTCCCCGAAAGGCATACGGATTTTCACATCTGTTTATTTTTGGACAACTGCCATTAAGAAAAAAAAAATGGGTCTTCAAGTCTGCTCAAATGTCAGAAAACAGACGTCATCAAAGGGC
The DNA here is from genome assembly GCA_029216955.1 of Iris pallida. Taxonomy (NCBI): domain Eukaryota; kingdom Viridiplantae; phylum Streptophyta; class Magnoliopsida; order Asparagales; family Iridaceae; genus Iris; species Iris pallida. The sequence goes on along the minus strand of JANAVB010041816.1, from coordinate 5,472,252 downwards.
TATTGGTTTTATATTTTTTTCTATATTTGATCTTTATTTGAGTATAGGAAAGTATGTAAGATTGATCGGATCGGTACTGGCTTAGCTATTCTTAGTCCACAAAAATATAGCCTAACCTATCCACAAAATTTCTATCCAAAGTCCACAAACAAAATAATCCAAATCCATCCAAATTGGCCCAAACAGTTCTGTCAGAACTCAGGCAGAACTCGGCCCGAGTTCGGTCTAGGCAGTTTCAACTTATTTTTGAATTTCCTTGATATCCGCATCCAACGTTCGAATGCGAGATTTCTGCATCCGAACTCTGCCCGAATTCGGTTCATAAAAATACTATACAAAGAGAGCAACTTTCACATTTTCAAATCACTCAATCATTCAATCTCATTTTCTTCTCTATTCCATTCAAAGTGTTTTCTACGAGCTACACTTTCAAATCTAGCATATATTACTCTTAGCCAAGCCAGTACAGTTGTTGTTTAATCTAGAGTTTGGTTTTGAAGAGTTGTGTCGGAGGCTAAATTCAGAAAACGTTCCAGTTTTCAATCGCCTTCTGGAGTCAGTCGTGCACTCGTCGTCAAGCACGATGTTGTTGAAGTCGGTCGTGCACTTGTTCCCAAACACGGTGTTGTAAGCAAGGTTCAAAGTATCGGTGTCGAACAATTTTTATGAGTATCGATATCGGCAGTATCGGCAATATCGGCGGTATCGGATCGGAGTATCGGATTTTTTTTGTATCGGCACTATTAAATAATTAGTAATAAATTAGAAAAATATAATTTACATATTTATACATTATTTAAGTATTTTTGTGTTATTTTTTCCGAATGAAATAATAGTCCTATGACTATGCATAAAATTTTATATATATATATATATATAAAAAGAAGAAGAAGAAGAAGAAGAAGAAGAAGAAGTAAAATAGTATATATGTACAATAATTTATTACTAGCATATATATGACAGTAATAATATTAAAGTTATACTAGCATATATAAGTAATAACAATTAAAATAGTATAACTTACTATATATGTACACTAATTTATTACTAACATATATAGTAACTGACAGTAATAACATTAAAATTATACTAAAATATATAAGCAATAGCAATTAAAATAGTATAAATGTACAATAACTTACTATACATGTACAATAATTTATTACTAACATATATAGTAACTGACAGTAACAACATTAAATTTATACTATAATATATAAGCAACAACAATTAAACCAAACTGTCAGTAATAACATTCAATTTCTTAGTGGGATGCTTGCAGGTGGGTCAGTTTTTTAAGTAGACCCGTTAAGAAACCAACCCAATACCAAACCCTAATTTATATACAGGAGAGGAGAGAGAGAATTATTTTCAGCCTCCATTTCCTCTCCCCTCTCCGCCTCCACTGCTCTCGAGTCCGCCTCCAGTCCTCTCCCCTCTCCACATCTCCAACTCACAGCCTCCCCGCCTCCAAATATATTTCTTCTCGAGCACATGCAGTAGCGACGACGATGACGGCAAGATATGGGTGGAGGTTCTCCTCTGAGCACAGCGACTTCGGTGAAGAAATGAGGTATTTCTACACGATTTTCATGAGATTTAGTGCTTTAATCGTTTTTTCAAGGTTTGTACCGGTTCGTATCGGACTTATCGGTATGTATCGGGTTCGAATTGGCCGATACGAACCGATACCATAAAAATGTATCGTGTATCAGCCGATACCGATATTTTTCCCGTGTATCGGATCGGACACCTTCAAATCCGATCCGATACGGCCGATACGTATCGGTATCGGCCGATACTTTAAACCTTGGTTGTAAGAGTTGCAAGCACTCAGTTAAAGCTTGTGCCATAGTGGATTAACATCGAGCATGAGTACTCGAGATTGAATTAGTCCTCCACGAAGGAAACCAGTATATATCGATGTGTCACTGAGTTTGAATCTTCTTAACTCTTATTTTACTGCAATTTATTTACTGTTATATCATTTGCTCTTACCTGCCATAGTTCATAATTTTTAATTGTGAGATTTATTTCGCTGCACATGCACACACTATTGACCCCAACCCCCCCCCCCCCCATAGTTATATCATTTATTCTTACCTGCCATAGTTCATAATTTTTAATTGTGAGATTTATTTCGCTGCCATAGTTCATAATTTTTAATTGTGAGATTTACTGTTATATCATTTGCTCTTCCCGTGTATCGGATCGGACACCTTCAAATCCGATCCGATACGGCCGATACGTATCGGTATCGGCCGATACTTTAAACCTTGGTTGTAAGAGTTGGAAGCACTCAGTTAAAGCTTGTGCCATAGTGGATTAACATCGAGCATGAGTACTCGAGATTGAATTAGTCCTCCACGAAGGAAACCAGTATATATCGATGTGTCACTGAGTTTGAATCTTCTTAACTCTTATTTTACTGCAATTTATTTACTGTTATATCATTTGCTCTTACCTGCCATAGTTCATAATTCTTAACTCTTATTCTACTCAATAAGCATAATTTCAAAGTGGTCCAAAAATCCAGAATTTAAAAAAAAAAATTATATTTCAAATTTTCACAACTACATTGAGGTCAACAAATTTTTTTTTTTCCTAGTTGGGAATTTATGATTTCATGATTTTCATGTAACAATTAAATCAAAATCACAAAAAAAACAGTAACCAAATCCAACAGCACAACCAAAAGTTTCCAATAAAGGCAAAAGCTTTTCCCTTTGACTCAAGAACTACATTGTGTCCAATAACCAAATTAAAATTTTGCTTCAAATTTACGTAAAAAAAGCCAAATTGAATAATTCACCTAAAATTCCAGGACAAAAACTTTTTTTCCCCAAAATTAATTGAGAGAAAAATGAGGGCAAACCTTGATTTTGGGAATATTGTATGCGAGAATGCCAAGATAGGACAATTTCGCATAGACCTCCAGCTCCACCATCGATACTCTCCTCAAGAGCTTGGAGAACTTGCTCCTGTCAAAATCCGAACTTTTCACCTCTTCCGGTCCTTCCGGGTCGTCTCCTCCACCGACACCGCACCCTTCACTGCATCCAGGACACATGTCGGACACGGGGAGTCCGGACACGTCCTTCTCAGTTTCCTCTTCCCTCTCCTTGGCCCAGATGGAGTTCACTCTGAGGATCTTCAGCACCCAGTTCCCCTTCCTCCTCCCTTCGGCGATCACCGCGTCGGAGGGGTCCGCCCGGGGCACCGCCGAGGCGGTGACTTGGACCGCCGGCGCGTGGTGGCTGACGGTAGCCACGCGCGGCGGAGGGAGCACACGTGTCGCGAACTGGAGCGCGTCCATTGCTTTCCTTCGAGAGTCTTCAGCGGTTGGTTATAAAGGGAGGAGAGAAAGGAGGAGTTCCTGAAAGAAAGGGGGGAGTTTTGAGGAAATGGCAAAAGGAATGCATCTGGAGTTGGACTCTTTTGCGTAAAAAAAAAAAAAAAAAAAAAAAAAAAAAAAAAAAAAAAAAAAAAAACACAATTATAAGGGCAATTCAAAATTTACTCAGAAATATTTCAGAATTGGAGTTGGCCTAAATTTGGAAAAAAAAATACTCATAACAATCCATTTTCCGCTAGTAGGAAATTAATTCCTTGACATTTTCTTTCATTTGGAAAATTACAATTTCTATTAATTTTTTCTTTTCGATGTTTGCAAATGCCAAAGAATTTGGAAAGGAAAGTGAATACTTCAATGTGGGAAAGTGATTCCTTTCTTGGATGGATGAAATCACTTTTTTTTTCCCTAATTTTTCTTCCATTGGGAATCACTTTCCTTTCCTCTTCAATTCCTTTGACACCCAAATATAGGAAAGCAATTACTTTCATTTTCCAACCCGATGATTCTGCGAACCAAACGAGGCCTTAGGGCTGCCCCAAACCCAAACCCACTTTTTCTTCTTCAACACCTCTATATTCCCCATCTCCGGCAACCCGTAGACCTCATCCACGTCGGCCGGTCGTGGGGCTCCCCCTCGCAAGAAGCGGTGCGCGTCCCTGACGGAATGATGTCAGCAGCATCGACGCCGAGTCAAGGAACTGCCGGAGAATGACGTCGCACGGCCGGACGCGATTCCTTCCGAGGAGGATCATGGACGCTGTCCTGATCAACCCGACGAAGAGGGAGGAGAGCGTATGAGGCGCGCGACGAGGTGGCCGTGCGGGCTGTGGCCGTCGATGCCTACCGCTGCCCTTTCTCCTCCTCCCCTTCTCTCGCGACCTAGAAAATGGCATGCTTTCAAGTCTATTTTAGGAGTGCCAAAATTTCTAGCAATCCTGATAGTGTACAGGTCTGAAATTTGGACAGTCCTAAAAGTGAAGTGCCAAAAAATTGACTAGTCCTGAATAATTTTTCAAGTGACAAACTTGTAAATAAATAAAACTCACATTTGGGCTAGTCCTAAGTTATATGTGAAGTGGCTTTATAATCGACAAAAAAAAGAGTTTGGGTGAGGGGTGTATACCTGTATAATTCTTTTCTATATAGATTGGTTTGGCACACTTTTGGGACATGTTCCACTATTACATTCTAGTTCCTACCTATTTCTCATCAGATCTTCCCCCCCCCCCCCCCCCCCAACACCCCACACACACACACAGAGTGGACTAAATGATCCGTCCGTGGAGCCCGCTAAAGCCCCCTCTCCTCCCCTCCGCACCATCGGATCGAGCGGGATCCATACGATGTCGTGCGATCCAACGACCAAGGGACTTCGGCAAAACTTTGAAAACGGGACTCCCGATCCGGGCCCATACACACGCGCACGCGCACACACACAACATATATATATATATATATATATATATATATATATATATATATATATATATATATATATATATATATATATACTCTAAAACCATCCGGGTGGTTTCATATTATGGAACCACCCTATGTTATATGGGTTGGATTTAGATTTGGTGGTTGAGATTAAAAGTTGTAGACCCCACCACCTTTTAATCTCATCTACTCAATTCTAATCCGACCCATGCAACACGAGGTGTCCATAATATGAAACCACCTGGATGGTTCTATAGCATATATATATATATATATATGTAGCACACAGTTTCTAAAATGAGGGTAATTTTGAAATTTTGTAATTTTAATCTTTTAATAATGATATTTAAATCATGATATAATTTTTGGTAATTTTTTATCATTTTAAAAACTAATTAAAACCATGACTTGTGATTTTGATGTGCTGCTAGTGAAACCCTAGAGACTACTTGACCTAGAGCCTAACCATGTGATTAGGATATTTTATTTATCATTTTTAGCCTAGAGGTATTTTGGTCATTTTGGACTTTTTAATGAAAATGAATTTTGACTGATTATTATAGTGCTAATCTTTTATTTAGAGACTAACCTAGTTTTGACCTAACCTAGAAGTTAATGATGTTCATGGAGGTTTAGTTAGAAGGTTAGAGACTTAATGGCTAAGTTAGATTAATATCTAGATATTATGTTAGTAGGATATTTTGACTAGATGTTAAGAAACCCTACTTTTGATGAGAGCCCTTGATTGAGCTAGAATTGTGTGGAGAAGCCTTAGCCACTCATCTATCTTTGCAAAACCCTAACCATAATCATTTACAACAGCCATCAAGCCCATCCCCTCCCTATTTAATCACCACTTCACAAATTCCTTGCCTCTTTTCATTCCTACAAAGAATCCTAATAGTGTTCTTCCCCAAACATTCATCAATTCTCCATTTCTCCTCCAAATTGGACCAAACCAATTGCATTGGACTCCCCTACAGTAGAGGAAACCATTGGTGGGTAGCTAGCAAGGATTTGGAGGCTTGGCATCATTGCAAGTTGGAGAGAAACTCTCATTTCAAGAGCTTCACATTGAGGTTTCACCCTCGATAGGTAAATACCTATAAAACCTATTTAAATTCTGTTTTCTTTTCATTGATGCATGCATATAGGTATACCCTAGCTGTAGAGTGAGTTTGGTGCAAAATAGTATCCATTTTGTGTCCGTATCGGACACGTATCAGTCCCTATAAACCTATGTTTGATGTAATGCCTCTAAGAGTTTTAATTCTGTTATTTCATTTTCTGTTTGAACAATAATGTAGCCCTATATGTATGGATCACGAAACCCTAGCTCTGAGCTCATATCGAGCTGTGTCCGTGTCCAAAATGGATACGAACTCACTGCACGAGGACTCGGTCGAGTGCCTTGCTGCTCGGGTTCTCTGTAGGATACGACACAGCACGTGGGGACACAATTTTTGGTGGACATGAGGGGGCAGTGTCGGCGAACGTGCCCCCAAGTTTCGTGGACTCATGTGTCGTGTCGGCCACGAAAACCCACTCGTACTGGATTTGTACTGTACGTGCACAGACTGGATTCGGGTTCTGATACGGCACTCGTATCACGACACGACACGTCGTGGTCCTGTGTCAGGCCCCTAGACACGAAGTCCTATACCTGGCGAACACGTGGACACGTGCATGAGGTGTCTTGTGTCATGTATCGTGTCCACGAGTTCGTGTACTGCGTGCACGAGGCTGTCTGTGCACGATTTGGTGTCTGTGTGTGTTCTAAGTGTTTGGACACCTTGTGTCCAATTGTTTGGACACGAGACACTCTGTGTGGCAACATATAATGTGCACGACACGTTATCAAACATTAGATTGATGTTTAATTAGGTTTTGAATGGTATATTGGTTTGATTTTTGTCGAGTTCAGTAAAACTCTGATACTGTGTATGGTTATTTGGGTTTTTCTGATTTAAATTAAATATTTATTGTGTTCAAATATGTAAATACTTTACATACATGTTGGATAGTAACTGGACATGTATTGATTCGAGTTTTGTTCATATACTTCATTTCGAATCTATGTATATACAAAATTGATTGATATTGAACTATCTATATATATGTATATTCATAGTGTAATGTATATGTGTGTCTGTGTCAGTGTTTTAGGTTTGTCTGTGTCCTAGGTTTATGTATATATGTCTGTATATATGTATATATATGTCTGTATGTATATATATATGTATGTCTGGATGTATGTATTCATGTTAGTAAACTAAACCTTATCTATATATATGTATAAAACTGCCATTGATACTCTGTTAACTCACTCACCCCCTCCCTTCACTCATGTACTCAACTAGAAACCCCTTTCAGTTAACATCCACACCCACACTCACATTGCTACTTCATACAAACACACATATACACTGACTTGTAACCCTCACTCTCTCACATTTTTCCTATTTGAATGCAAGCATGTATGTGTAATGTAGAAAGAGTAAAAATAGGCAAGATATGATGTAATGTATGTATGCATCTATGAATATACAAGGTATACATAAATGTATGAATGAATGATATGGATATGATATACAAGTATCTATGTATATATGTAGGCAATGCAAGTAGGTAATGTAGATATATGATATGTATCATGTAATGTAAATTACCTAAGCTTGAATGATATGCATGAGTGATGAATATGATGTATAGGTAATGAACTAATAGATGTATGTATACAAGTATGTGTGCAATGTAAGGTGGTAATGTATGAACTTAAACATGAATGTTTATATGCCTATAGGTATGCCTATATATATAGTGTATGTAGATATATGTGTATATGTATTTGTGTATGTCACTACTAAAATACAGCAATTTGGCGACGGACTATTAGCGATGGATCTTATCCGTCGCTAATAGCGACGGACTAGCGACTACCTTGTGACGGACTACCGTCAGAAAGTAATGGATAATTTTTTTATTTTTTGTGTGTCAAAATCAGTCGTACATCCGTCGCTAATTTGACAAAAATGTAGCGACGGATTGATCTCCGTCGCTAATATGTCGCACATTGTGGCGGCAAAATATGGAAAAAATGGTGCGATAAATTAGCATCTAACTAGCGACGGACGTTCCGTCGGTAATCTAGTGGGTATTTAGCGACTATCTAGCGACGAATATATCCGTCGGTAGTCCGTCGCTAAATACTGTAACCTAACTTAAATTGAACCAACGGGGGGGGGGGGAGAATTTTTCATTCCGCTCCGCACGGTGCATTATGCTGAGTCATTGACTCGAAGAGTTGCGTTGACCCGATTACGTATCGATGCGAATCGATACAAAGTGTTAAGTTGTCCCGAGCAATGCATCGAACTAAGTTGATGCGAAGAGTTGCCTTATCCCAAAGAATGCATCGAGTAAATCGATGCGAAGCGTCGCGTTGCCTTGAAGGATAAGTGCGTTGAGACGGCTCGAAGATTCTAAGAAATCGAATCGACCAAGGCGCAAGTCCAAATCGATACAAGTAATGATTTTAGTTGGTTTCATGTGCAGGCTATACGTTTACGCTGAAATGTTAGAGGTCGATCTTTTGCCTTATTCAGTAAGGGGTCCGCGAAAGCAAATCGTCGCCTTGCGACGGACGGAAGCGTTGGCACGCTAAGGCAAATCGGACGTATAACTCAATGAAGCACGAAGTGCTCGAATGGCTAAGTCAGGAGAGTTGCCCGTGCAATGAAGTTATGGAATCGAGCCGCATCGGCTCGGCGAAACGACAAAGGCGTATCGATTCAAGGTGGAGGGACATTAACTCTCTTTCCTACTCCGTCATGCTTAAGTAAAACACATATCATTGAATGCTGAGTTAACCTATCAACGCCACGGGCGTGGCTCGATAGAGAGATAAACGTAGTATGTGTCGAACACTAGATAGAACAATTGAAATGAATCGTACGACAGTCGTACGAGTCGCTATGAAATATTGAATATCGCAAAGGCGAGCGCCTCGGTACGCAAGCCGCAAGAACATGGGATAACTGTACTCGGCGAGTGCCTTAGTGCACGAACCATATCGTGCCTTCGCGCACGAGTTAGAACGGCTAGAATATTGAAAGACAATAGGCGAGCGCCCTAGCGCGCAAGTCACGGACATTGAATGCTAAGTCATAGAACATCGGAAATACGGTCGAAACGTGCCTTCGTGCATGAGATAATAAAAAGATGGCTTCGTTGCGAAAGAATACAGTTGTGGCATAAATGTGGCGGAACTGTCGGATATGACATAATGCCTCGAAAGGTGTTCGAGACCTTCGGGTCGTTCGGTTGACGAGCATTGAGTTGAGGCATAATGCCATTGAACATTGAAACGAAGAATGAAACGTAAGAACATAGAAAGTTAACGGAAGAAATACGAGATGATAATGCGGCATGGTGCCCTTCGAAATGTTCGCGGCCTTCGGGCGTTCGTTGAGAACATTCGGGCGTTATGCCAATTGAAATAGAGATAAGCGAACTTGCTTGGTTGTATGAAAGATAAGATTCGTTGCATGGTCAAATGGACTTAAAGATATAAAAGCCCGTGCATGGGTATTCCCTCGAACGCGGCGCGCCAGGGCGTTGGGACCGTTCGGCCTAGGAGGGATTCGTTTTCGGTATTGTTGGTGCACTTCATTTAGAAGGGTAGCGACCTTCTGGTGAATATGATAAGCCACTTGCTGCGATTATTTTGGTGGCCTCTGATGTTGGTTAGCAACCGCACAGAGTTAACATCGTCTTTTGTTTTGATTTCGATAAATATAAGTTCATTCTAGCCCGAAAAGCTAGTGACCTTCATATAGTTAAGGGCGATGGGTTTGGAAGTGCAAGGTATACGTATATCCTGCATGGATGAATCCTGAGTAGAGGGCACTTATAACATGACAGGGAAAACGGATAGGCGTATTCACCTTGCGTCGGTGCAAGGGCGAGTGCGTCGATATTGCTAAGTCGCGCCACGAATCAAACACGAGATTTCTTGCCTGTTTACTTATGCGAATTGAATAACATGCTTGCCATGCTTTATAGTCTTCGAATATGCCATGAACTCATCCTAAGGAGAACATAGAAAGAGAACTAAATTGTATGTTTGCATGAATCAATACAATACTAAATGTCGGTTTGTTAAGTGGGTTTTTGATCAGTACATCGAGGACGAAAGTACTAATCCCCCACTAGTTTGCTAGCAGGTTCAGGGATTGGTCTGCTCGCGGCGGAGCTTCGCTTGAACGCGTTGAGGCTTGGAATGCCGAAGCGTATTGAAGCGTGCGATCGCATTGACGCTCGGACTCGCGACATGATTGATGCGGCCGAGATATAGAAGGCATGATGTATGGAACGGTGAAATTCTTTGTGGGTAAGAGAGAACCAGAGTGTTGTAGCCAATCTGGCAAATTCCGTTGGGCTATCGAAAGCCTTTGTAATCTGATTTCGAATATCAATAAAGTGAATCGTTTTTGTATACTCTGTTTTGCCTTTCGTTGTTAACGTTCAACTCAAAGATAACCATTTGAGAACTTGTCATCTTGCCTTGCACGAGCGCAACTCCAGGCTCGTGCGGCATCACGCCCCAGCGAGGACGATGATTTGGGTGATTCCGGGTCGGGGCGTGACAAATTGGTATCAGAGCTCTAGGCTCAATTTCCTTTGGACGCTTGCTTCATTACAATTCCAAAACGTTGCCCACCACCAATCGAAATTACTCTTGACTCTACTCGATGTCGCACTGGATGTTCCATACAATAAGTCTAATACAAATCATGTAATTTTACCGCGTGTTGTTTGGAAATTACATGGTGTTGCTGGAAAAATCGAGAAAGGTTTGTTGCTGCAAGTGCAACGAGTTGCGAGATATGAATTCAAGGATTTGTTGCCGCGGATGCAACACATCGTGAATTATAATTTGAGATATTCGTTGTTTACAATGAACGATACGAGAAATGTTGGTTGCATCGATACAATGAAAGTCGTAGAATGTTGCTGCAGCAATTGCCACGCGTTGATTGTAAATGATGCATTGAAAAGAAAAATGAAAGTTGATATTGAATGTGTCGAACGGATTCACATATCGATTTCGAATGTGCGTTGCGATGAAAAGCGATAAGTCAATATCGAATGTGTTAAACGGATTTGAGCATTGACTTTGAATATCGAAAATAAATCGTTGCACGATGTACAATACGTATTGAAAGTAAAATATTGCACGTGGTGCACGCGTGTCGAAAGTAAAATTATTGTACGTGGTGCAACGCATATCAAAGTGAGATCGCTGCACGAAGTGCGACGGATATTGAAAATAAATTTTTGCACAAGATGCAACGAAAAGAAAACAGAAGTTATAAATCGAGAAACAAAATCGGTTCGGTTGCGCACCGAGCTTGTGTTGGCAAATGAATGCATTGGCCGAGTTGCGTCGGATTTTGATTAATCAGAGTTACGGTTGTGATCAAGCACGATCACTGCGGAAATCGTGAGTGGAAGAGATCGTTGGTTTGTAAGGAGTACGTTGCGACGGAAGTAACTTGATTTCTGGGTGGTATATGGCATACCACCGATGCAATAAATGGCTCGATTTCGAGTGGTATATGTAATGCCATTTGTGCGATGAATTGCATCGACGTATTGTGAGAATTGTGGAAGGTTTGTCCGCAACGGACGGGATAGCACCGAGACTCGATTGAGAATTTGTATAACGGCATGTTGATGCAAGTGTTCTTCGATGTTCAGTTAGAATGATAAGGCGGGACTCATATCATTGAATGATATGTCGATTGAAAATTTTATATGTCGGTCGAATGACGGAAACTAGAGAAACGATTATGCCTTGAGGCAACAATCGGATCGACGGGATAGGAAACTCGAAACGTTGAAATCAAACCGTACGACTTGCGAGCTCGATGAAAATGTTGGGCGATGCAAATTAGAATCGAATTGCATGACTTGCGATCCCGATAGAAATATTGGGCGAGACGAATCGAATCGCACGACTTGCGATCTCGATAGAAATGTTCGGCTAGGCAAATCGAATCGTACGACTTGCAATTTTGATAGAAATGTTGGACGATGCGAATTGTAATCGAATCGTACGATGTGCGACTTCGGTGAAGAGTTGGTTGACGTGAGTAATCGTGCCTAAGAAATAAATGGTTACGTTACGGCGAAGCTCATTTGAGTACGACTGAAAACATATGAAACTTAGAGGGCGAGATCGTATGACTTGAGGGTTCGATGTTGGATAATCGGTAACTCAGTTACGCGATCGAAGTATAGTGGGATGCGACAAATCGGAGAACGAGTCGATGCGTATGAAAAAGTTTGTTGCGAACTTGGATGTATGCGATGCGAGGACGTTGAAACGGATTCAAAGTTGACCCTTACGTTATCGAAATGGATACGGCGTATCGAGATCGATACGTAAGGAAACGTAAGCGATGTGAGAATACAAAATAGAGTGTGCCTCGTGCTATGAAATTTTGTAAGTAACGATACGAGAATGAACGAACTTGGTTGATCATAAATTTTGTGATTGATCAAAGACGAGACTATAAGTCATCGACGATTGCTCGATGCGTATAGCATCTCGTGTGTCGACCCAGAAATAAGATAGACTCGAACTCGATACGAGTAGATGTTTCGTAAATTGCAAAATCATCGACGGTCGTGTATGACTTTACTTGGAGGATAGTTGCGCATCAGTTGCGCCGATAGAAATGGTTATGTACAGATTTGGGTAGTCGCATAGAATCGTCGGAACGTGATTTGGCTCCGAAATAAGATATAGCATGGTTCGTAGTAAATTGTCATTCGATGATGATCCAAAATTATCGAGCGTAGCTTCGGGGCAGCTGACCCTAGAAGACTTGACCGCCAAATCAAATTGAATACTACAGACCGTAAGATGACCCATGCGATATCGCATATGAGATTACACCGATAACAAATATAACATGGTGCATGTTGACGATAAGTCTAGACGATCGAGAATTGTTGGAACAACTTTCGATTGAGAATATATAGTTAGATCTTTGAGTATTCGTCGGATGAATGCTTGAATGGTTATGTTGGTCGACGATAAAGCTAGAAATTCACCAACGAACTTGGTGATGCGAGTAGGCGATTGCGAGAAATGTGCTATGTACGAGAGAGAACGATAAGGGAATGACTTACGGGTTATGTCGTTAGATTTGATTCACCTTGCAATTGAGCTTGTGTGAATTGAACTTATGTTCGATGTTGCGAGACGGATAAGTCGGGAATTTGGCTAGTGAATTTCCTACTCGATAGGAATCGAACATAAGGCGTATCGTAAGGACCTTCGTGTAAAAGGCGATCGTTGTCTTGAGCACGGTCGCCTCGATGTAAGCTATCATGTCGGATAGATTATGGCCTTTGTGCAATGTCAATTTAAACTTACGTCGGAAGAATTCGAGCACGGTGTCTAGGTAAGCAACCTAGCAGACGTAGTCCTGAATGTTGATGCTTTTGCAAGTCAACAAAAGAGAATCATGTCGAGATAGGATACGAAGCGAAACATAAGAAATCATTGGATAGTGACGCCGAACGCAAGGCGTTGCGGAGACTCGTTGTGATCGGATGCGCGACAGCTTGACGCGACGCATAGAATTGATAGTCCCGATGAAACTTACAAAATGAAAATTGCGATTTTTGAATCACATCGTGTACCTTAACTTATGTTGGACGATCGCGTATGTATCAATATGCATGTGCGCTAGAATTGCGAGAACAAGTAATAGAGCCAAGTTCGATCGAGAATACGAGATGGCAAGTTATTGAGAATAAGAAGTTACATGTTTGCGTTGTTCCGATATCTTACAACTGAGCTTGGCTGAAATGCATATATTGGTGGGACGCCTAAAATATGTGTATGATTCCATACTAAGTGGTACGATCCAAACGATAGTGAGACGAGATCGTGGAACGATCTAATGAAACCCTTGGAAATTTAGTATTGGTTTCGGTTCGGGACGAACCTTGTTTTGAGTGGTATATTATGTAATGCCCCGCTCCGCACGGTACATTATGCTGAGTCGTTGACTCGAAGAGTTGCATTGACCCGATTACGTATCGATGCGAATCGATACAAAGTGTTAAGTTGTCCCGATCAATACATCGAACTAAGTTGATACGAAGAGTTGCCTTGTCCCAAAGAATGCATCGAGTAAATCGATGCGAAGCGCCGCGTTGCCTCGAAGGATAAGTGCGTTGAGACGGCTCAAAGATTCTAAGAAATCGAATTGACCAAGGCACAAGTCCAAATCGATGCAAGTAATAATTTTAGTTGGTTTCATGTGCAGGCTATACGTTTACGCTGAAATGTTAGAGGTCGATCTTTTGCCTTATTCAGTAAGGGGTCCGCGAAAGCAAATCGTCGCCTTACGACGGACGAAAGCGTTGGCATGCTAAGGCAAATCGGACGTATAACTCAATGAAGCACGAAGTGCTCGAATGGCTAAGTCAGGAGAGTTGCCCGTGCAATGAAGTTATGGAATCAAGCCGCATCGGCTCGGCGAAACGACAAAGGCGTATCGATTCAAGGTGGGGGGACATTAACTCTTTTTCCTACTCCGTCATGCTTAAGTAAAACACATATCATTGAATGCTGAGTTAACCTATCAACGCCACGGGCGTGGCTCGATAGAGAGATAAACGTAGTGCGTGCCGAACACTAGATAGAACAATTGAAATGAATCGTATGACAGACGTACGAGTCGCTATAAAATATTGAATATCGCAAAGGCGAGCGCCTCGGTGCGCAAGCCGCAAGAACATGGGATAACTGTACTCGGCGAGTGCCTTAGTGCACGAACCATATCGTGCCTTCGCGCACGAGTTAGAACGGCTAGAACATTGAAAGACAATAGGCGAGCGCCCTAGCGCGCAAGCCACGGACATTGAATGCTAAGTCATAGAACATCAGAAATACGGTCGAAACGTGCCTTCGTGCACGAGATAATAAAAAGATGGCTTCGTTGCTAAAGAATACAGTTGTGGCATGAATGTGACGGAACTGTCGGATATGACATAATGCCTCGAAAGGTGTTCGAGACCTTCGGGTCGTTTGGTTGACGAGCATTGAGTTGAGGCATAATGCCATTGAACATTGAAACGAAGTATGAAACGTAAGAACATAGAAAGTTAACGGAAGAAATACGAGATGAGAATGCGGCATGGTGCCCTGCGAAATATTCGCGGCCTTCTGGCGTTCGTTGAGGACATTCGGGCATTGTGCCAATTGAAATAGAGATAAGCGAACTTG
Organism: Iris pallida; assembly: GCA_029216955.1. NCBI lineage: Eukaryota > Viridiplantae > Streptophyta > Magnoliopsida > Asparagales > Iridaceae > Iris > Iris pallida. Next base: position 5,457,145 of record JANAVB010041816.1, on the reverse strand, counting down.
CTTGGTTGTATGAAAGATAAGATTCGTTGCATGGTCAAATGGACTTAAAGATATAAAAGCCCGTGCATAGGTATTCCCTCGAACGCGACGCGCCAGGGCGCTGGGACCGTTCGGCCTAGGAGGGATTCGTTTTCGGTATTGTTGGTGCACTTCATTTAGAAGGGTAGCGACCTTCTGGTAAATGCGATAAGCCACTTGCTACAATTATTTCGGTGGCCTCTGATGTTGGTTAGCAACCGCACAGAGTTAACATCGTCTTATGTTTCGATTTCGATAAATATAAGTCCATTCTAGCCCGAAAAGCTAGTGACCTTCATATAGTTAAGGGCGATGGGTTTGGAAGTGCAAGGTATACGTATATCCTGCATGGATGGATCCTGAATAGAGGGCACTTATAACATGACAGGAAAAACGGATAGGCGTATTCACCTTGCGTCGGTGCAAGGGCGAGTGCATCGATATTGCTAAGTCGCGCCACGAATCAAACACGAGATTTCTTGCCTGTTTACTTATGCGAATTGAATAACATGCTTGCCATGCTTTATAGTCTTCGAATATGCCATGAACTCATCCTAAGGAGAACATAGAAAGAGAACTAAATTCTATGTTTGCATGAATCAATACAATACTAAATGTCGGTTTGTTAAGTGGGTTTTTGATCAGTACATCGAGGACGAAAGTACTAATCTCCTACTAGTTTGCTAGCAGGTTCAGGGATTGGTCTGCTCGCGGCGGAGCTTCGCTTGAACGCGTTGAAGCTTGGAATGCCGAAGCATATTGAAGCGTACGATCGCATTGACGTTCGGACTCGCGACATGATTGATGCGGCCGAGATATAGAAGGCATGATGTATGGAACGGTGAAATTCTTTGTGGGCAAGAGAGAACCTGAGTGTTGTAGCCAATCTGGAAAATTCCGTTGGGCTATCGAAAGCCTTTGTAATCTGATTTCGAATATCAATAAAGTGAATCGTTTTCGTATACTCTGTTTTGCCTTTCGTTGTTAACGTTCAACTCAAAGATAACCATTTGAGAACTTGTTATCTTGCCTTGCACGAGCGCAACTCCAGGCTCGTGCGGCATCACACCCCAGCGAGGACGATGATTCGGGTGATTCCGGGTCGGGGCGTGACAATTCCTATGAGTATCGGTGGTTTCGGATCGGAGTATCGGATCGGGGGAGGGGGTATAGGTGGTTTCGGATCGAACCAATCCTATGAGTATCGAATCGGGGGAGGGGGGTATCGGAATCGTTATCGGAATCGGTATCGGATCGGGGGAGGGGGGGTGGGGGAGGGGGTCGGGTAGGGGATGCTATCGGGGAGGGGGGGGTCAGGGAGGGGGGTCGGAGAGGGGGTGGGGGAGGGGGGTCGGGGAGGGGATGCTGTCGGCACACACACATACATACATATACACACACACATACACCCTAACATAACTCCTATTTCTTATCTTTTCGTTCTAAACTTGACTGATGCTGCTAAGTTAGCCTAGTTTTGCAAGCTATTTCTTTATCAAGCTTGATCATGACAGTATTTTATTGGGTGTATCCACTAATATATTGTCTAATCAGGACCGGTGCATGATGGTCTGATCAACCTCGTGTACTTTGGTTCGTTTTTGTATTTTTATGCATGGATGATATCATAAATGAAACTTGTCCCTAAACCGTCTCATCCACGACTGCCTTGGAAATTCTTATTGTTGGACCTGAGTTACGGGCGTAGTACCCGTACCTGTTTGATTTGAGTTTACCCCTAACCCTGCCTTTAATTTCGAAGACGAAATTTTCTAAGAAGGGAAGGTTGTGAAACCCGTAACTTTTTCAATTAATTAATTAAATATTTAATTAGCTAATTATCAATATAAATCATTTATTTAGGAAATGGTATATTTAGAAAATTATTAAATTGCATGTTTGCTAAATTAATATCTTGCCAGATTATTATTATTATTATTATTATTATTTTTCAAAATATAAATTTCTGGACTTTTGACTGTCTGACCAGACCCGAACCCATTTCCGAGTCCGAACCCATTTTCGGATCATTTCTTTTAAATATAAAATTTTATACTATGTTTTTTTTTAAAAAAAAAAGAGAAGATTTTTTGAGAAGAAAAGAAAGGAAAGGATATTTATTAAAGAAAACTTTAATTTCTTTTAACACTTTTTTGTTAAAACTCTTACCATACGTTTCCTTTCCCTTCTGTGTGTTATGGCCGAAGTCCCCTCCGTTCCCGAACGGCCAAGCCGTCGACCCATCGGCTCCCCGTAACTCCGGCGAACCCTTCCTCTTCCATAACCTCCCTTCTTCTCTCCTATATATAAACCCCCTCCTTCCATCACTCACATCACTACTTTCCCTTTCCAAAGCCTTAACCCCCAAACCCTAGCCCGACCCGACGCCGGAGATCCCCGTCGGTCTTCGCTTACCTCGGCGAACCCGCTGCAGCACACGGCTGTCTTCCCGAGCACCCCTCCAGCCAGCGACCCCGCGTCCAGCCATCCAGGGCCGAGCGCCGCCCTCGGGTCCCCATTCCCAGGCCGCCCGACCTTTTGGCCGGCCAATTCCAGCGCCTCCTTGTGCGCTGCCCCGCGTGCACCTCGGTGTCGACCCAATCCTGCGTTCCGGCTGCTGTCCCGGCACGTCCCTGTCTCCGGTTGACCTCGCGTAGCTCTGTGATTGTTCGGCTGAACCCGCTGTCCGATTTCACTGTCCGATTTCATTCCCGAGATTTATCCCGCGGCTCCCCGACCAAAGGATTTGGGTAATCTCTGTTAATCTCAGTAGTTGTCCCTTGGGTTTATATAGTCAATGATGAATTTGGTCCTCAATCCCGTTATGGGATTCGGTTGGAAGTTCGATTTCGGGAATTCCGAAGTTCTTTGGTATTTTTGTGCTGTGACTTTCGGATTTTAATTCTGTGGGTTGATTTTCGGTTCTGTGGTTAATTTGTTTGGATTTCGGATTTTCCGAATCCTTTCGGGATAGGTTATGTATTTTTGTTTTGGTTCTTGGAATCTTCGATAAGCTTCTGGGATTTTTGGTTTAGTAGTTAAATTGGATTGTTGGTATGCTGGTTCCGGGTTTTCCGAATTTGTTTCGGAAATAATTCTGTGAGTATATTCTATATAAAAATGGATTTTTCCCTAGTATGGGATTTGTGTTTGGTGTTTGTGGCACATTTCCCAGTTTTTGGGTTGACCGAAAATAGAGGAAGTGCTGCCGAATTTTCTATAAAATTTAATTATGGTTTTTCAGAAAAAATTGTATTTTTGGAAATTTTGGGCGACGACCGTAATTGGTCAATGGGCCCTGGCTAAGTGCAAACGAAACCGGTTTCGTCCGGACGTTGAGGCATTAGCCTATATGATGATTGGACCAAAAATCTGAGACTCACTATTTAATTAATTATTAGTTTTATTTTTAAAATTAAATTGTAGGATTTTTAGAGACTAACAAATGTCTTCTTCTTATTTAAATTTATGTAATAAGGTCTGTAAAGGACATAAGCCCAGTTTATTATTTCTGTGGTTTTGTAATAAATTAGTTAAATTTATTCTTTCTGGTTGTGGTTGACATAAACACGTAAAATAGTAAAACAACTATTTTTTATAGAAAACCAATATTGTTTTCTCACATTAAATAAATTAGAAAAAATTACAAGTTATTATTTAAACAAATTTTACGTTTTTCTCATTTAAAGAAAAATGTAGTTTTATTATATAAATTATAAAATACTAAGTTTTGCCAATAAACCAATAAATACAAAGTTTTTCCGAAATTAAATATAAAATGATCTTTCCCTCATAAATGAATGTAACGCATTAGATAATCGATTTGTGTTTGTGTTAGTATAAATAAAGAATTAAAATTGGCTAGGACAAATTAGAGATTGAAACTAGCACAACTAGTATGACAATTTTGAAAATCTAAGACCGACTTCTCGATTGTAGGATTTCGAGGACAAGTCTGAAATTCATCCCGAAGTCTCAACCCTTCAAGTCCAGTCCAATTTGAGACAAGTACATTTTGTGTTGGTTTACAATTATTTAGTAATCGTTTTAATGCAAGTTTAAACCACGATGCAACATGGAACTCTCTCTGAGAGTACTGACTGTAACTACTGTAACTACTGTAACTGTTTGGGGACTGGGGGAGTAGTGTAATGAGTATGACCACATCCAAACTACTGTAACTACTGTAACTACTGCAACTGTGCGAGCTTACCCCTCTTACACACGGAGATAAGCCATATCTTTCACTGTACAACCCAAGCCGGTCATATTCATTGCCTATTCACATCACAATATTTTAACTGCTGGAAAATATTTATTTTCAAATTGTTTAAAAGTGCATGATTCTATTATTATTTTAATTGTCAAATTAGTATGAATTGTACTTTGCTCCCTCCTGACTGGAGATCCAACATTTTTAGGTATCACTGATGATGCTTTGTTCCGCGGTATTTTTCCCGAGATCCCAACTAGAGGACGATGATCTCGAGACTGATGAGCTGGTTGCCTAGATTTTCTTCTCCTTTTATAATTCATGATGTTTGTGGAAAACAATGTATTTCAGATGTATCTTTCATTTTGTTGTAAGAAGTTTTAAACTATTCAAATTATTAAAGTTGTGGCAATTAGACTGTGTTGTTTATTACCTGCATTAGTGATACAACTTACTGCCGCCGTCTCAACAACGGTACAGGCTGGACATGATCCGATTCGACCCAAGAAATTGGGACCGGGTCGTGACACACACACACACACACATACACACACACACACACACACACACACACACACATATATATATATATATATATATATATATATATATATATATATATATATATATATATATATATATATATATATATATATATATATATATATATATATTCGGCACACACGCACATATATATGTATTCGAGGAGTAGATATATATATATATATATAGAGGAGTATATATAAACTTTGGACCGAAGTCGAGACCGAAACCGGATGAGTAAATTTAGTATATTGAAAACCGAAACCGAACCGAATTTAGTATATTAAAAACTGAAACCGAACCGAATTTAGTATATATAAAACCGAAACTGAACCGAATTTAGTATATTCAAAACCGAAACCGAACCGAATTTTTTAAAATTTAGTACGTTCGAAATCGAAACCGAAACCGAAATCAAAACCAAAACCAAATCAGCGAATTATGGCTCATCCAACCACTTATCTGTATCGGTATATGTATCGGTATCGGACTATTTCGTTGAGTATCGGAATCGGTTTCGGTATCGAACTAATTATGTTTAGTTTGTCTTACGATACAGATTTTCACATCCAAATTGAAATGGATCGTTACTTCGTTGATCATACATGGATGTACCAGTGGATCAACCTCCTCGACCGTAGGTACTTATAAGTATTGACCGTATCGGATTAGTATCGGTCTATCAGTTTGGTATAGGCCGTATCGGTTGGTATTGGTCTTAGCAAATTGGTATTGTCCTATCCGATATGTATCGACCGTATAGCTAGGATTTATATTGGCCTTATTGATTCGGTATCGACCATATCCGATAGGTATCGACATATCAGATTAGTATCGTCAGTATCAGTTTATTATGGTAGAAGGTTTAGTAACAACTGTACTTGGATTTCTCTCTTCTAGAGCTAGGTTACCATTGCAAAAGAGTCACGAGAGCGTAGCTGGCCAGTTACAGAACATACATGCTTCATTTTCAATATCGCTTTTCTTGATGGAAAAAGAAGCATGTATGTTACTGTAACTGGCCAATCACGATCTGGTGACTCTCTTGTAATGATATTCTAGCTCGAGAAGAGAGAAATCCAAGTACTGTTGTTACTATACCTTCCACGATACTAATTCGAAATGGTCGATACTAATCCAACACGGCCGATACCTATCGGATATGACCAATACCAAATCAATAAGGCCAATATGAATCCTAGCTATACGGTCGATACATGTACATATCGGATAGGACGATACTAATTTGTTAAGGCCAATACCAATCTGATACGTCCTATACCAAACCGATAGACCGATACTAATCTGATATAGTAGATACTAAGTACATCCGGTCTATACCAGCGGATCCACCAATTACTGCACGATAGGCCCAACGACTCCAGTTACATCCGATTATTGGTGAGTACATAATTATATAGTAATTCTGTTAGTCTTGTGATACAGATTTTTACCTCCAATCTGCGATGGATCGTTACTTCTTTGATCGTACATGGATGTACAAACGACAACACGAGTGTAGCAACGTATAAGTAGTATACAGTTTAGTAACAATCTAGCTAGAAATTAGTCAAGAATAATTATAATTAATTTAGGATTATTAATTCTTGATCAAGATCATCAATCAAGGTCAAGAGTTGACAACCAAGATTAATGCACAATTAATCAAGATGATATAGAACGTAGTGTAGCAACGTATAAGTAGTGTACAGTTTGGCATGTCCCGCTCCGATACTGACCGATACCCGATACTGACCGATACCGGTCTGATACTGTCCGATACCGATACAGTTTAGCATGTCCCGGTATCGGTATTGGACTATTCTTAAGAGTATCGAAATCGGTATCGGTATCGGACTATTCCTATGAGTATCGGTATCGGGCTATTCCTATGAGTATCGATATCGGTATCGGACTATTCCTATGAGTATCGGTATCGGGCTATTCTTATGAGAGCTTCACTCATATGGACAATCAATAATTTTCCAGCATACGGTATGCTGTCGGGATGGAGTACGCACGTCAACATGTCTTGTCCGATATGCATGGAAAATAGTAAGGCGTTCCGCCTTAGGCATGGAGGAAAAACTTTTTTCTTTGACTGTCACCGTCAATTTCTGCCCGTGAGCCATGCATCATTGGCGAAAGAACAATGACGCGTTCAGATCTGGAAAATAAGAATTTTTTGATCCTCCTGCTAGATTGTCGGGATACGATATTTGGGAAGTTGTAAAGGAATTACCCACCACAATGGAAGATCCATCGAACAATCGTGTCGAGGGGTTCGGACAAAGCCATAACTGGACCAAACGGAGTATTTTCTGGGACTTGCCTTATTGGAAAGATAATCTTATAAGGCATAATCTTGATGTTATGCATATCGAAAAGAATGTGTTCGATAATGTCTTCAATACCGTCATGGATATTAAAGGAAAGACGAAGGACAATCCAAAAGCAAGACAAGACATGGCCGAGATATGCAAACGTCATGATCTAAACTTGATAGAAAGGGGAGCTGGTGGACAATTAACTAAGCCTATAGCGCCATATACATTGAGCAAGGAAGATAGATTAATAATCTGTAAGTGGATATCTACTTTAAGATTTCCCGACGGCTATGTGTCGAATTTGTCTAGATGCATTGATCTCAATGAACGCAAGCTAACAGGAATGAAGAGTCACGACTGCCACGTGTTTATGGAAAGATTACTGCCCATTTCTTTAAGAGAGTTGTTGCCTTCTGCTGTATGGGTTCCGTTGGCCGAGCTGTCTGCATTCTTCAGGGATATATATTCAACTAAGCTGACGGTGCAACATATGGTACAACTTAAGGAGAAGATTGTCTTAACAATTTGTAAGTTAGAGAAAATATTTCCACCGGACTTTTTCGACAGCATGGAGCATCTACCGATTCATCTACCATACGAAGTCCGTGTCGGTGCATCTGTTCATTATCGATGGATGTACCCCTTTGAAAGGTAAATAAAAAATAATATAATTTAAGTGGAATTTTATAATTCATTGTTAATTCTCAAGATAATTTATCTTTCTAGGTACCTACACCATCTAAAGAAGAAAGTTGGCAACAAAGCTCATATAGAGGCTTCGATATGCGAAGCATATCTTATCGAGGAGGTGTCAAACTTTTGCTCCATTTATTTCGATACTCATGTCAAGATAAATCGAAATAGACCTCAAAGGAATGACGAAGACGTTGAGGATGGAGGTATATTCAATTTAAGGGGCAAGCCTATTGGGGCTAGTAAGAAACGGTGGTTGACTGACGATGAGTATGATGCCGCGCACCGATATGTCTTGTTAAATTGTGACATACAAGAAGTGAGAGATTTGGAGAAGTAAGTGACTACACCTCGTTATAATCTCTAATTTGGTGAAGTAAGTGACTACACTTATTTTTATTCTCTCTAACAGTGTATTTAAAGATGAAGTCAAAATAAGGACACCCGATATTACCGATGAGAGACTTCAAAGAGAGGTTGATTGTACCTTTCCGACATGGTTTCAAAAATACGTAAGTAACTGAGATAATATGTTATGCAGCTACCATTAAAATATATATAAGTAAAATATTTAAATTATCATTATTTGTTTACAGGTTTTATTGCCTGAAACAACACTCACAAATGAGAGCATTCGTTATTTGGCATTGGGACCGAAGGAGCATGCGAAGACTTGGCCAGGCTATGTCGTTAATGGCTTCAAGTTTAAGGCAACTCAGCATGCTATAAATACCGAATTTGTCAATGACAACTTCAGTACTAAGGATTCTGGTGTTTGCATAAGAGGCACCATCTATGACGACGAGCCGAACTTTGACTATTATGGAGTACTTCGGAATATTGTAGATTTACATTATAGTACCCCATATGATATGCATATTGTGATGTTCAAATGTGAGTGGTTCGATACGACACCAATATCGGTTGGAGAATCGATAAACAATTTGGATTCGTCGATATAAATCATCGCAGGAGGTATAGAGGGTCCGACACGTTTGCGATAGCAAGTCAGGTTGTTCAAGTCTACTATACAAGCTACCCAAGGCGTCGCAGAGATCGATTTGACTGGTGGACAGTATGCAAGATTAAATCTAGAAATACATTCAACGTTGGAGACCCAGCATACCAAGAGGACGAGATCGAAAAGCCCCAATACTTGGGACAACAGTCGGATACCATGGATATTGAATTAGAGGTTGATATACCTCCTGCTGAAGAAAATAGAAGGGAGGAAGAGGTTGATATACAAGACTTAGATGTCAACCATGGAAGAAAGAGGCGTCTTATCCCAAGTATTGAGACTGAAGAAGAAGAAGAAGAAGAACTTGATGAGGATGAGGATGAGGATACAGATAAAGTCGACGATGAGGATGGGGATGATGATGAGAATGAAGACGAGGACGAGGGCGAGGACGAGGACAATAACGATGATTAAATATCGATATATTTCAGTTCATGTTTTTGTCGAGGCCGAGGCCGAGGACGAGGACGATTCAGTTTAAATTAAACTTATGTATTCTTATTTCAGTTCATGTTTTTGTCGTTCGATCATCTACTTATTGTATGATTTTCTTTTTGCAGATGGCACTCCTAGTCCTACTCGTCTGGCCGGCACTCGTCATCCTACTGCTGGTATATATATTTTAGTTTAGTTTTATATTCATTTATACTTCTATACTATTAATTATGTTTATGTGTTCTATTTACAGGCCATGGTTGCGAGCACTCGTGCTGGTGGTGCTGGCCGTGGTGGTGGTGGTGGTCGTGGGCGTGGGCATAGTGGTAGCGGTCGTGGTCGCCATACGTATTCCCCGGATGTGACCTCCGATCCCGACCTGGAGAGCCCGGGCACAACCTCTTCCTGCCGTCAATCTACCTCGGTGCCACCGTCATCTTCGTCGAGGCCTGCGACTCCATCCGCTAGCGGATCCGTTCTGCCACAGGATACACCAGCGGATGCATCAGCAGATGCAGCAGCGAACCCAACAGTTACTGTACGGTGGGCCCCAGAGTACTCCCGGATTCAGTTTCATCATGTTACCGGAGAGTACATGCGCGGACCCTCGGATCCTCCGACGCTACTAGAGAGGCCGATGGACGAGTTCCGACGAGAGATATGGCCCGCGGGTGAATCGTAAGTAAATTTAAGTTAATTTATTAAATTTGTTTCATTTATTCAAGTCAATAATCCAGTCGTTGCTTCTTTATAGATTTTTCCCGTGGGATGTTGCCCGGATTCTAGGGCATATTATCCGGGATAACTACCGTGGCCCCTACCTTAATTTTTCTAGGGCGTTGTAGCGACGGATAATCCATCTCCATGCTTCTGAATATCTTTCATATTTCCAGAACCTGAGCGACAAAAAATTCGTCGCCATTCCGTCGCTCAGGTTCTGGAACCAAGCCTGGTTCTGGAAAAACACCGAGCACCGGAATAGCGACGAATTTCCCGTTGCTCAGGTTATAAAAATATAGAAGATATCCAGAAGCATGGCGACAGATTATCCGTCGCTACAACGCCGCTAATCCGACGCGGTAGCGACGGATTACCGACGGATTATCCACCGGCCTGGTTCTGGAATTCAGGCATAGCGACGGAATGACGATGGATTAGCGACGAATATTACGTATCAGAAACTCTCCGATAATCTTTTACCGACATATTTACGACAGTTTAACGACAGATATTTTCGTCGCTAAACGTTGCTACATTAAAATTTTATACTGTCGAAGTTGACGAAAAATCATCGGCTAGCCGTCGCTAACTGTTTCGATATAGCCAACGGTAATCCGTCGCTAAGTAGTCGCTAAGCGACGGATTAGCGACGGATTTGTTTTAGCGACGAGGTTATTTCTGACGGATTTTTTTAGCCAGTATCCGTCGGTAATCCGTCGGTAATGTCAATTAGCGACGGATTAGCGATGAATATGGCCGTCGCTAAAACATTGTATTTTAGTAGTGTGTGTGATGTTGGTGTTGACCTTGTGATTGTGTGTGAGTGCTAGGCTAGACTTGGTTAGGCTTAGTGAGACTTGATTGGGCTAGGACTTGACCTAGTTGACCTAGTTTGACTAGTGTAGTTGACTAGAGTTGACCAAGGGTTGACTTTAGTCTAGTTTGACCTAGATATCATGTAGAATGCATTGAAATGTTCAATTATATCATCATGGACATGTTGCATTACTAAAATTTGCTCAATTGGCGACGTAAATTTAGCGACGTTTAAAAAATGTCGCTAAATTGTTGACATTAGCGACGTATAATTGAAACGTCGCTAACAGTTGCTACTAGCGACGAAAATAGCGACGTAACAACGAAGTATATTAGTTACATTAGCTAGTCGTCGCGAAACGTCGCTATGACGTTGCTAATAGCGACTAACTTAGCGACGTTAGTATTAACGTCGCTAAATTCTAATTATATTCCCCCCACCGATTCATTTTTCCCCATTTTACTCTCTCACTCTCTCTCCTCCCCCCCTCCGGCGCTCTCACTCTCTCCGGCGCTTTCACTCTCTCCGGCGACTCTTCTCCCTCTCCGGTACGTGACTCTCTCCCTCCATCTCTCTTTCTCTATTTTGGTTGTTGGTGGTTGGGGGGGTGCGGGTGGCTCGGGGGGAGGGGCAGGGGGGATGCGGGTGGTTGGGAGGTAATTGGGGGGTGGCTGTGGAGTGGGGCAGTGGAGGGCGGTTGGGGGTGAGGAGGGAGGCTGGGGAGAGGGGAGCTAGGGTTAGGGTTAGGGTTCGGGTTAGGGGTGGGTGTGTGTGTGGGGGGGGGGGAGGGACGGGGGGGAGGGAGGGCGGCTGGGGGAGGGGCACTAGGGTTCGGGTTCGGGTACGTGGGTGTGTGTGGAGGGGAAGGGGCGGGGGGGGGTGAGGGCGGCTGGAGGAGGGGAGCAGGGGGTGGGGGTGGCTGGGGGAGGGGAGCAGCGGGGGTAGGGGCGGATGGGGGAGGGGAACAGGGGGGTGGGGGCGGCTGGGGGAGGGGAGCAGTGGGGGTGGGGGCGGCTGGGGGAGGGGAGCAGTGGGGATGGGGGCGGCTGGGGGAGGGGAGCAGGGGGGGAGGGGAGGGGTGCAGGGTGGCTTGGTCAGGGGCACCGATAGTGCCGAAAAATATGATAATTTAGTATAATTATTTGTTTTTCGACACCAAAAAATATGATACTCCGATTCGAAAGCACCGATAGTGCCGATATTTGTAACAAGTAGTTTTGTTGGTTGGTTAATTGGTAACATGGTGATCAGGACATATAGTTCCTGCAGCCATTCGACTAGCGAGGCAGAAACTATGTAGCCGTAGATAAAGTTGATTGTCCTCCGACCCCCATCCCTTGGCAATAATGATACGACAACCTATCACTATATCTTTTAGTAGTAGATGATGTCTTAGTATTATATTATATGGGTTCATCTTGATTCTGTTATATCCTTCAGATACTAGATTTGATAAGAACATATACTACACCATATGTACAGAACATAGATGATTCACACTAATGTATGCTAGAATGAATTTTGGGTTGTGTTCTGAGCCATCTGTTCTCACACTTGGCAAAAAATCGAATTTTCTGTATTTTATCTGCTTTCAAAAATGTACTCAAACGAGATGGCACCCGTTATCACAGATGGCACCTAAGACCCGAGGATCTCGCTTGAGGGAGACACAGATGGCTGTGAAAGAGGAGGTGGCACCAGAGGGCAGTTCAACCGAAAGAGCTGCTCCAGAAGTAATTTCTAAAGCTGAGGGAGCTGTGAAAGATGAGGTGGCACCAGAGGACAGTTCCACCGGGAGTTCCAGTCATCCATCTCCTCTGGATATTGATTTGGCTGCCGTGGATCCTACTTATGCGCGCTGGCTGAGGGAGTTCTATCTGCCCCAGCATAGACGACAATAGATACATATATTGACTGGATTTGTTTTGATGGATATATCTCCTCTGGATATTATGATGGATATTTATTTTGATGGATATATCTCCTTTGGATATTGTGATGGATATCTGTTTTTTGGTGTATGATGTATATTGGTTTGTGTGATGTGTGATGCATATTGTGATGTATATGGTTTGTGAGATGTGTGATGTGTGATGCATATTGTGATGTTCCGAGAGGCTTGAGGAGACGACCAATTATTTTTGGTCTATTCTGGATTGTATTGTGCGTGCCGGTGTTGAGTGTTCCACCGAAGGGGTCGGCGAACCCAGTGATTAGATTATGTATTTTGGATTTGATTGAATTTTGTATTTTGGATTGTACATTTGCATTTTGGATTTTTTTTTTAATTTTTTTAATTTAGCGACGTTTTTAGCGACGTTTATATTCATCGCTAACTGTTAGCGACGAATATAAACGTCGCTAGAAACGTCGCTAATTTGTTGACGTGGCAAACAATCTGATGCCACCACATCGTCGCAAAAACATCGCTACTGTGTCGCTAATCGGCGACCACAAGAAAACGTCGCAAATGACGTCGCTAAATAACGTCGCCATAGCGACGTTTTCCTCGATTAGCGACATGCTTTTTTTCGTCGTTTCCAAAACGTCGCTGAAAACGTCGCTAATTTAGGTTAGCGACATTTTGGCCGTGATTGGCGACGTTTTGGAACGTCGCTAATCTGACAAATTTTTGTAGTGTTGTGACTTGTGTTGCTCTAAATAGGAGTCAGATACCTCATCTCGGACATTATATTTTTTTCGGACATTCAGATATCATGCGAGTACATTCTCTGTCCGTTTCTTACTTGCTAGGACTTATATTTTGCTCTAGATTACTTTACATGATGCTATCACATTATTATCACGAATTGGTACCCTATGGATCTTGTCATGCGATGTTATCCCCCTCGGGGTGCATCAAATACAGTTGTCATGTGCTTTTCACGAACATCTTGTATTTCATGTACACCTCTATTCATGTATACTCTTGTGCAATCTTGTACTCTCATGATCACGTGAGCAAACATGATAAAAACCTCTTGTGCAAGGTAACATAACTTGACTGGATCCTTGTGTATTGATTGGGGAGGGTGAGTAGAAAATGGTTATGTGATCAAAATCCCATCTTGTGAAATCATGTAAAACTCTTGTATATGTCCATTGTGCCCTCACGTATAATGGAGTCCCATCTTTTAAATCTAAACTGTTTATATAACCATCTCATGCTCTAAATCACAGGTTACATACAGTTCTTACTTATCATGTATATAGATATTTTCAGTTATCAAATCTCTCTCGTTTTCATATATATATATTTCCTTACAGTCCATGTATCTTACTCTTTTGCATGCTTTATATTTTCTAAACATGATATGAACTGCGTGAGATGTATTGTGCTCGCTCCTGTCCTGACTGGACCTGTTAAAAATATTACAGAGGATGACGAGGACCTTTGCCCTACCTACTACGGAGCTTGCCTAGATGACACTCGCGACCTGGACCTTCGGGAGGTTCGGGCAGCTGCTGAGGATGATACCTTTGTCTAGTTTAGATAGCTAGCTCTTATCTTACTTCTCATGTCATTTGTTGTTTTGTTTCAGAGTTGTATTATATTGAGAGGTTGGGACTTGTAGTTGTTAACTTGGTTTGTTTCACTTCTGTTTGTACCTCAGTTTTGAAGATTTCCTTATCTATTGCATCGTGCTATTTCTACCTCTAGTTTTGTGATTGAGTTGTACCTTCTGTGATTTGGCCTCCGTTTGGAGAGTATATCATATTGTGGCTATTTGTGAACTTGACCTAGAAACAGCGTTCTACCGCCGACACTACGGCGTAGGCTGGACGTACCCGCTTCTCGTGCCCCTACACTGGGTGCGGGTCGTGACAATATATATATATATATATATATATATATATATATATATATATATATGGGTGGGGATCATGTGACATATACAATTTAACATCTAAAAAGACACACAATCTCAGACGCACATATTTGAAATAAATGGTTCAGATTTGATAGAGTAATTGTCATAATTAAAATACATACCAAATTAAATATTCTATTAATTAATATAACTTACTATTCATTTGCATGCATGTCAAATTTGACTTCCATGTATGTAAATTTGGTATGCATTTAAATCTGAACAATTTATTTCACCTGATCCCCACCCTATATATACAATTTAACATCTAAAAAGACACACAATCTCAGACGCACATATTTGAAATAAATGGTTCAGATTTGATAGAGTAATTGTCATAATTAAAATACATACCAAATTAAATTTTCTACTAATTAATATAACTTACTATTCATTTGCATGCATGTCAAATTTGACTTCCATGTATGTAAATTTGGTATGCATTTAAATCTGAACAATTTATTTCAAATAAATCTGAACAATTTATTTCCCCGTGGTCGTAGCCCGTTGGGAACGGTGGAGCATCCCAGCGCAGTGGCGCGGGTTCGAGCCCCCTTGGAGGCATGCCTCCAAGCTCCATTAAGAAGTGGGCACCCTCAAAAAAAAAAAAAAAAAAAAAAAAAAAAAAAAAAAAAAAAAAAAAAATATATATATATATATATATATATATATATATATATATATATATATATATATATATATATATATATATATATATATATATAGGGGACAGATCGGGAGCCCCATCGTCCTCGACGTTGGATTGAGCGGGCACGCGCAGGGGGTCCCACGCGGCCCGCTCAATATATGAGGGCGGATCATGAGTCCTGCCAAAGCCTCAACCTCCCTACCGTCGGATCGAGTAGTCCGTGTGCGCCCTCTCGTTCCAACGGTCGAGGGCGACGAGACTCCTGATCCGAACCATATATATATATATATATATATATATATATATATATATATATATATATATATATATATATATATATATATAATGACCTCTAGTTCAAGTGACTATTGTAAAGGCATAAGATCCGAATAGGCGATGTTCGAATCCTAGTCGGAGCGATTATGGATAATTATCCGGATGATTTTGGATTATATATATGTTACGTGTTCTTATACAAATAATTTTCGTTAAAATCTCTTGGGTAATATAATCTGGACTTCAAAAAAATTCTCTCATATTGTTGAAAAATTAGATAAAAGTTTAAACTATACTAAAATAGTTAATATGATTCAAAATTATTTTAATTAGAATTTATTATAGATATATTTTTAAGACTTTAAATATATGTTTAGTTAGATAATACCAAAACTTTAAGATATTTTTCTTAATTACGGAATGATATACATACATACGACTTAGAAGGTTCATTTTGAACAGTTTATTTTTTCATTCTTTTATATGCAATTTTAATATAGTCATATTTTTAGAATTTTTGTCCAATAATCAAGTGTCAATTCTCTAATGTTTTAAACAAATTTTAAAAAATATACCGGTCCCAACATGAATTTAGCTATATGTCCAAATAAAGACTTTCGTCATAATTCTAGATTGGAGTAAACATGTAACTCTCAACTATTATCGTAATTCTAGATTTCGTTGTAGTCTCAAAGACTTAACATTTTGGGTCCGCTTGGTGAAAGTAGGAGAGAAAAAATTTAAGAACTTATCGGAGAAATTAGACGTAGTTTGAAAGAAGTAGAAGAGAAACATAGATGAGAAAGAAACAATAAGTTATTAGTAATTATAATTATATATTTTTATGAGAATTTAAATGTAATAAAATTATAAAACTACTCAAAATCTACCGATTTGAAATGTTTATAAAGATATTCAAGATTACATTACACCGATTTTGAAAGGTTTTAAGCCAACCAAAATCAATGCTTCAAAAAAATTAACAAATAATTTTTTTAAATACTTTATAAATGGTCGGTTCAAAAATATCCTATAACTGATGAAAATATCATTACCAAGCATACCCTTATGAGCTACGAAGAAAGATAGGAACAAGATTAGACCCTAAAATGAAATTAAAACTGATATAACTTTGAGACGTAATGAAAGATAGAAACAAGGTTAGATCCTAAATGAAACTAAAACGGATATATAGAAACAACATTACAGACTCCAATAGAAGTAAAACATACAAGTAAAACATACAGATTTACCAATCAAACTTGTTGCAGTTATAAACTATTACAGGTGCAGACCTTTTTTTTTTACAATATTCATATGCAGCTACACATTTTTACTGTTGGAAGATTCGAATCTTGTCGATTTTATCTGACGTTCATGCTGTTTTTTACATAAACTACATGCTGGACAGTTGTAGACATAGTTAAAAGTCCATAATAGAAGCGAAAAAATAAAGAAACATTTTAGCAAATGTCTACATTCAAAATATAGAAACTAACATATATTCTCACTTTTAAAAAAAAAACTAACAAATGTTCTCATTTATTTGTAAATCAATCAAAATTTTGATTAGATGGTGATGATATATCTTAAAATGTTATTTGTTACATACAAAAGAATGGAAATATTTACTAATTTTTTTTAAAAGAGTGTGGATATATACATAATATACTAGTTTTAATAGTTTGAATATGAACATTTGCTAAAATATTCCAAGAATAAATGAAGGTTTTCAGCTCTGGTTTCTAGTTTCAAAGAGTGTGGATATATACATAATGTACTATGTTGTCTTTGTTTACGTGGAAAGAAATTAGAAGTTCAGAAGAAAAATAAAAAATAATAGTATCCTGTTCTGTGACTTTAGCATTATTTTCCATCATACATTTGTCAAACGATGATTGTCGACAGTTTGAATCTCTCTTATCCTGAAAAATTGTAAATTTGTTAATCTTCAGCATTCCTCAATTATGTCACCAATCACAACTAGCTCCTGTCATACATGATGGTTTTGATATTATGTAATATGCAGGTCGGCTCTAGAGTAATTCAAACAAGACTTCGGATTTGGACAACTTTTCTCTACTTGAAACAATTTTCAGACTCAACATGATTCTAATAGAGATCGGAGTCGCAGATGACCCTCCAGGATAGACCGACAACAAAGATAAAGAGACAACCAAAACTAATTTCGGATAGAACAATCCAATTCCGTGGGCCGGTTCTGATAATACGTTATAGAAACATTTGGATTAATCTAATAATTAGTACTGTTTCTAGTAGTTTCCATGGACACTGACAGTTTGGAATATTTTAGCTAGTATTTATTAGCCAGAACTATTTGTTAATTTATTTATTGATTTACTTTGAGACAAAATTCTCTATATACGTGTTGTTTCGGATCTGAATCTGGTACTTGTATAAGAAGAAATTATCCTAGGCTTCTTAGCTAGCTATACGAAGAAGAAACGCACTTGGACAAGAAGAAATATTAGAGAATCTCAATGAAATTTCTTCTTTCACTTTAGATTTGTATATATTAAGTTTTGCATTGTAGTGTTAGTGCCGGGGCACAATTTTTTGATGGAAAACTGAGAATATGAAACAATTGTAAAAACAATGTTCCAACGCAACACTTCTAGGAAGGTTGCGCAAGTATAACGAAGATCTAAAAAGATATCGTTATGATATTACGAGAATTTAAAAAGATTTCGTAATCACAGCAACGAAGAAGATGACAGGCGAAAGATGGAAGATGGCCTGCTGGGGTGAATGATCACCATTGCTCAAAGCTTTATTCGTCCTAAACGAACAGCTTCCAGGAACCAGCAAGTTCGTCGGAGAACTTTGGAACACTTCTGCTCTTCTGACTCCTCGGATCGTATACGGACTCCCGTGCAATAGCAACGCTGGTGCGGCGCTTTTCCTCTCTCTCTAAGGCTGCTGGAATTCGCAAGCAAATTCCGATCAGAACTGTGTTAAAAAACACTTCTGAATTCTCTGTTTACTTGTGTTAAAAAATACTTCGTAAACTTTCTGTGGTGGCTTCTCTTTCTTGTATATATTACCAGCCTTGTGAGAGAGAGAGGATGCCTTATATAGGCGCTGCAGCAACTGCTCGGTTGCCACAAAGTTAGGGTCATGGTAAAAACTACCCCGAACATGTAGCAACCGTCCAGAACGTGCAAACGCACGTTCTGCTGCAAGTTGCGCCAACTGCGCACACCCCACGCTCCTTGCACTCTGCGCGACAGAACGCGCACTGCACGCACTGCGCACGCAGCGCGCCCGCGCAACCCGAGCAACCCGCGCAACCCAGCGCAACCTGGATAGTGCAACTGGGCTTGCGCAACGTGCTAAGTGCAAAGTGCGCCAACAAAACGCCACATTACGTCTCATGAGTCCGAGTCGCTAAACCCCTACGGGACTTAGCTCCCATGGAAATAAATTTCCCAAGAGCAAAAAGCATGAATGCTTTCAATTGTTGATTTAGCCTTTTTTCCTTTAGAAAAATAACTCCACATGGCACACCCATGTGCACCTCCACACCACATGTGCACCTCCACACCACATGTGCATCTCTAAACTAGCAAAGCTAGTATATAGAGATACAACTCCTTTGGTCTAGCCGATGTTGGACTAAAATTCTCTTTGAAAAAGATCAAACTCCAACATGTAGTAAATTTAGCCATGCATAACTTTCAATATTTACTACCTGTTCAATGTTTAATGTTTTATATTAATATAAATTTACATCGGATTTTCTTGATCTCATCTTTAGTAAAAAAGAAAAAGAAAAAAAAGAACAAGGGAAGTAGAAAAAAAAGAAGAGAACAAGGACCCAAAGACTAGGCAAGTCTGATATACATGACCGGCTCTAGCAAAATTCTTGGTGAGCCTGAAAATTGAGTTTTCATTTTTGGGCCTTCCATAAAATTTAGGAGGGCTATATAAATTTTTTTAGACTTTCGTAATTTTTAAGAACATATAATAATATAAATTATTGTTGAATTCAATTTTATATTTTATTTGCAAAAGATTTCGAATCTTCTCATAGAAATTTTTTATTTATATGACATGGCAAGTACATAAATTGCAATAACTTAAATCGTTATATGATTATTTTGATGTTCTAATTACTGACTTATTTGTGGTTGACTTATTCTTCTTTAAAAATGTGTTCTTGATAATGCATATAGTTATTCTGCCGAGTCGATCTAGTGGTCGGAGTCGAAGCATACGAGTGGGTTATTCCTGCCGAGTCGGTCTAATGCATTAAAAATGTGTTGTCTCGAAGACGGCAAGACGAGTAATATTTAAGCAACTATGTGATGCCTTGATAAAGCGTTTGATGGCCTAAATTATTATTATTATTATTATTATTATTATTACTACTACGAACTATACATACATTATTATTAGATTTCTTTTTTATTTATTTATATGGAACATCTTTAGTTTTATTAGTAGTTCATAATAACATATATTCTTTTGGCTATTGTTTTATTTCTTGAATCTTGGATTGAAAATACTATTGCATCAATGAAAAATATTATGATATAAATATTAAGTTGTAAGGGCACCACATTTAAAGTTCGTCTAAGGCCTCAAGATCAAAACTACAGCACTGACTAAATTCCACCATAAACAATAAAAAAAAACAACTCGTAACGTTATCTTTAGTAAGAGCCTAAGAGCCTAAGAGCGTAATTTTTATTTTTTTGTTTTTAATTTTTTTAAGTTGGTACAACGGTTTAAATATGAGTGGTTGACAATTTATCTAAATAATATAATAAAATTTTAGTTGTAAAAAAACATTATAGTTGAAAAGAAAAAAAAAATCAAAATAAGTCCCTGCAAACCAACCCCAAAAAACTTATTGACAAGTACAATTTTTGTAATGTTTTTTTAAAATTTGTGTTATTTTTTGTTTTTTGTTTTTTGTTTTTTTAAAGAAAAATTTGAGTTGCACCCCATATTATTTATCCATATTCACAGTGCACCCCACTCGATTACCATAGGTATGAAGCCTCTTATTTTTGACGGAAACTAACAGTCAACTACTTTGACTATTATTTTTTGACTGAAATACCCCTCCCCTTTCATCTTCTTCCTAGCCCCCCTCCCCCTCTCTCCCCCTCCCTGTCGCGGACAGCCGGAGCCCACCCCCCTCTTCGGGGTTGAGATCGAGCACGTCAAGGTCGAAGCCCTCTAATTACTCCGCAGTGACGACCATGGCACGGGGGGAGGGGGGCGTGGCTGGGGGGGGGGGTGCTGCGGCAAGGTACGGCAACGGTAGCGGAAAGGGGAGTTGCTGCGGGGGGCGTGTAGTAACCCTAGGGGGGGTGAATATGATCAAGCTAACTAATCAAGCACTTAGCACAAGCTAATGGACAATTTAAAAATATAAGTGCAATAGAAGAAGCAAACAATACCGACATCCGATGTATCCTGGTGTTCTCCCAAGGGGCACTCCAGTCCCGGAACTCTCTCCAACTTTAATCCACTATTATCGTAAATAGTACAACGTGAGTTTTCATACGAAGGCTCACCAACTTCTTACACGAGAGCTTTAGTCCGAAGGTCTCTCCGACTTCAACCGAGAGTTTGGATCCGAAGACTCTCCAACTTCATCTGAGAGTTTGGATTCGAAGACTCTCCAACTTCATCCGAGAGTTTGGATTCGAAGACTCTCCAACTTCAACCGAGAGTTTGGATCCGAAGACTCTCCAACTTCAACATTTCACAATAGGTTTTGATCTTCTTATACAACAAGATTAAGTTCTCACTTTTTAACTCAATAACTCTAACACAATTTGTGGATGACAAATGAAAATTTTATAGAGTTGTTTGTGGATAAGCTTTGGTGGTTTAGAAATTTTTAGGCTCAAAGTATCAACTTTGAATGAAGGGGTTCAAGGCTATTTATAACCAAAGCATTGAAAAGAGCTCAAATGCAACTTTTCAGTCAGCAATCGGTATACGTCGGTACGAACCGGTATACCGTCGAAATATCGGTCTGGAATTGTAACAGATAGAAATATAGCCGTTGGGATCATTAAATGTTCAAAATCCGGCCGTTGAATTTTCAACGTTACTGAATCGGTATACCGTCGGTATAGATTGGTATACCAACGTTGGTATGCCGATTTTATAGACATAAACTTTCTGTGAACAAAAATCGGTATACCGTCGGTATAATCCGGTATACCGTCGGTATGTCGATTTTCATCCGAAAATGATCCTAGGCTAATTTTTACCCTAGCTTTCGATTTTGTCATCCATTTCTTGTGTTTACAATTATTCCTAAGATTCATTACAGACTCCAGATATACTTGTAACAGGTGCATGCTTCTTCAGAGTCTTGAAATGATGATGGCATGGCATGGCTTCTTTCCTTGATAGATGTTGGCTTCTTCCTTGACGACAACTGTCCAAAGATATCCAGTTTATGAAAACTGAATACCTTTCGGGGGATTCGTCCCCGAACCCCCACGGGGTGCGCTGCACCCTTGACCCCCGTCCACTGACCTGGCAGCGGAACCCCCGAGTGTGTGGCTCCGGAGATATCGTCGGGTGGTTCAGAGAAATCTTGTAGGATCCGTCGTCTTTGGCCCACTATGATTTTTTTATTGCATATGTCCACATTGATCTTGCTTATTGCTTTTCTGCATGTACATGTTAGACGAACAAAGCAATATACATGTAGCAAATATGATAAGATAAAGCACGTAGGACAATGCTAAGTTTAAATATAAGAGCTATAGTGATAGCATAAATATTAGTGTTATCATAATGTTAAACTTAATTGAATAACCATAATCAAAACATAGTTTTAATTTTGGTAACTCAATTAAATTTAAGATATATATAATGAAAACTCATATCACTAATATGTAAAACAATAAGCACACATATCACCAAAGGTATAAGTATAAGTAGAAATGCTATGGAGAGAGTATGATGCTTAGTGATAATGAAATACTAAACTTAACAGATTAACCATATTCAAAAATATGATACAATCATTGGGCCAACAATCTCCCCCTTTTTGATTGTGGTAAATCGGTTAAGTTTAGTATGGACATAATAGATGCATGTATCACTAATATACAAAAGACATAAGCAATATCACTTAAAGCATACCGCTTAGATTACTTCTACCCCACTTAAACTTACTTCTCCCCCTTTGACATGATCAAAAACAAGCTCCCCTATACTAAGAGATAAAATAAAATCAATCTTAAGTACATAAATCAGAGCATGAGGAAGGCATAGACAATCATGATCAAGATATACTAAATGAAGAACAATGGAAGAAGTGTGTAAAGACAAGTATAGAAATTACAAACCAAATGTAGAGTACCAAATATAAAATAGCTTGTCAAAACATAATATAGTTGGTAAAACTAAAAGAATTTGAAAATAATCAATAGATAGTTTACCAACATGAAATCCAAGAAAGAAATCCAAAACATAATATGATATAAAATATTACTCTAGTTTTGGAAGAGAATTACGAAATAAAGGATTTCAGTCAAAAGCCATGAAGATTAGATAATTGTAAATAATAGATATCAAAGAAGAAAGATATCAATTGAGATATTAAAATATATAAACTTGATACCAATCGAAATACATAAACTTGAAACATTGATCAATGAAACCATGATAGTCACAATTGTCTACAGATAAATAGTGGAACAAAATAAAGGAATGATCAATGTAATAGAGCAATTGATATAAAATGATCTCATTATTTGCAAATCTATTTGCTTATCCAGATTCGTGCATTTGAACTCAATTACCTTATCATGCTATATGAATACCCTTTAGATAAAATATGAAGGTAAAGAAGAAAAATACTTGAGAAAGAGAAATTCAGTCGACTTGAATGTTCTCCCTGTCACGCCCCAGAACCAGAATACCGGCAAGTGGAGACGGACAAGGCCAGCTACGCAATTCCAAAGTACACCAGTACTCTGAAATTACGTATAAGCTGTCAAGACATGTGGGTTACTCCTACAAGCCAACAGTCGATCCTAGGTTAAGCAATCCTAGGTATCTCAATCACAGGAAATTATACAAGGTACAAGAAGTATGATCATCAGACATACAATAGTAAAGCGTCCCAAACCATTTATACATGGATGATCATGAAGCTAGTCATACCAAAATAGAGAACTAGCAAGAGTAATAGTCATACATGATAAGCTCTAGCTATAGTCTAGAATACGCATATCATGTTTTGGCCCGTAGCCTAAATGTCAAGATCCAAAAAATACGAGCTAAACACGTGCTCGGAGGCTAAACGTCACAAAAGAATAATGTACATATCAAGTGGGAGAATGAAACAAAAAACCCACTCAGGTGCTTTAGTGCTCCGAATGGTCACCATCGAGTAGATGGTACGGAAGATCCTCTGGGATCCTCTATCAGATCTGGCCAAACAAAACCAGTGGGGTCAGACCCCAAATAGCAAGTACCACAAAGAAAGCCAAACTTATGAACTAAAACCAGCAATAACTAATACATCAACGGTTAGACATATAATTAAGTAAAAGCAGATCGAAACTTGTGCACTACCAATGCACTTATCCCGAACCTAGAAGACAATAAGTAAAGCATCTTGGAGCATAAGGTAATTAACATGTGACGTAATGTAAATTATAGACATGTTAAGTAAACGGAAGCTTGAGAGTAAAAATAAACTGAACATGTGAGCTTGTGAAATAGGCGGGTCATGAGCGCATGGTGACTCGGCATAGGGATCATGTATAGCTTGTGAGATAACTGAACATGTGAGCATGTGGGATAACTAGAGCATGTGAGAACTATATAGAACAACAATTATAGGACTTAGGAACTATTCCGGAAGTCGAGTTACAACCCGTAAACCAAACAAGGACCGGGGTTGTAACCCTTCTTCTGAACAGAACTTAGTCTCTAACTATTGTACAACATAGGGATCATGTAGAACGTGTGAGTACTGAATAGGACGGCAAATGATAAGATGACTTGGGAGTTATTCCGGAAGCCAAGTTACAACCCGTAAAT
This sequence comes from Iris pallida, assembly GCA_029216955.1. NCBI lineage: Eukaryota > Viridiplantae > Streptophyta > Magnoliopsida > Asparagales > Iridaceae > Iris > Iris pallida. The sequence continues at coordinate 5,432,507 of JANAVB010041816.1, read as the reverse complement.
CAAACAAGTACTGGAATTGTAACCCTTCTCCTGAACAGAACTCAGCCTCCAATTATTTATCGACAAAAGTAAGGCGTAAACAATAATGTACTGAAATAAATATACGAATACTGCCTAGATAAAGCTAGACTGGACTGAACTGACTCCATCCATCAATCACGGCCAAGTAACAAGTACGGCTTGATACTTTAACTAATTAGGGTTATCACAAGCTTAATTACTAATAAGATGCAATGAGATGTTCCAACAGCCACAAGTCCTCCAGACTATCCGAGTTATCCTTCCACGGGTTGAGAGAGTTGTATTAGGTGACTTGAGGGTGCAATACATGACAGTTTGCTGAAAATACGCCCTACTCGATGGCAGGCTACAAGTCCAATTAAAGCACCCAGATAACGGGACTGTCTGTAGCTGAGAAATCTCTTTATGAACTACTTGATCAATCTAGTTATTATCCTAGTCAGATTCAGTATGAATCCCTGACTGTGGTAATCAGGAATCCATATCCTAGACATGATGCAAGACGAGACATGTAGTTTGTGCACGCATACACAATGAATTCAACCACGGTGTCCAAAAGAGTTATATTAGCAAGGGAAAATGGTCGTTGCAACATCATCCTGATTTGCACAAGTCATGTTTTAGGTTTACTTGTCATGTCAAAAGTGTGCCACAACGGAGCACTATCAAGAGTTATGATGTTAAGGGTACTTGTCAAGAGTGCACCTCTACGGACCACTATCATGTAAGCAAAGAAAGACATGTTCAAGAGTGCACTACGACGGGTCACTATCTAGTATAAGCAAAGAAGTAACGTGAAACATAAGTGCACCACAACGGGTCACTGTCATGTAAAGCAAAGAAAAGACATAACTCATGAGTGCACCCCGACGGGCCACAATCATGCTAAGCAAAGAAGAGAAATGGCAACAAATATAGCATGTAAGTAAGAACTTGTCCAAAAAGGGGTATCATGACATAGAAGAGGGAATAAATAAAATAACTACTTGGCATAAAAATAATAATTGAATCTGTGCTAGTGTTAGGTGAACAAAGGGTGTACAATCATTTTCTAACTTTACAAGATCATCAAATCATGTTAAAAAATTTATTGCAGTCAAAGAAACCTCAAGACGTCAAGTACAGAAAACATGCCAAAAGATCAAAACTATGATTGAAATCATCAATCGCATATGAACTCCAATTAAAGTGAAACAAGAAGATTTTTGAAGCCAAGACAAAGATATACAACTTTCATGTTGGGAGTTGGGAGAAATTCTGGCCACAATTCAGCCAAATAGGGCATAAAATAGCCAAAAACAGTCAAAATAGGTACTATGCATCTATACGGACTGACACTATACGGCCAGGCACTATGCATCTATATGGACTGGCACTATGCGGCCAGTCACTATGCATCTATGCGGACTGGCACTATGCGGCCAGGCACTATGCATCTATGCGGCCAGGCACTATGCAGCTATACAGCCAGCACTATGCGTCCAGCACTATGCATCTATGCGGACTGGCACTATACGACCAGGCACTATGCATCTATGCAGACTGGCACTATGCGGCCAGGCACTATGCAGCTATGCGGACTGGCACTATGCGGCCAGGCACTATGCAGCTATGCGGCCAGCACTATGCGGCCAGTACTATGCGGCTATGCGGCCAGCACTATACGACCAGTACTATGCGGCCAGCACTATTCATCATCCCTGCCAGAACCAGGACAGATGAACATAGAAAATATTTAAATCTTACTTGGCCATAACTTCCTCAAAATAAGTTAAAATCTAACTTTTTAGAGGTCAAAATTGTGTAGAATCAAATTCTCTACCACATGGAATAATTAGTTTTAGAAAACAAGTAAGTTCGATAGATCAAAACCAAGAAAAACTAAAAATATTATAAACTTAGATCTACAAGAATTCACCCATGAAAATCAAAAACTCCAAGTTCTAAAGAGGCTTATAATCATATAAGGAAGAGTTTAGAACAAACAAAATAACATTTGTCCAACATTTGGCAAGATGTACTTGCCTTAGGTTGGAGGAGGAATGAAGAGGAAGAAGATGAAGAGAAAAGAAAATGGAGGAGAGAGAGAGAGGAGTTGGGTTTTTATATGAAACCCTCTCATCTCAAACCAATTAAACCAAACCAAGCCAAACCAAGTTGAACCAATCCAAATTAAACCAAGTCAAAATTAAACCAAAGCAAGGCTAAGAAAGACAAGTCAAAATACGGGTCACCTGATAAAGGCCAGAATTTCGTATACGTACACTGAAAATATGTATAACAAAAAATGGGAGTGACAGGCATGCCGTCGGCATACAATCGTACACTGGCGATATGCCAGTTAAGAAGAAAATCTATAAGTTGAAAAAAATTTAAAATATTTCGAAAACCAATAAAATACGAAATACAGTACAAAAGTACGTATCAGTATATAAATACAGATACTGTGAGACGAGTCTCACAACTCTCCCATCCTTAGAAAAATTTCGTCCTCGAAATTTTCTAAAGCTAGTCGAGCAAGATAACCAAAATAAAAGCTCAAGAAAATACAACTATCTCCATAAAACGAAGCATGACATATAAGCAATTGAAGGCAACAGTAATATAAATAAATGTGTAAGCAATAACACAACCACAATCAAGAAGGGTTGGAGCCATATGAATAGATATGTCTCTTGAGTCAGTTGAGTATGGACCAACGTCCTCGCTGGTCTAGGCTGACCCCCAAAAATGGATAAAGGTCAAGTCTCAAGATAAGTCGGTACCAATGACTTAGTCCAAGACATGACTCTACCTAAGACGTATCTTCCTAGTCGAGATACCTGATATTTATCACATGTCTCGACTATGAGGACAGAAGAGTGGGACAAAAAACTTGCCTTCACTCATTGAATAAGTCAAGCCGACCATTGTACTCCATATATAGATAGAATACAAGGTCGCCTGCAAGAACCCAAGATATACTGCCACTACCTGGCCTGCTACTGAAACACAAATCCAAGGCCATAACTGAAAGAAAACCATGAATATGGTACCTGAGACGCCCAAGGTATTATCTTCATGCTGATACTACAGCTGCTCCTGGTACTGCGCATTCAATTGCGCTCTGAGCTGCCTAACCCTCTGAGCTCGCGATGGCGGAGGATATTGTGCCAATGGCTGAACATCTAGTATTGGACCTAAGTGCTCATCCACTTCTGGAGGTGATGACTGAGGCGACTGAAAGGACTACAGTGGTACATCTGGTGTAGCTGGTCGTCCTTGAAATGTCAGATATGGGCAAGTGCTAATTGAATGGTCCTCTGCTCCACAGCGGAAGCATCGTCTATTGGCCGTCCAACAAACTGATCTAGAATGTCCCTACTTTCCACAATAGGTACATGTTTGTTCTGCCTGATACTGCTGCTGGTTTTGCTGTCTTTGAGCTTGCTGCTGCTGAACCGGCGCTGGTGCCTGCTGGTTGGAAGGCTGGAAGGATGACGATCCACCTTGACTCATCCGGGGACAAATTCCTATCATGTGGTCTGGTGATCCGTACGCTAAACATAGAAGGTGTCACTTTCCGTTCCCAGAATTTGTATATTTTTAATGCATGTACTGCTTTAATATATTTATCATGTATTATTCTGTAGTTAAATCCCTTTAATTTCATGATTAATTAATTGTCTGTAATTTTATTTTCGTATTTTAATTCCTACAATTTTAATTCTGTATTTTTACTTTCTGCTTTGTTTTGGGTTCGGTTTGGATTGGTTTAGCTTAGTTGGTTCATCATGAACCGAACCAAACTCCCACCTACCACCACCCCTTCCATTTAAAGCCCATCCCCTTTCTCTCTCTTCATTACTTCACCATTACTCTTCTTCTTCTTCCTCATAACTCTTTCACCAACCTAGGAGAGCTAGGCAAGTGCCAACTTGCTTCTTGATGGATCCCCATTTTTATTGTTCCATCATCTTTCTTATTTGATTCCAAGTCTCTTTAGTACTTGGCATTTTCGATTTCCATGGCTTATTTGTTGTAGATCTAAGTTTGTTGTATTTTCGGATTTCTTAGGTTTTGATCTAGTAAACTTTGTTATCTCCAAGTTTTGATGGTTCTATGTTGTAGAGAATTTCGTTCTACCCCATTTTGACCTATGGAAGTTCAGATTTGGGCTTAGAATGAAGAAATTAGAGAGCTTGGAAGCAATGGTTTCCATGGTTCTGTCCTTGGGTATTCGGAGAAGAAGAACAGTTCTGGCCACATGACAAAGCTTGACCGCATGAGTCTTTATGCGGCAAGTCCCCCCTGGCCGCATGGGCATTCCAGCCGCATGGGCATGGACATTCCAGCCGCATGAGTTCATTCATTTTGAGCCGCATGAGACTGATTCCAGCCGCATGAGTTCATTCATTTTGAGCCGCATGAGACTGATTCCAGTCGCATGAGTTCATTCATTTTGAGCCGCATGGGACTGATTCCAGCCGTATGAGTTCATTCATTTTGAGCCGCATGAGACTGATTCCGATCCCAGCCGCATGGGCTTAGTCAGCCGCATGAGACTTATCTGCCGTATGAGTTCTTAGCTAGCCGCATATGCATTCAGTCCCCCAGTCGCATATGCATTCAGTCCCGCAGCCGCATGGCGCTACATGACTTCCCAGCCACGTATAGGATTGCACTTATTCTAGCCGCATGTAATTAGTTTTCCTTAGCCGCATATGGGCTTGTCCCATTTCGAGCCGCATGGGCGCATATCATTTCGAGCCGCATGGGGTTTGCTATCCCCTCCAGCCGCATGGAATTTTCTTTGGCCGCATGGTCGCATGTTAGCCGTAGCCGCATGAGACTGCAACCTCTTTCAACCGCATGGCTTGGGCATTGCTGAACCGCATCGGGCTATTTCCAATCCCGGCCGCTTAGGCGCATGTTGTCCTAGCGGCATAGGCGCGTGTGGTCCTAGGCGCATGTTATCCCGGCCGCATAAATTTAAGCTTCCTTAGCCGCATGATTTCCTGGCCGCATGAACTCTGATTCTAAGCCTTTTGGCTGATCCTTGTTCCAAATTGACATTGATTGACATTGATTGATATTGATTGACCTTGATTAATTACCTTGGCTTTTATTAACATTAATAGGATAGTTGGTTATCTTGATTTAATTAATTGATCATGCGTTCCTAGTTGGAACTAAGAGGCTGGCTGGTCGTCTTATTGAATTGAATGAATGAGACACGTTCATAATTATAAACTATTGAAATCGACTGGCTGATCTCGAATATTGGCATACAAGCACATGCAGGCTTCAAATTATTTATTTATTTATTTATTTATTTATCTTACAAAAATAGCATGTGTACTTTATGGTCAAGGCATGATTACTCCGTGGTTAGTTTTGATTGTTGTATTACGCTATGTAAGACCTACAACCTAACCGCACTGGTACTGTTGTAGAAATGCATATCGTACCCCGTACGAAAGTACTCATTTGAATGACCATGATCCACGGCATAGGATTTCATTCAACGTAGAGGCTATTAAGTTAAATAAAATAATGATTGCATGGAGAGAATGGATTCCCGAGTTCTTATATGGCAGCCCTCTTGGGACTAGTGGTGCCCGACAGGCCGGTTGGTCCCTACAGATACTGCAAATCTGCCACACGGGCAGGGAGCGGCATCTGGCTATATTATCTATTGTATATTATATATTGATGACGGACGTCCCGCTGGGACTCGTCTAATTCATGATTGGCGCAATTGATTGACTGGGTAAACTAGCCTTGCTTGCACATAGTAAGAACTGAGGAATTCCTATTGCATTATTCCAGGATAACTTGGAACTCACAGTAGCAAGCCGTAGTAGTTGCATGGCCGTTTAAATTGATTTGTTTGTGTACTGTACCTACTCTGTTACCTAACTGAGATGATCAGAATATCAGGACATAACAGGCCAACTTCTGTCCTTGTTTGGTTGGGAGGTTGGTTCGAAGTGTCGTGATGTAATGTGAATCCCAATAGTCAGCAGAGCTCTATTTATTATGTTTTCTATTACTGGTTTATTCCTCATATCGTGCTTCCTTGCGGTACTTGCTATTAGAGGTCTAACCTCTCTGGTTTTGCATGGCCAGATTTAGAGCCGGTCCCCGAGGACTCAGCTTACTTCCACCTCCAAGATGGTCAATACTAGAGGGATGATCGCAGAAGGACTCAAGTGGGCTCCTTACTTCCCCACTCGTTTTGTTATTTACTTTATACTTTGCCGTTTGGCACCGACATGTTAGTCGGATTGTCTTGTACTTACTTTTACATAATTGTAACTAAGTCAGACTGCAGCTGATAAATAATTGTGTATACCTTGCTTCATCATCTGGCTATGTTTTGTAAAGCCAGATATCAAGAACATTTTGACTGAACGTTTGGGACGCCTTACTGCTTTATCTTACATGTTCTCTATTTTTGTTTCTTATTTGAATGATTGAGACAATAGATGTGAAATGACCATAGTGAGACTTTCATGTAGTATGCACCCCCTCGTCTTTTAGACAACATTGATCGTATTATACGGTATTCATCTACCCGTAATACGTAGCTGGCTGAGTCATTCCCCCGCTCTCCAGTATTCTGGTTCTGGGGCGTGACAGAAGGTTAGACCTCTGACAAGTAAGATGAGTGTGCCCTTCCCTTCCACATAAGGAACATACGGTTGGTAACTCCTGGTACTAGTATGGACGTTGGTCTGCTGGTACTGGTGATGGATGTCGGGGTAAAAAGCCTGATACAGGTGAATGGTACCTCTTACGACCCTCAGTTCTGGATGTGGTCCTCCTAGCTATATGCTCTTGCTTTCGTACTGCCTCCACGGTAGGTCGGGCTCGATATGCTGACTGGCTGGATGACTGGTACTGTCTGGCTCCAATCTGTACTTCTTCTGGATGCAAGTCCTCAGCTTGAAATTCTTCGGGTATTCCTTGCTCACTTCGATCTATCAACATCTGGATACTCTGCTGGAGAATGAGATCTCGTCGTTGTTGTGACTCCATCATTTCTTTGATAATTCCTATGAGTGTAGGTACATCGAGCTGATTTGGAACTACCTCCGCTCGGACTGCTGGTGGTACGGGCACATCGGGATGATCGGGATGGACTGACATCTCTGTCCTTGAGTCAACTCTCGACTCTGTACCTTAATACTGAGACTGATCCTCCACAACTGGCCTAACAGAAGATTGCTGACCTGCCATTGGCAGAACCCGAACAAGGTAATCGGAAGGATTAGGAACAGTGTCCCTGAAAGTTAAAGGACACAAGGATCAAATCGAGAGAACATGAGAGATCAACGATCAAGGCAGATATGAGGTCAAAGGATCGGAGGTAGAAAATAATACGAAGGATATCAATAAAGATAATTGTGACTGAGATAACTAAATATGAGCAATCCCCACATATCTGATAAATCAGACCTGCAAGGGCCACCACTAAAACTTGTGTCACTCCCCAGAACCAGAATACCGACAAGTGGAGACAGACAAGGCCAGCTACGCAATTTCAAAGTACATCAGTACTCTGAAATTACGTATAAGCTATCAAGACATGGGGGTTACTCCTACAAGCCAACAGTCGATCCTAGGTCAAGCAATCCTAGGTATCTCAATCACAGGCAATTATACAAGGTACAAGATGATCATCAGACATACAATAGTGAAGTGTCCCAAACCATTTATACATGGATAATCATGAAGCTAGTCATACCAAAATAGAGAACTAGCAAGAGTAATAGTCATACATGATAAGCTCTAGCTATAGTCTAGAATAGGCACATCATGTTTTGACCCGTAGGCTAAATGTCAAGATCCAAAAAACACGAGCTAAACACGTACTCAGAGGCTAAACACCACAAAAGAATAATGTACATATCAAGTGGGAGAATGAATCAAGAAACCCACTCATGTGCTATGGTGCTCCGGATGGTCACCGTCGAGTAGATGGTACGGAAGATCCTTTGGGCTCCTCTATCAGATCTGGCCAAACAAAACTAGTGGGGTCAGACCCCAAATAGCAAGTACCACAAAGGAAGTCAAACTTATGAACTAAAACCAGCAATAACTAACACATCAACGGTTAGAGATATAATTAAGTAAAAGCTGATCGAGACTCGTGCACTGGCAATGCACTTATCCCGAACCTAGAAGACAATAAGTAAAGAATCTTGGAGCATAAGTTAATTAACATGTGACGTAATGTAAAATATAGACATGTTAAGTAAACGGAAGCTTGCAAGTAAAAATAAACTAAACATGTGAGCTTGTGAAATAGCCGGGCCATGAGCGCATGGTGACTCGGCATAGGGATCATGAATAGCTTGTAAGATAACTGAACTTGTGAGCATGTGGGATAACTAGAACATGAGAGCATGTGAGAACTATATAGAACAACAATTATAGGATGACTTAGGAACTATTTCGGAAGTCGAGTTACAACCCGTAAACCAAATAAGGACCGGAGTTGTAACCCTTCTCCTGAACAGAACATAGCCTCTAATTATTGTACAATATAGGGATCATGTAGAATGTGTGAGTACTGAATAGGACGGCAAATGATAAGATGACTTGGGAGCTATTCCGGAAGCCAAGTTACAACCCGTAAACCAAACAAGGACCAGGGTTATAACCCTTTTGCTGAAGAGAACTCAGCCTCCGATTATTTATCGACAAAAGTAAGGCGTAAACAATAATGTACTGAAATAAACATACGAACACTGTCTAGATAAAGCTAGACTGGACTGGACTGACTCCATCCATCAATCACGGTCAAGCAACAAGTACGGCTTGATACTTTAACTAACTAGGGTTATCACAAGCCTAATTACTAACAAGATGCAGTGAGATGTTCTAACAGCTACAAGCCCTACAGACTATCCGAGTTATCCTTCCGCGGGTTGAGAGAGTTGTATTAGTTGACTTGGGGGTGCAACACATGACAGTGTGCTGGAAATGCGCCCTACTCGACGGTAGGCTACAAGTCAAATTAAAGCGTCCAGATAACGGAACTGCCTGTAGCTGGGAAATCTTTTTATGAACTACTTGATCAATCTAGTTATTATCCTAGTCAGATTCAGTATGAATCCCTGACCGTGATAATCAGGAATCTATGTCCTAGATATAATGCAAGACGAGACATGTAGCTTGTGCAAGCATACACAATGAATTCAACCACGGTGTCCGAAAGAGTTATATTAGCAAGGGGAAATGGCCGTCGTAACAGCATCCCAATTTGCACATGTCATATTTTAGGTTTACTTGTCATATCAAGAGCGCACACCAACGGACCACTATCAAGAGTTATCATGTTAAGGGTACTTGTCAAGAGTGCGCCTCTACGGGCCACTATCATGTAAGCAAAGAAAGACATGTTCAAGTGTGCACCACGACGATTCACTATCTAGTATAAGCAAAGAAGTAACGTGTAACATAAGTGCACCACAATGGGTCACTGTCATGTAAAGCAAAGAAAAGACATAAATCATGAGTGCACCCTGACGGGCCACAATCATGCTAAGCAAAGAAGAGAAATGGCAACAAATATAGCATGTAAGTAAGAACTTGTCCAAAAAGGGGTATCATGGCATGGAAGAGAGAATAAATAAAGTAACTACTTGGCATAAAAATAATAATTGAATCTGTGCTAATGTTAGGTGTACAAAGGGTGTACAATCATTTTCTAACTTTATAAGATCATCAAATCATGTTAAGAAATTTGTTGCACTCAAAGAAACCTCAAACCGTCAAGTACAAAAAATATGCCAAAAGATTAAAATTATGATTGAAATTATCAATCGCATATGAACTTCAATTAAAGTGAAATAAGAAAATTCTTGAAGCCAAGACAAAGATCTACAATTTTTATGTTGGAAGTTGGAAAAAATTCTGGCCACAATTCAGCCAAATATGGCATAAAACAGCCAAAAACAGCCAAAATATGCACTATACGGTACTATGCATCTATGCGGACTGGCACTATACGGCCAGGTATTATGCAGCTATGCGGACTGGTACTATACAGCCAGGTACTATGCAGCTTTGTGGACTGGCACTATACGGCCAGGCACTATGCATTTATGCAGACTGGCACTATGCGGTCAGGTACTATGCATCTATTCGGACTGGCACTATACGGCCAGCTCTATGCATCTATGCGGACTGGCACTATGCGGCCAGACACTATGCACCTATGCGGACTGGCACTATACGGCCATGTACTATGCAGATATACGGACTTGCACTATACGGCCAGGCACTATGTAGCTATGCGGCCAGCACTATGCGGCCAATACTATACAGCTATGCGGCTAGCACTATTCATCGTCCCTGCCAGAACCAAGATAGATGAACATAGAAGATGTCCAAATCTTACTTGGCCATAACTTCCTCAAAACAAGTCGAAATCTAACTTTTTAAAGGTCAAAATTGTGTAAAATCAAATTCTCTACCACATGGAATAATTAGTTTTCGAAAACAAGTAAGTTTGATAGATCAAAACATAGAAAAACCAAAAATGTTACAAACTTAGATCTACAAGAATCCTCCCGTGAAAATAAAAAACTCCAAGTTCTAAAGAGGCTTATAATCATGTAAGGAAGAGTTTAGAACAAACAAAATAATACTTGTCCAACATTTGGCAATATGTACTTGTCACGCCCCGATCCCGCAGAGTCCTTTTCGTCCTCGCTTCGGACCCTTTGGGACCGTTCGTCCTCACTAAGGCGTGATGCCTTACAAGCCTAAGTTGTGCTTGCACAAGGCCAAGACCTGGAACAAGACAAGATAGACAAGGTTGACAATACGCAGCGGAACGTATCGCAAAAATTTGAAGCAGCAGCGGACATATTTCAGAATACAAACATTGAACACAATGGTAACAAGAAACAAATCTCTTTATTGATTTCATTTGAACAGATTACAAGCTCTCGATTCTCTCTGATACAATGTTACATTCTCTCAGAATTTTACAGATTACAATGATCCCGTTCCCATACATTACATCCCTTTATATACAAAACCAACTCTTATAACAGATGTCATTTCTTGGCATCTCTTCTGATTTCTGGCTCCTGAGGATGAGGCTCGGGCTATCGCTTCGGACTATCCTTTTCGATGCATAGTGCACCTGCATGCAGACTGATGGTGGGTCAGTATATCAGCATACTGGTGATTGTGAACAAAGAGCTATATTTGTCTGAAACGATCACTGTTCAATTAGTGAGAAAACGTTTTCTTGTGATGTGATCTTGCTACTTTTTACCTATGTTCATTTCATGCATACAGAGTCAGTTTACATCTCTTTTGAAAACATCTTTGAAAAGCCAACATTTCAATTCAGTTCATTTCAAGCATACAAGGGACTAATCATTTCTAGCACGATGACTATTCATTTCATGTGCAATGCGCAGTGTGTTTCATGAGCATATTCATTTCTTTGATCAAGCAATTCTTACGGACAAGTATAAGCACGAAATCATATCTTTTCTTTGATTCAAGACATTCTAGGGGTCAGATTACAAGCATGATATTATATCTTTTCGTTAGTAGAACATAGCACTTCTTGGTAACAGATTAATCTTTTCAAGCAATTCATATAGCAAACTCAAGCAATACATATGTATCACTTTTCAGTGATTCTTACCATAGCCGACCGTCCATCCCTGCACAAGACAAGGATTAGCATAAACATTATAAACCAACATTGTCATTCCCTGTTCATCTCTGCATCGTTAGCTCTTAGCAAAACATATGATAGACACATGCAGACCGATTGGCAGCTGTGACTCTCCGGTTCAGCTCTGCACCAACCAACACCTATCTATATGATGGTCCATGGGAAACCCATGATTAGCCGCTATGACTCTCTTGGGTTCAGCTCGTCGCTAAGGACTCAGATCGACTCCCATTTTCACATGGAGGCCCTAATCTCTCCTAGGCCGAGTGGTCCAGGCGCCCCCAGATCCACCCGAGAGACAAAATTTCCTTGTTAACAAGTTGTCCTAGACCACATGCATGCTCTAGCAGGATTCTATCAGATGAGACAGATTTGTGATCAGATGTACGACATGTTCTTTTCATGCCTTTGCAGATATACGACACGTTCAATCCGTGCCTTTCTTTTATTCATGTCAACATGTACAAGTCCGTCTGTACATGTCTACAATTCTCAAGCATACTTAGCAACAAGCAATGATCAAGCATTCAATTCGATTCAAATGTCTTCTCTTATCCTATCAAGCATAACAAGCATCATTTCAGTTCTTATTAGCAGGCAACGAGTCTTCTTATTAGCATGCAGATTATTCTTTTCTTGTTCTTAGCATGACAACATGTGAAATCTCTTATAAGCATACATAGTGGTTACCGTCTTGTTATTAGCATGACAAGGTTCTCTTTATCAAGGCAACATTCATATCTTAGCGAGGCAACATGTGAATTCTCTTTAAGCATACTCAATGATTTACCATCTTGTTATTAACAATAGTATTCAATCAAAAACTCAGATTCTTAAGGCGTAAGCGAATCAGCAAATGAGACTTCGTCCACTCATCCAGATCAATCTTCTTCTGTTGCAGAGCCAGCAATCCGATCTTTCTGTCTATCTAGTGCCTTCGCAGAGCGGGGCACTACAGTACTTGCCTTAGGTTGGAGGAGGAATGAAGAGGAAGAAGATGAAGAGAAAAGAAAATAGAGGAGAGAGAGGGAGGAGTTGGGTTTTTGTATAAAACCCTCTCATATCTAACCAATTAAACCAAACCAAGCCAAACCAAGTTGAACCAAACCAAATTAAACTAAGTCAAAATTAAACCAAAGCAAGGCTAAGAAAAACAAGTTAAAACACGGGTCAGCTGACAAAGACCAAATTTCGTATACGTACACTAAAAATACGTATAACAGAAAATGGGAGTGACAGGCATGCCGTCGGCATACAATGGTACACTAGCGATATGCCGGTTAAGGAGAAAATCTATAAGTTAAATTTTTTTTAAAATATTCCGAAAACCAATAAAATATAAAATACAGTACAAAAGTATGTATCAGTATATAAATACTGATACTGTGAGACGAGTCTCACACCCCCTCAAAGTATTACCAATATAGATAAAATCATAAATTTTGGATAAGTTCTCAAAAAGGAAAGCCAAATCAATTAAGCATACAAGGAAAGCCAAATCAATGAAAACAATAGTCATCAAAATAAGATACGAAAGTTAATATGAACAAGATGACTTATTTAACCCATATAAAAAAAGATAATATGATGAAGACAATTGCATATACTCTCATAAACCCTTCACAAATAAAAGTATCATGAACTCAATCACTAACATATGAAAAAGAAAAAAATATGGGTCCATGATGAACTAGGTATACGACATATTAGAGGGTATACATGAATTGAACCAATTAATTTTCTCCCCCTCAAAATATGCGTATCTAGTTCCAAAGCACTTATAGCATAAAATAGATAACTACAAGATCTAGGAGTAAATTAACTATGGATTTTCTCCCTTGCTCAATACATATAAGGCTATAAAATCATCATAAAACGAATAATATCATCTTTAGTTAAGAAGAGAGATCCAATTAATAGCCACTAAAGATGTAAGGTAAAAAAAAAATATTCTACTTAAGCACATTTAATCAAAAGATGACATACATTAGCCTATATAGAAGAATCTCATATTTAAATATAATAGATCAATGAATGTTACCTTTTGAGAAAAAGATCATCATGAAAATAAATTAGGACAATTAAAACAATCATGATGAGAATCATAATATAGCTAAAAAAAACCCTTAAATTATATATGTCCATTATTATTTAATTAAGAAAGAATCAACAATTTAATACTTTGCATGGACTAATGTTTTATCACATATGTACTCATCAAACGGGTAAAATCCAAACCTTGCTACTCCTAAATGAAAAACCAATAGAGTTCAAATAGCAAAGGCCCATATGTGATAATCCATGAGTAGTCAATGTAGAGTAATAAATTAACTTGACAATTACAAAATTAGATAGTTTAGGACTACTCAATCATTGGGATCATTCATAAAGAAAACAAATGAATAAATATGATCCAATGAATCTCATCAAAAGAAAATCCAAAATCCATATTTATAATAAAATCTCACAAATTAATGAAAATATGGAAAAAAGTCAATCTCATTTAAATAATTACAAATTCAATCAAAAAGAGATGTAAATGGCAATATGATAAAATAATGACTCAAAATGAGAGAAATTTAATAGATACTTACTAATGACTAGCATGGAAGAAAGTTAAAGCAAGGAATCACAAACCTCTTTTGAAAAATAATATCAAATCAAATATTTGTCAAACCAGTTTTAGAGAACAAGAGATATATATCTAAAATAGAATACATATTACATCAAGAAAATTCATAAATCTTTTTTTTTTTATAAAACTAGCATATCATATATATAGATTGAAATATAAGAAGCTATCTAGGTGAATGAAAGTGAACAAAGTTTATGTAGCTTAACAATATATCATAAGGAAGCAAGCTACATAATTAATTAAGATTAATGAGATAAGTCATTAACAAGATAAATGTGCTCATTTAATCTTAACTCAATAACACTAAAGATACTTGCTTAAGCATAGAGTTCACAAAGTGGGCAATACATTTTGAATGAACAAAATAATTTATAGACTCTTTACTAAGCAAGGATGAGAGCATAAGATGACAAATAAATAAATTAGATTCTTATCAAGTATAGGCCAAAAGAGATATTCATAAAAACATAATAAAATAAATCTCTTTGCCAAGTATTGAGATTAACCCAAGATAATAAAATGATAGATCGATCTAGAGAATGCAAAATATTATAGCCATTATGAAATAAGTGTATTCTCTAGAAATGAAAAAATCTTAACACAAAAGCTCAAACCATAGTAGCTAAGACATAAGAAATATGATGTATCAATTACAAGAATCCTTATGTGCAACAAAAATATCATTAGGCAACAATAATTTTAAAGAAGCATAATCCCAAGGAATGAGCAAGGAAAGATCATTAAGATTAAGAAAGCTAAATGCTAAAGATATCAAGAAGTACATTTTTCAAAGAGCTTTCATAGTGCACCATAGTAAATTATAAAGATACAGACTAGAAAATGTATACAAATTAAGGAGATAAATTTAACATACAAGGTAAAGCACAAAACTATGTGATCCTTAATAGAACATCCATAGTTAGTCATGAGCAAGACATTAATAAATATTTTCTCTCAACATCCTAACTTAAAGGTATAAAACAAATAAATATCAAAAGTTAGGAATCATTTATATATATGAAACTATATATATCACGAATAGGCATACATGAAAAGATCACAAATCAATTAAGGACATGTATCCATAATACCAACCAAAAAGTCAAGAAGATATCATCAAAAGAAGACTTTAAGGAATAAGCTAATTGATTCAAGAAGCACAAATTTGGTCAAAGGAATCAATAGCTAAAGTATGAGATAAGCACAAGTTTGAAGGTAACAAGTATAATTAAATACTCTTCAAGTCAATATAAAATTTTAGCTTAACTCATATGTCCACATAAAAATATTTATACAAAAATATATATCAACATAAGAAATACATGATCTACATGTAAATAAAAATTTAATGAATATAGTCATGTATCCTTAATGAATGTTTGAAAAACTATCACAAATTTAAAATACGTATAAATAAGTTTTAATAGGCAAAGACATAATTGATTCAAAAGAGGTTTAATCAAAATAAAATATGAGAATCAATAATGAATATATTATATAAGCACAAAGTTAAAATGGAAGTATATGTGTATACTTGTCAAGTGATAAGAAGCTTGTGCTAAACACATATATTTACAAATACTGATTAATGTAAATATGACATATTAAATACAAATCGATAAAAAGTAACTATCTCAAAAACTTTAAAGACGGAGAGTTTAAACTATATTAACTCAAATCAAAACCAAGCTCCTATGGACTAGAGTGATATGCATGCTTTATAAATAAAGATTAAGAATAACGAGCATGCATATATAAATATGTCATACTAATAGAAAATGAGTGATAAACTACATAGTGTGAACTAATTATTTAAGCTAAGTAACTAGTCATGCTAGATAAAATAATTAATAAGAAAATTAACTAAGCATGCTAGTATTATATCTCACATTGATTTAGATAAAAAGGCAACTAAAGGATATCAATGTGAGCTAGTAGCAAGACATCAAGAGAAACATGCTAGATTCTACAATTATAAACCATTTAAAGGGAATCGTTTAGCATGTTACCAAAGTGGCTCTAGTGGTCACACTTGTGTTGGTGCAATTGCTTATAAGATAACCTTTGAGCTTTGCAACCACCAACACGCTCCTCGGTGCTATGTCCCGATACAAGAAGCTCCACCTATAATATTAGGCGAAGACTTTGGTATCCAAATAAACTTGGATCCAAATTTGCTAGCTTTAGGGACCCATATATTATTTACTCTAGCATTGGTAGAAAAACTCCTAAGAATAGGACAAGTTAGACTCATGTGTCCAATACGAGAGCAATAAAAGCACCTAATACTAGTGTGTGCACATGTATCGGAATGAGCATGATTATGAACATGTGACATACTAGAATGATGAATATCTCTAGAGTTAGCATGCATGGATTTGGTCTTAAGAATATCATGTTCTAATAGCAAATCATCATGCAAACAAATAAGAGAATCAAATTTAGCATTTAATGCATAATTCTTTTTTTCAAATAAAGCAATTCTAGAAATAAAATTATCATTTTCTTTTTTTTAAAGAGTCAATAGAAGAATCGTGCAAATGATTTAGCTCATATGTTTGCCGCTTAAGATCTTCTATTGATGAGAAAAGAGATTTAATTTTCAAAATTAAAGCCTCATTCAAACCCTTTAAAGAAACACAAGATGTGCTTTGAGAATCAAGTTTAGATAACAAATCATTGTTTTTATTTCTCAAAAACTCATTAGATTCTTCTAAATGAATAACCTTTTCTGAAAGTTCTTCATTTGTAGAATGAAGGTCATCAAGAATCTCTAAGAATTGGTTAGCCATGGCTTTCCACTTACAATATTTCTTGCATTTAGAAGAAACATGATTGTCCATGCTACTAGAAGTATTATCGGAGGAGGAGAAATACGATGCCATAGACAAATTAACAATGATATACTCTAAGGATGTTAAGCCTAACAATAGAGTCCTTGCTCTGATACCAATTGTAGCAACCCTAGAGGGGGTGTGAATAAAGTCAAGCTAACTAATCAAGCACTTAGCACAAGCTAATGGATAATTTAAAAATATAAGTGCAAGAGAAGAAGCAAAACAATACCGACACCCGATGTATCCTGGTATCCTTCCAAGGGGCACTCTAGTCCTGGAACTCTCTCCGGCTTTAATCTACTATTATCACAAATAGTACAACGTGAGTTTTCATACGAAGGTTCACCAACTTCTTACACGATAGCTTTAGTCCGAAGATCTCTTCGACTTCAACCGAGAGTTTGGATCCGAAGACTCTCCAACTTCAACCGAGAGTTTGGATCCGAAGATTCTCCAACTTCAACCTTTCACAATAGGTTTTGATCTCCTTATACAACAAGATGAAGATCTCACTTTTTAACTCAATAACTCTAGCACAATTTGTGGATGGCAAATAAAAACTTTGTAGAGTTGTTTGTGGATAAGCTTTGGCGGTTTAGAAATTTTTAGGCTCAAAGCATCAACCTTGAATGAAGGGGTTCAAGGCTATTTATAACCAAAGTATTAAAAAAAGCTCAAAGGCAACTTTTTAGTCAGCGATCGATATACCGTCGGTACGAACCAGTATATCGTCGGAATACCGATCTGGAATTGCAACGGCTAGAAATATAGCCGTTGGGATCAATAAATGTTTGAAATCTGACCGTTGGATTTTTAACATTACTGAATCGATATACCGTCTGTATAGATCGTTATTTCATCGGTACGCTGATTTTGTAGACAGAAACTTTCTGTGAACAAAAATCTGTATACCGTCGGTATATCAGTATGTCGATTTTCCGTCGATATGTCGATTTTCATCCGAAAATGATCCTGCACTAATTTTTACCATAGCTTTCGATTTTGCCATCCATTTCTTGTATTTACAATTATTTCTAAGACTCGTTACAGACTCCACATATACTGTAGCAGGTGCAGGCTTCTTTAGAGTCTTGAAATGATGATGGCATTGCATGGCTTCTTTCTTTGATAGATGTTGGCTTCTTCCTTGACGACAGCTGTCCAAAGATATCTAGTTTATGAAAACTGAATACCTTTCGGAGGATTCGTCCTCGAACCCCCATGGGTTCGCTGCCCCCTCGAACCCCGTCCACTGACCGGGCAGCAGAACCCCCGAGTGCGTGGCTCCGGAGATGTCGTCGGGTGGTTCAAAGAAATCTTGTGGGATCTGTCATCTTTGGCCCACTATAATTTTTTCATTGCATGTCCACATTGATCTTATTTATTGCTTTTTTGCATGTACATGTTAGACGAATAAAGCAATATACATGTAGAAAATATGATAAGATAAAACGCGGTAGGATAATGCTAAGTTTAAGTATAAGAGCTATAGTGATAGCGTAAATATTAGTGATATCGTAATGTTAAACTTAATTGAATAACCATAATCAAAACATAGTTTTGATTTTGGTAACTCAATTAAATTTAAGATAATATAATGAAAACTCATATCACTAATATGTAAAACAATAAGCACATATCATCAAAGGTATAAGTATAAGTAGAAATGCTATAGTAATAGTATAAAAATTAGTAATAATAAAATGCTAAACTTAACAGATTAACCATATTAAAAAATATGATACAATTATTGGGCCAACAGGACAGGCACAGCGAGGTGTGGCGGCGACCATGGCTGGAGGGCGGTGCTGTAGGAGGGGTACTGCGGGGGCACACATGGTGCTGCGGGGTGGGAGGGTGAGGGGTTGGGGTGGAACGGCAGTCGCGGCGGCGGCCATGGCACGACAGACACATGACTTTGTAGGGTGGCGGCCTGGCGCGGGGTTTGTGCGACGCTTCGGGTGCGGCGAGGTGCGGCCCTGCGACGGAGGGCTTGACAGGCTCGACAGCTCTCCCCCTCTCTTTCTCCAGCGTCAGAGGGAGATCTCCAGTTGGGGTGCGCGACGGTGAGGATGGCAGCGCGGCGTTGGGAGCGCGCATCGGTGGGAAGATGTAGTGGCAGGGGGAGAAAGACGAAATGGGTATTTTTGTCCAAAAAATTTGGTCAAGGGGTTTGACCTTGAATTGGTGATGATTTCTGTCAAAAGTGGGGGTGGAGGGGGGTGTCATACAATATGGTAATCGGGTGGAATGTACCATGTATGAATAAATAAAATGGTTGCAACTCAAATTTTCTTCTTCATTTTTAAATTATACTCCATTTGCTTCTTATTCTTTTTCTTTTTCTTTTCCTTGCCATATACATGGTATGTTTCACAACAAATACAAAAAATGCCCTCAGGAAAAGACATGAAAAGAGGAGCCAGCTGATTATAGTTATTCTAGAACAAGGGTATTTTAGTAATTTGTAAAATTTTTGATTTATTTTAATATCTTTAATTAATGTATTGTGTTAGTGTGATTAATTGGTGAAACCTTAGAACTGCATTGAGTAGATGTTAGTCAATACCCTAGAAACTTAGTTGGAGAGATTTGATAACTTAAGTTAGACTCTAATCTATCTAGAGTGTCATTTAGAATCTATAAATCAACTTAAACCTTAAGTCACAATGGGCCTTCTTCTTAAAGGGCTTGGTATAAAAAATATGAAGGCTCTTTAGACTTTGAACCAAAACAAACCCTAGCCAAACTCTTATGGTCGGCCACATGAGCATTCCCCCTTGCTATTATTAGCACACATTGCCTCCTTATTCCCCCTTTCATTAGAAACCCTAACCCTAAGGTGCAATGAGTATGTTATGGCTTAGAACATTGGATGCTGATTTCGACTGGTTGGATGCAAATCGTGTGTAGTTATTTCAAGTTGGTTGCTAAGTTGAATATTTTGAAAGTACTGTCGGTGACTCGAACGAGTATTGGAAATATGTGTTATGACCTTAAGGTGCAATAAGATATTAATCCATCTTGATCGCCGAAGGATAGAATTAGTAAAGAACGAGATCGTGCTTGACGGAATGGATAGTCGTTGCATATGTGCATGCATGCTGAGGATTTGAAGCGTATCATAGAAATAACAAGTAGTGACCCTGAATACTTGTGTTGCATAAGAGAATGGTTAGTTGATACATGAATTGTCGGATTGATTCGAATGGATTACTCGACCCTTGCGATATGAAAAATTATAAATGTCTGTGTGAGATTTTGATGGCCAGGAAACGAATGAGATCTAGAACTACAAAATGTTTTGGATAATATCGATATAGATAGCTTTCGGTTGGGATATAGATTGCTGGTTTATGATTTGCACTAACACGGAAGTTGGCTAAAATATATATGTTTTGGGGATGCCTAAAATATGTGTATGGATCCAACTAAAGTGATAGTTATGACAGAGATAACACTGATAGGGAGAGCTTATTGAATCACACTAGTACGGACTTTGGCTGAAATGCATGTATTTTGGAGACGCCTAAGATATGTGTATGAATCCAAACGAAGTGGTATGCTGCGACAAAGATAACAATGCTGGAAGAATATTAGTGAATCAATAAGAAGTTACAAGTATTTTGGAAAAGAAAAAGACGGATTGAATCATCGATGGTTTAAGTGGTACAATAAGATAATGATTTTGAGATGACCGTGTGTGTGCTAAAATGAATATTGAATTGAAGCTGAATGAGTAACTTGTTGTGACTAAGTGAATTAGTAGAATGACTTGTTCCTTATGTTTCAAGGACAAAACTTTTTCTGAGTGGTATATTATGTAATGCTCCGCTCCGCATGAGGTATTTGGTTAGCTTGTTGGATGCAATTAGAAAGTTGGACCGTGACTTAGGTTAAAAATCAGGAGAATTGAGACTAATGCAGTCTCTCTTAGCTGGCTAGACAGAATAAGTATTAGAACGTGGCTCGCTGGTGGAGCTACGCTTAGTGAGAACGTGTACGATCGGAATAAGAAATCTTTTTATGCAAGTGAGTGGAACTGTCCTTTCTCCTCCTTACTCCTTTATGCCTAATAAAATAGAGTAATATAATGCTATGCATTGTCTTTAAATGTCCCATGTTTTAGTTGCTGGATAATAGAGATGCTTATGTTGCCTGAGAATGTATCGATAATGCCCCTTGGGCTTAACGTTGCCGGAACAAGTAGAACACTTAAATGAGAAATGAACTGGCTATGCTATCGATCCAATGAACTGAATGAAACACTGAATCATGTTTACTCTGTGTAACTGTCGCAAAGATGTGAAATACTGCATATTTTTTATAAGCAATGAAAAGAATGATATTGTCCCTATGAAATGAAATGCTATATATCCCTTAAGAAATGAATAATATGGGAATGCTTCAACGTTCTGAGTTGATGGAATAAGAAATAAATAATTGATGCAATGAGAAATGATGAGGCTTGGAATTTTTGAGGTCACCAAGTGAAATGATGGTAATGTTGGAAATGAATAAGTCATTGAACATGACTTAAATGATGCACTGCTGCCTTTACTTCCTTTTATTATTTTACCATGTAATTATGTTCACAAACGAGTCGGACACGTATTCGCATGGTCATGGACAACTTGTATACAAGGTTTGAGATGTAATTTCCTCGAATCGGTACCCGGGACGTTAGGGAACAGATTCGGCCCGAGGAAAAATAATGGTGAGTGCTTTTAGAGCACGGGTAATGCGAGGCAGAATAGAGGCTCGCTACCTACTATGTTGTCATCGTATTATCTTGAAGTAAAAATGGGAGTCCATATGGTTTAACAATGCCAGTGACTATGTAGTCAGGATGTACGCTAATGAATGTTTTGTGCCGACATAGTAAGTATATCTGCTAACATGTATTTGATGCAGGTATGAGGAGTCGGCTATCGATAAGAAATCACTTAAATGTAATATTCAATACATATGTTGGTTTGTCTTGCCTACGTAATATGCTAAAAAAACTGATGCTGTGATGTTGCTTTTTCAATATGAGAACCTGTCTAACATGTTAAATACAGTATACGAAAATGTTGTCTTGCTACAAACACTATTTGAACATAATATACATGCAAAACGATACTTTCTATGAGAATTGTCATAACATGTTTAAGATGTTAATGCTAATGATGCCTTAATGATGCCTCCACATGAATGCTGTTAAGAACAAGTTTACATACTTCAATGTTTCTGCTCATGAACTGTAAACTGATGCTAGGTCCCAACTAGAAAGATCACTCTAATGAATGCTTGCTAAAATTGATCACTTAGTGTTGGTTTAGGCGAGTGGGTTGGATTCGGTTCGCTAGTACATAGGTGATGTACTGAACCACATTGTGGACACTCTTTTAGGTGCTCGTACTTGGGAAGTTCTGTACACGAAGATTGGCTTGATCGGTCGTACGGCATCAAAAATTTGTTGGGCATGCAGAAGCTCTCCTTGCAAAGAATGATGTCTTCTGTTTATAAAGGACATAATGTATGGAACATTGTAATCAGTTGTACCAGTGAGTTATAAGCCAAATCGGTATATCGAGTTGTAATCCAATATATCAAAGTATCAAATGTAAGCTTTACGGCATTTGTCAAGTTGGCTATCAATGTAAAGTGAGATGTGTTGTAAGCATTATATTTTATTACAAGTCTTGTACTTTTTTTCAATTATCAATAAAGAGAATGTATTTCTATATATCTTTTGTGACTTTAAGTTATCTGCTTATCTCTGCTGCTATAAATCGGTAATGTATTCCTATTCGATAAAGAAATACGTGTCCTCATTGACTTTAATTTGTCTGCTTCTGTCGTTGCGATGTGTTCCTATTGAAGATAATCAATGATGTACCATCTTTGCCTTGTACAAGTAGAATATCAGACTTGTACGGTATCACGCCCAAGCGAGAATGATCGATTCTAAGAGAATGAATGACTCTATGGAATCGGGGCGTGACAGTATGTTCTATTAAACATTCAGTCTTTTGCTTCCATGTTAATCGAACCTGTCACGACCCGATCCAAAATTATTGGGTCGAACCGGATCATGCCCAGCCTGCACCGTTGTGAGACGGCGGCAATAAGCTGTTCTATAAGCAGGTATTCACAACAACATCTATACATTTGTCACAACTCAATATACGAAAATTTTAAAAACTTTTTATTCAACAATTGAAAAGTACAACTGGGAATGAAAGATCTGAAATAAAGTACTGAATTCAAATTAACAAACTCCAAAACAATAAAACTGGAAACAACTAGCTAGGCGGTCGGCTCATCGGCCTCAGGTTCCGTGTCCTCCAAGGGGGACTCTGGCAACACCACGGGGTACAATATCGGGTCATAATAGCTATTGTACAACAACTTAGCATTCTCAATGTCACCTAAAAATGTTGGTCTCCAGTCAGGAGGGAGCAAGTACGAATATGTATCTCACATTTCAAGTAATAATGAAAAAGTGCAGGCTAAACAGTTGAAACAATATTTTCCAGCAATTTAACAATTAAAAACAATGTGATTTGAATGTGTAAATGTCTATGACCGGCTTGGGTTGTACAATAGCATCCTAGCGACGCGATACGGCTTATCCCCGTGTGTAAGAGGGGTAAGCTCGCACAATATGCAATATGAGGGGTATTGGCCATAACATTATACTATTCCCCCAATCCCCACAATCAATATCAATCAATATTTGAACCCTAGGAGAGGGTTCCGTGTAGCAATGAGGTTTAAAACATGCAGCTTGACAATTACTAAATAAAATATAAGAAAACATAACCGTAACTTGCCTCTGTTAATTGACTGGATCGGGAATGTCGGTACCGAGGAGGAAGTCAAGTTCGTCTCCGAGATCCTACAGTTGAGAACCTTGACTTAGAACCATAATGAAACCATTCTAGGTGTGCTAGTTACAATCTCTAGAAGCAGAACCTAGTCAGGTTTTAAGTTATTAATTAATCTACCGAAAATTGTCTAACATCGTAATCTACGTTCGTTATCATTTTAATTAAATAAGTCGGTTACTGATTAATTGGGAAAAATAGCAATTACCGATTAATTTGGCAAAACTTTATATTTTAAAAAATATATATATATATATAAAACGAGGTTTTTTTTTAAATGAGAAAATATGTGAATTGCTAAATTACTAGATTATTTATTATGAGAAAACTTATTTAATTTTCTTTATAAAAATATATATCTATTTTATATTCTACGCGTTTAACGACAAAAACAATATTCCAGAAAAATAACAAAAAGCTACGCTACACAATACATGGTCACAGAAAAATAAAGGAAAACAATATTCCAGAAAAATAACAAAAAGCTACGCTACACAATACATGGTCACAGAAAAATAAAGGAAAAATTGGGCTTATGTCCTTACAAATTATTTACATAAATTAACTAATCCTAAGGCGAGCCCTGAGTGCCGCGAACGGTCCAAACAGTAGGCCGAGGCCCTGCACCATAAATACTAAAAGCAGTACCAGTTCTAAAATAAATTAAAATTAAATTAAAATTAAAGAGTCTCAGACTTGGTCGTGCAATCTCATGTTGCGGCTTACGCCTCAACGTACAGGTGTCCCTGTATCGTTTGCGTTTCGCCGAGGCTCATTCGACCGATATGATCGTCGCCTAAATGGTGATACGAAATCCATAAAATCCAAAAACTAACAAAATCCAATCTATAAATCATTTTGTAAAGACCGGTTTTCTTTGGAAAAATAGGTTTTATCCAAATTGCTAATTTTATAAGGAAATCCCTTTTAAAATATTTCCTGAAAATTTGGGCAGTATCTCCTCTGTAATTGGGACAACCCAATCATGGGAGGATGCTAACCACAACACAATTAAATATCCCAAACTAGGGATCACCAACCCAAAATGAATATCCAATCCAAAAGTGAACCACAGCACAATATATCCAAACATAGAAAAATATACCACGACGTAACCGATACTCTACGTATCACCCAAAAGTAACGATAAAAAAAATACCGAATCCCGAAACGGGATCGGGACCGCGTCATCACAGACTATCTACGGGAGGGACACGAGATACGAAGTTATACCTCAATTGCTCGGCTAGAGCTCTCAGATGCAAGAGTAGGGAAAAAAAGTAATTTGTGCGGACAGCGGAACAGTGTCGGAGAGTGCACAGGAGGTGAGGACAGCGGGCCGGGCCGCAAGGAACGTGCTAGACAGCGTCCGAATAGCGGACAGTGCTGGCCGGACGGGCATGACGTCGGAAGGGTCGCCGGGGGTGCTGGAAGGCGTCCGCGGGCGAAATCTGGCCGGAGGGAACGCGGCCAGGAAGCGGAATGGGGAAGCGCCGGAGCTACGCTGGAGCGGGCGGCCACAGGGGCATTGCTGGCCTCGGGAGGCGGCGCACGGGGGTGTGGGGCGCGGTTGGCCTCGGGGGTCGCCGGGGGTGGCGACCGAGGAGCTCGGCTGGACGGCGCGCTGGTCTCGGGGGCGCACGGAATGGACTCGACGGAGGCGGGCGCGGTCGGAAGGTGGTGCTGAGGAGGCTCGAGTCGAAGGCTAGGGCACTCGGGAGTGGTGCAGGAGTTTGAGGGAAAGGAAAAATTGAGAAGGCAATGAAAGTGAGGGGAAAAGATGAGCGATGGTGGTGGGATTATATGGAAGGAGAGGGTTGGTGCAGTGCTTGCTCGTGAGAGAGGGAGGGGAATGGTTTAAGGAGTGCTGGTGGGAGATAGGTTTAAAATGGAAGAGTGGGAAGGAGAGTTGTGGAGAGGAGTGTTTACAGGAGAAATAAGGGGTGTGTGGATCTGGTCGTGGGAGACCAGATCCGGGGGAAAAATAGTTTTTTTTCTTCTTTCTTAATCCAAAAATAAAAATAGGTTTACATATATCTAAGGCCAAAATTAAATTAAAAGATTTTAAGGACGGATTCGGGACTGGAAATGAAATTGGGTTCAGGAAACGGAAGTCGGGTTCGAGTTCGGGATCGGACCCCGGGCACGGGATCGGGATAGGGTACAAACAAAGATCAAATGATCATTTTTAAAAAAAATAGAATTTTCCTAACCGAATAATAATAATAATAATAATAATAATAATAATAATAATAATAATAATAATAATAATACTAAGATTATGCTACAAATCCAACAATTAATGATTCCAAGATTTTTCGGGTTTCACAACCTTTCCTCCTTAGAAAATATCGTCATCGAAATTAAAGGCAGGGTTAGGGGTTACCTCAAGTTTCAAACAGATACGGATACTGCTCCTGCATCTTATCTTCTCGCTCCCTGGTAGACTCGCCTGGAGAGTTGTGCCGCCACATGACTCTGACTATCGGCGTCACAAAGTTTTTTGTTCTCTTCTCCCCTCTGTCCAATATTTCCATTGGCTTCTCTGACACTGTGAGGCTGGGTCCAATTTCCAGCTCCGAATGGTCCAAGATGTGGCTCGGGTCTGGGATGTAGCGTCTCAGCTGCGAAACATGGAAGACATTGTGGACGCCTTCGAGACTTGGGGGTAGAGCCACTCGATAAGCTACTTCTCCAATCCTGTTAAGTACTTCAAAAGGACCGATATACCTAGGGCTTAGCTTTCCTGCTCTGCCGAAACGGATGGTTCCTCTGGTAGGGGAGATCTTCACGAACACTCTGTCACCTTCTTCAAACTCCAACGGCCGTCGGCTGCTATCTGCCCAATGCTTCTGTCTGTCTTGGGCAATCCTGAGCTTGTCCCTAATCATCTTTACCTTCTCTGCTGTATCGGTCACCGTTTCAGGTCCAAGCAATACCCTTTCTCCAACGTCGTCCCAAGCAAGTGGGGTGCGGCAACGACGTCCATAAAGTGTCTCAAACAGAGTCATACCGATACTAGCTTGGTAGCTGTTGTTGTAGGAGAACTCTACCAAGTGTAAATGGCCTTTCCAAGACCCTCTAAATTCCAAGACGTAAGATCTCAGCATGTCTTATAGCGTCTGGATTGTTTTCTCCGATTGTCCGTCAGTCTGGGGGTGGTAGGCGATGCTGAACTTCAGTTGCGTTCCCAAACTGTCGTGCAAGCTCTTCCAGAAGTGAGAGGTAAACCTGGTATCCCTGTCAGATACGATACTTACCGAAACTCCATGAATCCGGTAGATATGTCGCATGTACAGTGCCGCCAACTTCTCGGTGGATAGACCCACCTTGAAAGGAATAAAGTGGGCTGACTTCGTCATTCGGTCCACGATAACCCAAATGACATCCTTTTCTCCTTGGAATCGAGGCAGTCCTGACATAAAGTCCATCGTATGTGTTCCTATTTCCACTCCGGGATGTCTAGCAGCTGCAACAGTCCTGCTGGTCTCTGTCTGCTAGCTTTCACTTGGTGACAAATTAAACATCTAGCTATATACCTGGATACGTCCTTCTTCATTCCGTACCACCATACTATAGTACGCATATCCCGATACATTTGTTGGCTCCTGGATGTATGGAATACTACGACATGTGTGCTTTTTGCATCAGTTCGTTCCTCAGTTCGCCAGTTGGTACGCAAAGTCTCGTACCATGCTTCAGTGCTCCGTCGCTGGCGATTGAGAATCCTTCAAGTGTTCCTGCCAGCACTTGATCTCTGAGTTTGCAAAGCGTCTCGTCTTGGAATTGTGCCTCCTTGACTTTGTCCATTAGACTTGAACGCACTTGCAACTGCATCATTGATGAATCAGCTCCTGGTATAATGGCTTCTCTTTCCAGTTTCTTCATCTCTTCTTCGGGCAGTACAATCTCTAGTCCAAGCTTTTCTACATCATCCAGCAAATACCGCTCCTTGGTCAAGAACATTGCCATCGGGTATCGACTAAGTGCATCTGCAATAACATTAGCCTTACCCGGATGATACTGCAGGTTGATGTCGAAATCCTTCATCAGCTCCAGCCATCGTCTCTGTCACATGTTCAGCTCTTTCTGAGTGAAAACATATTTAAGACTTTTTTGGTCTGTAAATATTTCCACTCTCTCTCCATAAAGGTAGTGCTTCCACAGCTTCAATGCAAATATAACCGCTGTAAGCTCCAAATCATGTGTGGGATAGTTCTTCTCATGAGTCCGTAATTGCCTAGATGCGTAAGCAATTACTTTCCCGTATTATTGAACAACGCAGCCCAATCCCTTACCGAAAGCATCACAAACCGTCGGTACCTGAGGGTAGCGCAAGTATCGGCACCGTTGTAAGCCTCTTCTTCAGTTCCTCAAATGCTGACTGGCAAGCTTCAGACCAAATGAATTCTTCGTTCTTCCTAGTGAGCTTCGTTATCGGCTCAGCAATCCTGGAGAAATCCTTTACAAACTTCCGGTAGTAGCCAGCTAAACCCAAAAAGCTTCTGATTTCTGCAACTGAACTTGGTGCAGTCCACTTCTCAATAGCAGCTATCTTCATTGGATCCACCAAAATTCCTTCTCCTGTGACAATATGGCCAAGAAAATCCACTTTGTCTAAGAAGAATTCGCATTTAGATAGCTTACCATAGAGGTTCTCCTTCCTTAAGGTTCCCAGAACTTTCCTCAGGTGCTCTTCATGCTCCTCTTCAGTCTTCGAGTAGATCAGAAAGTCATCGATGAAGACAATAACAAACTGATCCAGGTATTCATGGAAGAACTTATTCATAAGGTTCATGAATACTGCAGGGGCATTCGTCAGTCCAAACGGTATGACCAAAAATTCATATTGCCCATATTTGGTGTTGAACGTCGTCTTTGGAATATCCTCCTTCCTGAACTTGATTTGATGATAGCCAGACCTGAGATCTATCTTCGAAAATACCTTAACTCTACTCAGTTGATCAAACAGGTCGTCGATCCGGGATAGAGGGTACTTGTTCTTGATGGTGATGTTGTTCAGCGCCCGATAATCAATACACATCCGCACGGTTCCATCCTTCTTGGGCACGAACAAAACTGGCGCTCCCCAGGGTAAAGCTCCATCTCTGATAAATCCCTGGGCCTTCAGTTCGTCAATCTGGTCCTTCATCTCCTTTGCCTCCTTGGGGTTGACTTTGTAGCATCTCCGAGAAATAGGGGAAGAGCCGGGAACTAGGTCGATGGTGAATTCCACACCTCGATCTGGCGGCAATCCCAAAAGACTATCTGGAAAGACGTCCATGAATTCTGCTATGATAGGGTGAGGAGGCCCGGGTTCTTCGGTGATAGAGGAGTAGGTAACACTCTTCATGTCTTCCGGAGCTCGAGAGATTTCAAACTCCGGTTCTTCTGGTGGGCTGAAGATTACACATCATCTGTGACAATCTATCAGCACATGCTGCTCACTTAACCAGTCCATCCCTAGGACTATATCATAGTTGGGCAAGGGCATCACAAGTAAGGGTGTTAAGAATTTGTGGCCTGAGATAGTTATGGAGTAGTTACATGTCTCAGTGATGGGTATGGGTCCATGTAACACCCTGTTTTCTGAAATTGGGGATTTTTGAAAATTTATTATTTTTATTATTTATTAGTGGTATTTTAGTCATGGTATGATTTTCTGGTGATTTTAGTTAAGTTAAACCATTTTCTAAGTCATGACTTATGACTTTGTGACTTTGTTAGTATAACCCTAGTGTAAACCCTAGAGATTTCATAACCTAGAGACTAACCATGATCATGTGAGCCTAGCCATAGGTTTAGAACATCAAATTAGGGCTTTTTGGCCAAAAGGGTATTTTGGTAATTTTCTAGGATTTATTTGGATTTATGTGTCTTTATTATTATTTTAATTATTGATTAGTGTCATGTTAGTCCCTAACCTAGTTTAGCCTAATCTAGAGATTAGTTACTAACCTAGAAACTAAGGGGTTAGATATTTACATGTTAGTTAAAGTAGGGAAAATATCTAGATATTATCTTTTGTGATATTTTCTTGAAAATCTAAAGATCTAAACTACCTTTACCTAGAAGTCAATGTTCCTTAGCTTGGAAGCAACCCAAGGACACCCCCCTTGCCTTGGCCGGCCATGGGGCACCCCCTTGGCAGCCCACACTTCTACATAACCCCTTTGCATTCATTCATGAATAATTTACATGAATTTAAACCTAGAAAAATCCCATTTTCTTCAAACACCCACAACTTGATCAATATTGATCCAAATCACCTCTAGTTTCTTGCATTGGACTCCCCTACACTAGAGGGTACTTGTTAGGGCCTGCTATCAAGGAATTTTGAAGCTTTTGGCATCACCAAGTGGAAGGAATCACACCCCCTCTCTTTGTTTTTCCATTGGAAATACACCAATAGGTAAATGCTCTTAGACTTAGCTAAAACTCTGATTTTTCTTCATGTATGCATGCATCTAGGTACTAGGGTACTGTGGGTAAAATTTGGTGAAGGTTAGAGTCGGGTTGGTGTCCGTATCGGACACGTATCCATGTTTGAAAACCTGTGTTTGATGAATTGCCTCTGTAAATTAAATGTTAGTATTTTTGAAAACTATTTGAACAAGTTTTTAGCTCTATAGGTGTAGGTCATAGAACCATAACCCTGAGCACACTTCGAGTCGTGTCCGTGTCCAAAACAGGACACGAACACACTGTTAAACAACACTGTGTACACTGTTAAATCCCAATTGTTTGACACTTTGTATTGTGTCCACACGTGTCGTGAACACAATACAGACACATGGACACAAACCTAGACCCTAGGCCTACCCCCTGACACGAGCACGTGGCCCCACGTGCCACGTGTGAAGTACACGAACCCCCGACACTTGTGCACGAGGCACTGCGTAGCTCCCCTGCTACCAGACCCCTCATGTGGACACGACACGACACGTGGACACGTGCCACTTGGCACAGACCTAGGGGCAGTGTCTGATAAGACATCCCTAAAGTTTTGTGTCACGACGTGTCGTGTTGAGGGAGAAAATCCACTCGCACGGGTCGTACACTGGCACAGCACACGCGTTTCAGACCTCTCTGATACGCACGTAGAACTCGGACACGCGGACACTTGGACACGAATCAGGTTAGTGGACACCTAGTAGACCCCTAGGCGAACTTTCCCCCACGAGCACGAGACACATGGACACGTGTGTCGTGTCCTAGAGTGAACTGCACGCGTGCACGACGCTGTGCACGCGTGGGTGTATCAGGAATTTACCCGTATGATGTTTTTGAGTGTTTGGACACATTATTTCGTGTCGTGGTGTCGTGTCAGTATCCTAGGACACTAGAGTATCTACGGGGTGTCAGTTACCAACCCTTGGTTGAGAGTCTTAGCTCGATTAGGTTGTGTGTATTCGAATTTCCCCATTCGAGTGCACTGTGCACTGTCACAGTTTTTGGGATTATTTCCAGTTTTTAGAAATCGAATTTCGATTCGATTTTGTTAATGATTTATACTTAGGACTAGTGTATTTTAGTGTGTAGATGTGAAGTATATGTGTATTTGTGGGTGTGGGTCGATTTTGAGGAGTTTTGGTAGTGTGTGTGTATAGTTATATGTATATACATATATATGTATATATGTATTCTGTTATGTGTGTGTTTGGGGGTATTTGGTTCCAGGTTCTGGAAACCCCCCCTGTTTACTGGTTCTCTCTCTCCCTTCCTGTCTTTCTCTCTCATTCACTCTCTCTCTCTCACTGTCTCTCATTCACTCTCTTTCTCTCTCTCACATCTCTCTCTCTATTTCCCTCTCTATATGTATATTGTATATAATATATATTAGGTATATTATACATATACATTATGTATGTATATATGTTATATATATATTGTAGTGTGTATATATGGTTATATATATATATGTGGGGTATATGGGTATTTATATATAGTGGCTATATATATAGGTTTTACATTATATAGTGTATGTATATATATATCTATATAGGTAAACCTAGAACTAGTTGACCTAAGCTACTAGCCTATGGGCTATAGCTATTAGCCTATGGCCATTAGGGCTAACCCTAATTAACCAAATACCCATGACTTAACTAGTTTACCCCTTGTTTGACCAAGTGTTGACCAAAGTCAACCTTAGGTCAAACTTGACCTAATCAACCTAGTTTGACTTGAAATAACCTAGAATGACTAGTTTGACTAAACCCTAACTAGTAGACCTAGGTTGACTAGCAAGTTGACCAATGTTGACCATTGTTGACCAAAGTCAACTATAGGTCAACCTTGACCTAGAAATGACCTAATTGATCTATAAATGACTTAGATGGTCTTAGAAGGACTAGCTGACTAAGTTTGACTAAACCTTAGCCTAATGACTAGTTGGTTTAGGTTTAACCTATATGAGTAAATAGTAACCTAAGTTATATGGGTAGTCCTATGTAAATTAAGATATGTATGGGGTTAAGTGGCATACTTAGAGTTGAGTCATGACTTGAGTTGGAGAATGGGATTAGCTTGATTACAGGATTAAGGTTGGTATTGTGCTATATATATATTTTGTATGATATACCTTGTATAAGAGATGTGTTATGCCTTAGCTTTGTGGTATAGAATCCTTGGTATCCAAAGACATGTTAGCCTTATAGAGTTTGAGTTAGAGTTGGCCATTGACCTAATTATCTTACAGACTAGTATATGATTAACCAAAACCTTAGTTGGTCTAAGTTTGACCTAGACTTGACCCAGATTGATCATGTTGACTAGTATTTGACTAGTTTGATTAGAGTGTTGACCAGGAGTTGACTTTAACCTAGATTTGACTAACCTTGACTTGTTTGACCTTGTTTGACTCTATTTGACTTAGTTTGACTTCTTGTGACCTAATATGACTTGATTTGACTTAGATTGACTGTAGAGTTGACCAAGTTTGACTTTGACCTAGATTGGCTTAGAATTCATATAGATTGTATTATAGATTTTATTTACCTTCATTTTGGACATATCATAACTATATTACTCTATTTTAGGACATTGTGACCCTGGTACAGACATCTGATATTACACTACTCTTTCCAGAGTGTCAGGCGAGTACATTCTCTGATAGTTCTTTCATTACTTGTCATTTACTGTATTTCAGTTCTAGTTAGCTATATGTGATTCTCTGTACAAACACGATTAGTATTGCTGGACCCATTACATGCGACACTCATTTATTCATGTCTGGCCTCTATATCTGGAATCACTACTGGCATCACCCTACTGGAATCATTTCTGGAATCATTGGCCGGACTCATACTGGTTGTAGTGTTGGATTATGGATTCACTTGTGGGCGGGGAAATACTTGAGTAGACATATGAACATACCTAAAATCTGGAACCACCTCCCTTGGAACTATTCTGGAATGATAGCCATCCCACACTTGGCCGAGTGTGCGATGTGCCTGATTACCCCTAGCCGTTTACATGTTGATCTCAGTATTTTAAAACACACTGTTAGAGTATAGTCTGGACTTACCCTGGAATCATGGATCACTTCTGGACTCATTTTTACTGGACCCATCTTGTACTGGAATCATCTAGTATTGGATTATATGGACTGGACTCACACTGGGATTACATTTATACTGTCTGAACTTATACCATGTTATTCTAGTTCAGCTAGTTTACTACAGTCTTCTTTGCCATGATTTCTTCTCTTGTTAGTTACTTTACTTCCCTTGTACCCTCACTGTTTCTCTACATCATTATCTGTATAAAACTGCCATGCTCATCTGTATAACTGTCTAAAAATTGCTTTATAGTCTTTGTCATTTACTTGGGATTTCTAGATGAGATGTGCTCGTTTCCGTCCTGATTGGACCTGTTGAAAATATTACAGATGATACTCCTGACGACACATGCCCTACTTACCATGGACCTGGCGAGGGATTAGCTACCTTTGGTACCGACTTTCAGGAGTGATTCAGGAGTTTAGCTAGTAGACTTACTTAGCTTTCATGTTTTGAGCTTGTTGTATTAAACTTGAGATATTGAGTTGTATTAGAGTTTGTTTGAGACATTGTTGTTATTATTTTAGTAGTTTAATTTCTGTTGTTGTTAGTTGGTATCTAGATTTTTGTGTTATCTTATCGTGCTTAGACTGTGATTGAGTATATCATATCTTTTACTTGTCCTCCCTTCGGAGTTGAGATCTTGGCAAGTACATTATATACACTGCATGAGATTAGTTAGCAACCTAGGACAGCGTTCTACCGCCGACACTGCGGCGTAGGCTGGACGTACCCACTTCTCGTGCCCCTACACAGGGTGCGGGTCGTGACACGTTTTTAGTGGTGGCCCACGCAGGTCTCGAGTTTATGTAGTGGTATTCGAACTAAAGTATCACTACAGCCTGTGATAGGATTTGATAATAGGCTTAGAGAGAGGATACTCAATCACAACTAGGAAATTTCCAGGGATTTGAATCTACTGACTTTTGTTCAAATCTGTATAATCTATTTTCGCATTATCCTTGATACTGTCATCCTTGTACCGTTATTGACTTCCTTATTGATCTGTCTTCAGGATGGTGGAGACTAGGTCACATCGCTCTGTGCCGGCAGATTCTGAGAGGTCTGCCGTTTCTCGTCCAGTACAGCCTACAGCTGGGACTGTACCACTCCTTACGTCTGCTCACTTAGGAGTATCTACTTTTGGTAGTCCTCCTCCACCTATTCCGAGGACCACCCCAGCTACCCCAGACATGCCTCCCCCGCAGTTTCGTCAGCCTCAGTTTCAGCCGGAGTATCAGCAGCAGCAGCAGTACCAGCAGGAGTACCAGCAGCAAATGCCATCTGGACTTGTGGATGCTGCACAGATGTTTACATATTTCCAGCAGTTCCTAGAGTCGCAGCAGACCCAGCAGCAGCGTCAGACGACGGTATTTACCAGAGGCATAGATGATGTCCATCAGCTGGCTACAGCGACGATCGAGAGGTTGGCAGCCCAGCCGCAGGGAGGATCAGGACCGCCGCGACAGCAGAGGATTTCGGGCATTCAGGAGTTCAAGAAGATGCACCCCAGGGACTTCTTGGGGACTGAGGGGATTCTTTATGCGGATGACTGGATAGAGCACATCGAGGAGATCTTTCGACTGGCGGAGAT
The DNA here is from genome assembly GCA_029216955.1 of Iris pallida. Lineage (NCBI taxonomy): Eukaryota > Viridiplantae > Streptophyta > Magnoliopsida > Asparagales > Iridaceae > Iris > Iris pallida. Next base: position 5,397,287 of record JANAVB010041816.1, on the reverse strand, counting down.
ACCAGCCGGACTCCAGGTCGAGGCAGCAGCCAGCCAGATGCGGGATCTTGCCCGTACCTGGTATCAGACGGATCCGAGAGTAGGTACTCCAGGACAGGCATAGGGAGCTTTCAAGGAGCTCTTCAAGGGGAAGTTTTTCCCGGATCAGGCAGTCGGTGCTTTGGAGACACAGTTCGAGAACCTGGTTCAGGGGAACCAGACTGTAGAGGAGTACGCCGGTGAGTTTTGCCGGTTGAGCAGATTCGTAGAGGGCCTTAGCGAGACAGCGAAGGCGAGGAGGTTCAGAAAGGGCTTGGTCAAGGAAGTCAAGTCCTTGACCAAGAGTGACAGGAATGCCACCTTTGAGGATATTCTAGCAGGAGCGATGGCAGCTGAGGATGATCTTGAGCTGAAGCTCAAGAGGGGCCACGACGCTCAGGGAGCCAGTAGCAGTGGAGGTCAGGCCAAGAGGCCTCACATTCAGCAGGCACCTGTTAGAGTTCAGCATCAGCCTCGAGGACAGGATCAGAGGATACAGAGTTGTGGGTATTGCAAGAAGGTAGGGCATATTTGGGAGTCTTGTAGGAGGAGGCTGAAGGTTTGTCTATTTTGTGGGTCTGGTGCCCACAAGATGATAGATTGTCCAATTGCACCTCCTTATGAGGGTGCTAGGCCACCTGTAGCTCAGCACAAGAGGGGTGGAGCTTTTGCGATGACGGTCGAGGAGACCGACGCTGCAGGTGACGGGTTAGCAGGTTTGTCTTTCCTGTCCTTCTTTTTCCATCTTGTTGTGTGATTCCATTAGTACCTGTCAGGATATGCTTGTGATATGCTAGATAGCATAGTTACCCTTTTTGAGACTGTAGAATCATGACCAGTAGGCCTATGATTGCATGTTATCTTTGACTTTGATTGACTGGGGTGTGACCTAGAAGGAGTACGACCATCTTAATTTCGAGGACGAAATTATTTTAAGGTGGGTAGACTTGTAACACCCTGTTTTCTGAAATTGGGGATTTTTGAAAATTTATTATTTTTATTATTTATTAGTGGTATTTTAGTCATGGTATGATTTTCTGGTGATTTTAGTTAAGTTAAACCATTTTCTAAGTCATGACTTATGACTTTGTGACTTTGTTAGTATAACCCTAGTGTAAACCCTAGAGATTTCATAACCTAGAGACTAACCATGATCATGTGAGCCTAGCCATAGGTTTAGAACATCAAATTAGGGCTTTTTGGCCAAAAGGGTATTTTGGTAATTTTCTAGGATTTATTTGGATTTATGTGTCTTTATTATTATTTTAATTATTGATTAGTGTCATGTTAGTCCCTAACCTAGTTTAGCCTAATCTAGAGATTAGTTACTAACCTAGAAACTAAGGGGTTAGATATTTACATGTTAGTTAAAGTAGGAAAAATATCTAGATATTATCTTTTATGATATTTTCTTGAAAACCTAAAGATCTAAACTACCTTTACCTAGAAGTCAATGTTCCTTAGCTTGGAAGCAACCCAAGGACACCCCCCCTTGCCTTGGCCGGCCTTGGGGCACCCCCTTGGCAGCCCACACTTCTACATAACCCCTTTGCATTCATTCATGAATAATTTACATGAATTTAAACCTAGAAAAATCCCATTTTCTTCAAACACCCACAACTTGATCAATATTGATCCAAATCACCTCTAGTTTCTTGCATTGGACTCCCCTACACTAGAGGGTACTTGTTAGGGCCTGCTATCAAGGAATTTTGAAGCTTTTGGCATCACCAAGTGGAAGGAATCACACCCCCTCTCTTTGTTTTTCCATTGGAAATACACCAATAGGTAAATGCTCTTAGACTTAGCTAAAACTCTGATTTTTCTTCATGTATGCATGCATCTAGGTACTAGGGTACTGTGGGTAAAATTTGGTGAAGGTTAGAGTCGGGTTGGTGTCCGTATCGGATACGTATCCATGTTTGAAAACCTGTGTATGATGAATTGCCTCTGTAAATTAAATGTTATTATTTTTGAAAACTATTTGAACAAGTTTTTAGCTCTATAGGTGTAGGTCATAGAACCATAACCCTGAGCACACTTCGAGTCGTGTCCGTGTCCAAAACAGGACACGAACACACTGTTAAACAACACTGTGTACACTGTTAAATCCCAATTGTTTGACACTTTGTATTGTGTCCACACGTGTCGTGAACACAATACAGACACATGGACACAAACCTAGACCCTAGGCCTACCCCCTGACACGAGCACGTGGCCCCACGTGCCACATGTGAAGTACACGAACCCCCGACACTTGTGCACGAGGCACTGCGTAGCTCCCCTGCTACCAGACCCCTCGTGTGGACACGACACGACACGTGGACACGTGCCACTTGGCACAGACCTAGGGGCAGTGTCTGATAAGACACCCCTAAAGTCTTGTGTCACGACGTGTCGTGTTGAGGGAGAAAATCCACTCGTACGGGTCGTACACTGGCACAGCACACGCGTTTCAGACCTCTCTGATACGCACGTAGAACTCGGACACGCGGACACTTGGACACGAATCAGGTTAGTGGACACCTAGTAGACCCCTAGGCGAACTTTCCCCCACGAGCACGAGACACATGGACACGTGTGTCGTGTCCTAGAGTGAACTGCACGCGTGCACGACGCTGTGCACGCGTGGGTGTATCAGGAATTTACCTGTGTGATGTTTTTGAGTGTTTGGACACATTATTTCGTGTCGTGGTGTCGTGTCAGTATCCTAGGACACTAGAGTATCTACGGGGTGTCAGTTACCAACCCTTGGTTGAGAGTCTTAGCTCGATTAGGTTGTGTGTATTCGAATTTCCCCATTCGAGTGCACTGTGCACTGTCACAGTTTTTGGGATTATTTCCAGTTTTTAGAAATCGAATTTCGATTCGATTTTGTTAATGATTTATACTTAGGACTAGTGTATTTTAGTGTGTAGATGTGAAGTATATGTGTATTTGTGGGTGTGGGTCGATTTTGAGGAGTTTTGGTAGTGTGTGTGTATAGTTATATGTATATACATATATATGTATATATGTATTCTGTTATGTGTGTGTTTGGGGGTATTTGGTTCCAGGTTCTGGAAACCCCCCCTGTTTACTGGTTCTCTCTCTCCCTTCCTGTCTTTCTCTCTCATTCACTCTCTCTCTCTCACTGTCTCTCATTCACTCTCTTTCTCTCTCTCACATCTCTCTCTATTTCCCTCTCTATATGTATATTGTATATAATATATATTAGGTATATTATACATATACATTATGTATGTATATATGTTATATATATATATTGTAGTGTGTATATATGGTTATATATATATATGTGGGGTATATGGGTATTTATATATAGTGGCTATATATATAGGTTTTACATTATATAGTGTATGTATATATATATCTATATAGGTAAACCTAGAACTAGTTGACCTAAGCTACTAGCCTATGGGCTATAGCTATTAGCCTATGGCCATTAGGGCTAACCCTAATTAACCAAATACCCATGACTTAACTAGTTTACCCCTTGTTTGACCAAGTGTTGACCAAAGTCAACCTTAGGTCAAACTTGACCTAATCAACCTAGTTTGACTTGAACTAACCTAGAATGACTAGTTTGACTAAACCCTAACTAGTAGACCTAGGTTGACTAGCAAGTTGACCAATATTGACCATTGTTGACCAAAGTCAACTATAGGTCAACCTTGACCTAGAAATGACCTAATTGATCTATAAATGACTTAGATGGTCTTAGAAGGACTAGCTGACTAAGTTCGACTAAACCTTAGCCTAATGACTAGTTGGTTTAGGTTTAACCTATATGAGTAAATAGTAACCTAAGTTATATGGGTAGTCCTATGTAAATTAAGATATGTATGGGGTTAAGTGGCATACTTAGAGTTGAGTCATGACTTGAGTTGGAGAATGGGATTAGCTTGATTACAGGATTAAGGTTGGTATTGTGCTATATATATATTTTGTATGATATACCTTGTATAGGAGATGTGTTATGCCTTAGCTTCGTGGTATAGAATCCTTGGTATCCAAAGACATGTTAGCCTTATAGAGTTTGAGTTAGAGTTGGCCATTGACCTAATTATCTTACAGACTAGTATATGATTAACCAAAACCTTAGTTGGTCTAAGTTTGACCTAGACTTGACCCAGATTGATCATGTTGACTAGTATTTGACTAGTTTGATTAGAGTGTTGACCAGGAGTTGACTTTAACCTAGATTTGACTAACCTTGACTTGTTTGACCTTGTTTGACTCTATTTGACTTAGTTTGACTTCTTGTGACCTAATATGACTTGATTTGACTTAGATTGACTGTAGAGTTGACCAAGTTTGACTTTGACCTAGATTGGCTTAGAATTCATATAGATTGCATTGTAGATTTTATTTACCTTCATTTTGGACATATCATAACTATATTACTCTATTTTAGGACATTGTGACCCTGGTACAGACATCTGATATTATACTACTCTTTCCAGAGTGTCAGGCGAGTACATTCTCTGATAGTTCTTTCATTACTTGTCATTTACTGTATTTCAGTTCTAGTTAGCTATATGTGATTCTCTGTACAAACACGATTAGTATTGCTGGACCCATTACATGCGACACTCATTTATTTATGTCTGGCCTCTATATCTGGAATCACTACTGGCATCACCCTACTGGAATCATTTCTGGAATCATTGGCCGGACTCATACTGGTTGTAGTGTTGGATTATGGATTCACTTGTGGGCGGGGAAATACTTGAGTAGACATGTGAACATACCTAAAATCTGGAACCACCTCCCTTGGAACTATTCTGGAATGATAGCCATCCTACACTTGGCCGAGTGTGTGATGTGCCTGATTACCCCTAGCCGTTTACATGTTGATCTCAGTATTTTAAAACACACTGTTAGAGTATAGTCTGGACTTACCCTGGAATCATGGATCACTTCTGGACTCATTTTTACTGGACTCATCTTGTACTGGAATCATCTAGTATTGGATTATATGGACTGGACTCACACTGGGATTACATTTATACTGTCTGGACTTATACCATGTTATTCTAGTTCAGCTAGTTTACTACAGTCTTCTTTGCCATGATTTCTTCTCTTGTTAGTTACTTTACTTCCCTTGTACCCTCACTGTTTCTCTACATCATTATTTGTATAAAACTGCCATGCTCATCTGTATAACTGTCTAAAAACTGCTTTATAGTCTTTGTCATTTACTTGGGATTTCTAGATGAGATGTGCTCGTTCCCGTCCTGATTGGACCTGTTGAAAATATTACAGATGATACTCCTGACGATACATGCCCTACTTACCATGGACCTGGCGAGGGATTAGCTACCTTTGGTACCGACTTTCAGGAGTGATTCAGGAGTTTAGCTAGTAGACTTACTTAGCTTTCATGTTTTGAGCTTGTTGTATTAAACTTGAGATATTGAGTTGTATTAGAGTTTGTTTGAGACATTGTTGTTATTATTTTAGTAGTTTAATTTCTGTTGTTGTTAGTTGGTATCTAGATTTCTGTGTTATCTTATCGTGCTTAGACTGTGATTGAGTATATCATATCTTTTACTTGTCCACCCTTCGGAGTTGAGATCTTGGCAAGTACATTATATACACTGCATGAGATTAGTTAGCAACCTAGGACAGCGTTCTACCGCCGACACTGCGGCGTAGGCTGGACGTACCCACTTCTCGTGCCCCTACACAGGGTGCGGGTCGTGACAGTCCACCACCGGTCATAACTCTACTTATCATCTTGCTAAATCCCGTATCTAGGTGGTGTACAAAAATGAACTTTGATGATATGAAACTGTGTGATGCACCCGAATCAAATAATGCTAGAGCAGGATGTAAAAACATATAAATAGAACCTGTGATGACATCAGCGGTATGTTTCTGCTCTGGTTCGTGCTCGTCTGCTGCTAGGGCAAAAGCTCGCCCGGTCTTCTGCTGATGTTGCCCGAACCGTTGTTGCTGGGTGGGTAGAGGAGCTCTTTGCTGAGTTGCTCCTGTCCGGTTGAATACTGTGGGACAGTCCTTCACTTGGTGGGTGGCAGACCCACAAACTAGGTAGTGTCTCAGTTTCTTTCTGCAGATGTTCGCCTGATGTCCTGGCCTCTTGCAGAAGTCGCAGACAAGGATCTGCTTCTGAGGCGCTCTGTCACTGGTACTTGTCTGATGGTGCTGGTGGTGGTGGTGAGAAGGCTTGTTGTTGTTGTTGTTGTTGTTGTGGTTGGGCCTCTTCTGGTTACCCTGGAAGTTGCTAGTTTCAGGATACTCCCTTTTTGAACGAGAAGGCTGGCTCTCCTCCACATCCTGAGCTCGTATCAGAATCTTCTCGTACGTTTTGGCGCCGCCTGCGATCATAGGGGCGCAAATTTCCTTCCTTAGTCCATACCTGAATCTCTTAGCACGATCCGCGGGGTCAGCAACCAAGTTCTTGGTAAAGCGGCTAAGTCGGCCGAACTCTGCCGTATACTCTCCAACCGTCATGTTCCTTTGCTTCAGATCCTGGAACTGTCTTTCCATCTCCCGCAACTTTGATGTTGGAAAGAATTTCCTGCGGAACAACCTCTTGAAGGTGTCCCAATCAAGCTGCTTGTGCTGGAGTTGGGGTTCATTCCGATACCAGGTGCTTGCTACATCTCGCAGCTGGAGTCCTACTGCTTCGACATGGAGGTCGTCGGGTAGTCGAGCGACGCTGAGGAGACGCTCTATGCTGTCGAGCCATTTATCGGCATAAATGATTCCTTCGGTTCCTTTGAAGGGTCGAGGGTCCTGCTTCTTAAAGTTCTCGATAGTGTCGACCTTCACATAATAATGTCTCTTATCAAATTAAATGGCCTTAATGATATATAAATTAACCCTTAGATTTATGTTTACCTTAGCAGGCCTTAGATCTGATTGAGCTGTTCCTTCTCTCTCGAGGGCAGCCATAGCCACGTTGTGGGCATTCTCCATGCCTTCTCTCATGATCGCGGTCTGTTCGCGATGGGCTTCAGCTTGGGCTGCGGTCTGTTCACGATGAGTTTCTGCTTGGGCTCTCTGGGCCTCCAGTACTCCTCGTACCAGGCCTACGAGCTCGGTGGGGTCCACCGGTACTGGTGGGGCAGTTGGTGCAGGCATTACCGCAGGGGACTGCGGCTCAGTTCGGGAAAGTACCGGTTCTGTCGTTTGTGCTGTAGTAGCGTAAACGGGGCGGGGTGCTGGTGCAGCGTGGGGACGGTCAGTCAGCTGCAAGGGAGGAGGGTCCCGGCGTGCTTGAGGAGGTGGGGAGTGATTGGTAGATGACACCTCATCTTCAGCAGGGCCGAAGCGGGTGGTCTTTCCTTTGGTCATACTCTGGAAGGTTTAGGATACAATACATAAGCAAGGTATCCTACCAGTCTATAATCAAACAAAAATATATATATATTTCGGACCTATGTTGTGATAAATAAATGTTCTAGTGTTCTAATTGTTTCTAGGTATGTTTACCTAAGTTGTTGTTTTCGACCTGCATGGGCAACCACTAAAAACATGTCACGACCCGATCCCAAATTATTGGGTCGAACCGGATCATGCCCAGCCTGCACCATTATGAGACGACGACAGTAAGCTGTTCTATAAGCAGGTATTCACAACAACATCGATACATTTGTCACAACTCAATATACGAAAATTTTAAAAACTTTTTATTCAACAAATGAAAAGTACAACTGGGAATGAAAGAACTGAAATAAAGTACTGAATTTAAATTAACAAACTCTAAAATAATAAATCTTGAAAACTGGAAACAACTAGCTAGGCGGTCGGCTCATCGGCCTCAGGTTCTGCGTCCTCCAAGGGAGACTCTAGCAACACCACAGGGTACAATACCGGGTCATAGTAGCTATTGTACAATAGCTCAGCATCCTCAATGTCACCTAAAAATGTTGGTCTCCAGTCAGGAGGGAGCAAGTACGAATATGTATCTCACATTTCAAGTAATAATAGAAAAGTGCAGGCTAAACAGTTGAAATAATATTTTCCCGCAATTTAACAATTAAAAATAATGTGATTTGAATGTATAAACGTCTATGACCGGCTTGGGTTGTACAATAGCATCCTAGCGGCGCGATACGGCTTATCTCCGTGTGTAAGAGGGTAAGCTCGCACAATATGCAATACGAGAGGTATTGGCCATAAACGTTACACTATTCCTCCAATCCCCACAATTAATATTTGAACCCTAGGAGAGGGTTTCGTGTAGCAATGTGGTTTAAAACATGCAGCTTGACAATTAATAAATAAAATACAAGAAAACATAACCGTAACTTGCCTCTATTAATTGACTGAATCGGGAATGTCGGTACCGAGGAGGAAGTCAAGTTCGTCTCCGAGATCCTACAGTTGAGAACCTTGACTTAGAACCATAATGAAACCATTCTAGGTGTGCTAGTTACAATCTCTAGAAGCAGACCCTAGTCAGGTTTTAAGTTATTAATTAATCTACCAGAAATTGTCTAACGTCGTAACTACGTTCGTTATCATTTTAATTAAATAAGTCGGTTACTGATTAATTGGAAAAATAGCAATTACCGGTTAATTTGGCAAAACTTTATATTTTAAATATATATATATATATATATATATATATAATTAGGCTTTTTTTTTTAAATGAGAAAATATGTGAATTGCTAAATTACTAGATTATTTATTATGAGAAAATTTATTTAATTTTATTTATAAAAATATATATCTATTTTATATTCTACGCGTTTAACGACAAAAACAATATTCCAAAATAATAATAAAAAGCTACGCTACACAATACATGGTCACAGAGAAAAAAAGAAAAAACTGGGCTTATGCCCTTACAAATTATTTACATAAATTAACTAATCCTAAGGCGAGCTCTGAGTGCCGCGAACGGTCCAAACAGTAGGCCGAGGCCCTGCACCATAAATACTAAAAGCAGTACCAGTTCTAAAATAAATTATAATTAAATTAAAATTAAAGAGTCTCAGACTTGGTCGTCCAATCTCATGTTGTGGCTTACGCCTCAACGTACAGGTGACCCTGTATCGTTTGTGTTTCGCAGAGGCTCATTCGACCGATATGGTCATCGCCTAAATGGTGATACAAAATCCATAAAATCCAAAAACCAACAAAATTCAATCTATAAATCATTTTGCAAAGACCGATTTTCTTTGGAAAAATAGGTTTTATTCAAATTGCTAATTTTATAAGGAAATCCCTTTTTAAAATATTTCCTAAAAATTTGGGCATCATCTCCTCTGTAATTGGGACAACCCAATCCTGGGAGGATGCTAACCACAACACAATTAAATATCCCAAACCAGGGATCACCAACCCAAAATGAATATCCAACCCAAAAGTGAACCACAACACAATATATCCAAACATAAAAAAATATACCGCGATGTAACCGATACTCTACGTATCACCCAAAAACAACGATAAAAAATACCGAATCCCGAAATGGGATCGGGACTGCGTCATCACAGACTATCTACGGGAGGGACACGAGACACGAAGTTATACCTCAATTGCTCGGCTAGAGCTCTCAGATGCAAGAGTAGGGAAAAGAAGTAATTTTTGCGGACAGCAGAACAGTGTCGGAGAGCGCACAGGAGGTACGGACAGCGGACCGGGCCGTAAGGAACGCGCTAGACAGCGTCCGAACAGCAGACAGTACTGGCCGGACCGGCATGACATCGAGAGGGTCGTCGGGGGCGCTGGAAGGCGGCGCGGGCAAGATCTGGTCGGAGAGAACGTGGCCAGGAAGCGGAACGGGGGAGCGCCGGAGCTGCGATGGAGCGGGCGGCCACAGGGGGCAGCGCTGGCCTCGGGAGGCGGCGCACGGGGGTGTGGGGCGCGGTTGGCCTTGGGGGTCGTCGGGGGTGGCGGCCGAGGAGCTCGGCTGGACGGGGCGCGGGTCTCGGGGGCGCGCGGGCTGGACTCGACGGAGGCGGGCGCGACCGGAAGGTGGCGCCGAGGAGGCTCGCGCCGGAGGCTAGGGCACTCGGAAGTGGTGCAGGAGTTTGAGAGAAAGGGAAAATTGAAAAGGGAATGAAAGTGAGGAGGAAAGATGAGTGGTGGTGGTGGGATTATATGGAAGGAGGGGGTTGGTGCTGTGCTTGCTCGTGAGAGAGGGAGGGGAATGGTTTAAGGAGTGTTGGTGGAAGATGGGTTTAAAATGGAAGAGTGGGAAGGAGAGTTGTGGAGAGGAGTGTTTACAGAAGAAATAAGGGGTGTGTGGATCTGGTCGTGGGTGACCAGATCAGGGGGAAAAATAGTTTTTTTTCTTGATCCAAAAATAAAAATAGGTTTACATATATCTAAGGCCAAAATTAAATTAAAAGATTTTAAGGACGGATTCGGGACTGGAAACGAAATTGGGTTCGAAAAATGGAAGTCGGGTTCGAGTTCGGGGTCGGACCCCGGGCACAGGATCGGGACAGGGTACAAACAAAGATCCAATGATCATTTTTAAAAAAAATATAATTTTCCTAACCGACTAATAATAATAAATAATAATAATAATAATAATAATAATAATAATAATAATAATAATAATAATAATAATAATAATAATAATAATAATAATAATAAATAATAATAATACTAAGATTATGCTACAAATCCAACAATTAATGATTCCAAGATTTTTTGGGTTTCACAGAACCCCTTTGCTAGTTCAGTCCTTAATGGCTTTAGTTCAGTCCTTACATTGTGTGGGTATACTGAATGTTTGTATGAGTGTAGAAGAGATTATTGTGTGTATGGTTGTTATGTAGGTTCAGTCTTGCTATACTTGTTGTGCAGACTTTGTACATGTCCTGCCTTTTTCTCGTTCTGCCTTTCTAATGATTCACTGCACATCCCATATCCAGTCTTGTCCCTGCAACAATTTGCATATCCCCATTACCTTACCATTTCCCATATGGCAGTATCAGACCACTATAATCAAATGCCAGGTATATATTGGTTCAGACCATTCAAAGTGAGTTCGGGTATTTGATGTTGTCCTGTCCACCCTTCATCTTGTTTTAGTCCATTTGATGTACCATGTAGCAGCAGTGCATGAGATGTAAGTGTTGTCCTAGGTTATGTATCAATATCTTGAATTTGATTGTGTTTGAGAAGTAAGGGAGCAATGCATTGGTCCTATAGTGTAGGATAATATTTTCAATCATATATTTTCCTATAGTATCAGTTGAGTTGGGATGGGGGAGTATATGTTAATGTCACATCAGTTTTTGTATACGGGTCAACTGATTTATAGGGAGAGTGAATGAAGTGCATTACATGACAGTTGTGGGGATAGAGGAGAGTATATATATATATATATATATATATATATATATATATATATATATATATATATATATATATATATATATATATATATATATATAAAGGAGAGTGTGTGTGTATATATATATATATATATATATATATATATATATATATATATATATATATATATATATATATATATATATATATGATAGGTAACTGTTGTGAAGAGAGGGGGAGCCTAGATATGTATAGAATTAACTGATAGAGGGTATTAGTAGCAGGATTGCCCTGCCTTGGGCCTACAACATGGGTTTATCCCTTACATCAGTAGGCAGGGTGTGGGGGTGGACTTGGAGTCCCATGTATGTGCAGGAAGGACATATCCTTTTTTTTCTGCACAGAGAAGAGGTTAGGTAGTGTAAGCCCCCTGAATTTTAGGGTTTATTTTAAATTTTCTAAAATAAATTATTTTCAATAAATGTTATTATTTAATTGTTTTTGATCATTAAATGTACTTTTCCGTGACTTTAACTTCTGGAGCGTCAGGGATGCCAATCTCAGAAAACTCTTTTCATGAGTTTGGTAGTAGACAAGATTATTTTGATTTTGATATATCATGTCCCACTTAAATTCGTTCCCTTGTGCTCTTTTTGTATCGCGCAACTTCGGGTCAATTTAGGCGATTTGATCGTTGAATAATTATTAATTAAATTTCCACTTTTATCTTTGATCATCGTATGCACGTTACCGTGAGTTTTAATTTAGGAGCACAAAACTAGTCATTTTCTTGAAATCAACTTCTCATGCATGATCTACTCGAGACACCCTACACCCATGACCTTCGTATCCCACTCAGACACACCATCTTGTGCTTCATTTGCTTTGCACAACTTTTCAGACATGAGACCCAATTTTAATTCATCCCACGGTGTTATATTTAATCTTCGACTCGATTTGGGGACACTCGTTCGACCCAAACCTGCCAATCCAACATATGGACCTGGCCCACATGAAGCCTACTACTCATATGACGCTTGTGTCCAATTTAGTTTAGCCCCCGCATGCTACTTATTTACCCATGTCCATAAATGACTAAATTAATCTATTTATTTCACCCAAACCCGATTTTGACCCGACCCGGCTTAACCGAACCCAACCCAAGCTTCATGTTGTCCCCACATGAATACCCTACAATTACATCACTCTTTTTCCTATCTAAAATATCTCTCTTCCTCTCTCTAATTTACAAATATCTCATTTTTATCTCTCCTATATATATTTATATATATATATATAAAACTCTCTTTTTCTCTCCTCCTTAAATCACTCCACACTCCCACACACACACACCCCCTCTCCCTCTTTTACAGCACACACCCCCCTCTCTCAACCGACCTCTCTCTCTCTTAATATTTTTCTCTCTCAAATATCTCTCTGTCTCTTTCTTTCTATTACATATATACAACTCTCTCTCTCTTTCTTAACACAACACACAAACATATCTCTCTCCCTCACCTCTCCTTTTTCACCCGACCACACAGCAGCCACCATCTCCATAACCATCACCACCACCCACGCCGGCGACCGCCGCCGCAGTTGCGCACGTGCGCAGCAGTATAGCAGAGCAGCAGCAGGCCGTGCAGTAGCAGCAGCAGCTGCGGCCGACGGCCGTGCACCACCGTACACCGCCGTGGTCGACCACCGCGCGGTACCCGTGACACCCTAGGCCGGACGCACCTCCGACGAGCCATTCCGTAGCCACTGCGCTCCTCCTCGACACGTACAATAGATGATTCATGCGTTTTGCACGAAGTTCCGTCGTGACCCGCGAGTTTTGAACTCAGAAATAGCGTTCCGTCGTAGCCACTTCGTACACATTTTCCAAGAAATTCGACCGTTGGATCGGCGAACTCTTTGCTCCGTCACAATCTCGGTATATAGTTCTTTGCTCCCCTCAAGTTTCGTCTGTTAATTTTATCGTTTGATAATCAAAATCGGCCACCAAGTTGACACTTTAAATTGTACTATTTTTGGACAGTTTTGTGGAGCCGACTTCGTCGACTCGTAACTCCGCCATCGCAGCTCCATTTAGCGTGCCACCAGTTCCTGTACGTAGCTGGTATAACCCTCTTCCTTTCTTTTAAGTTTTGTTTCATTATGAGCACGTTTGGTTGGTCGAATTCGATGCCAAAGTTGGCCGTCCGAATTCTTAATTTTGCACTTATAAAATTTTATTTTTGAACCCGGGACTCCGAATTCAATTTCTGACACCACCAGTAGACTTGTGGCATCGTTCTGGCATGTTTTTATATAAAGTTTGTTAGATTTGGAGGACGTAGGCCCTGACACGTATTTCTGTGCAAAGCGGATCCCACAGTCCGAGTCAACGGGTCACTTTGAGATCGGCTCATCGAAATCCAATTTTGGATATACCATTGAGTTCGTATCGTCATTCTGGACTCGTTGACATATAATTTGCTGAGTTTTGAGGACATTTGCTCCGACATGCATTTCTGTGCAAACCCGGATTCCAAATGTCCAGGTCAACGTATCATTTTGAGATCGGCTCATCAAAATCCAGTTCCGGATATACCGTTGAGTTCGTGTCATCATTCTGGACTCGTTGACATATACCTTGTTAGATTTAGTGGACTTTGGCTTCAACATGCATCGTGCAAATCGGATACCAATATCCAAGTTAACGGACCATTTTGTGATCGGGTCATCGGAATCCCATTTTGGACATACCGTTGGGTTCGTATCATCATTCTGGATTCGTGGACATATAATTTGTTAGATTTTGTGGACTTCTATCTTGACACATTTTTCAGTACAAAGTGTGTCCAACGACGAACATCATTTTGACCCAAAATTACCACTTTGCTCCTGTGTCCAAATTGGACTTATGGGTAGACTATCCTAGCTAATTTGACCATGCTGGACATGTTGGTGATATTTGTTTTGTCATCCGACGACATCTGTAGATTTTGCTTATGTATCATCCTTAATTTGTAATTAATTATTATTATTAGTATATATATTTATATGTTTGGTTTTTGTAAATCTCTAAAGTGATCCTTGTGTTTCTAAGAACCCTAAGTGTTGGTTTAGATATAGTGTCACCCCATATTGGACTTTTATGTTAGGTCACCACTTAGCTAGTGTCCAATTAGGAGTCGTGTCACACCACTAGTGTAAAATCTTGAACATAGTTTAGAGACTGAGATTGTGTATCATTTTGACAGGACATCGGACATCTATATCTTCATACTCTTGCCTTGCTTGAGGTAAGTACCCCTACAAACTCTATTTTACTGCATATGATAATGAATTGCATATGAACCATGTTAATACAATGATTTAAACTGAAAACCGTATCTTACAGGTTTCTATATATCTAGCGTATGCTTCACATACTTTAATTAAATTGCTCTCAGTACCTACCATATTTTAAATTGCTCTCAGTACTTGCCATGCTTATACTGCTCCCAGTATCTTTCACATATTTTATACCGTTCTCGTATCTCTCAAATGTTTTATACTATTCTCGTATCTCTCACATGTTTTATACTGTTCTCGTATCTCTCACATGTTAGAATCTGGGTTATAGGAAAACTGATAGTTGAGTACGTGATCATGCCCCCTCTACCGTACTCGAGCAATGTTTTATTTTATATGTTACTGCGCCGTAGGCCTTTTATCAAAGCGGATTTGTGCGTATGTACATCTATTGCCGTATCACTTATACGAAAGTACATTTTATTTACATGTGCCCTTGTACATTGTACACCTATTGACGATCGCGTAACTGCTACAATTTTAAACATTACATATACATCTGTCTCTATGACATATATATCCTTGCCATGATAGATCTGTGATATGACATGATTGTGATACGACATGAGATATGACACGATTCTTATTTACTACATCTCTTTTCATTCCATGCTCAGTATGTTTAGTTTGTAGAATCAGTACCTGCTCCCGTCCTGACAGGATAACGTTGTAGGCATACTTTTGGAAGAAGATTTGCTCTGTGATCTTTTCTATGGACCCACTACTGAGAACCAGGCTTTGCTTCCGAGGAAGTCCCCGCAGGGAACCTCGCTTGGTAGTCTCGCTTAGATTTTTGGCTTAGTTATTGAACTGTTTAGACTATATCTTGTAGTCACTGGACTTTGTCTCCAGTTTGATACTTTGGAAGTGTATTATTAAGTTTGTACTTATTTTACTTTCACTTATAGATGCTGTATTGTGATGAACCTTTTAAATGTGATATTAGAACTGCTAGCAGCTTAGATCCTTTATTGTCTATACTTAGTACAACTTACTACGCTTTAACCAAGCGTAGGCTGGACATGGCTTGGCCCGACCCAACAATTTGGGTAGCGGATCGTGACATGTTTTTAGTGGCGGCCCATGCAGGTCGAGACTAAAGTTGTTTGGTTACGTTATTGTACCAAGCAAGCCTGCAGTTAGGATCTTAGGACAACTTGATAACACTAGGGATAACATTTAGAACACCTAGAGGATTACTAAGATTGCAACATAGGAAAAACTCATCACAGTATAGGACCGTTAAATATAATTAGTCTCTTATTTGTAATTTAGTGGGTTACAATTTTGACCAATATAGTACCCTTGGGATGACCCCTGAGGATCTCGCTCTAAATCTTATCTCGAAATCTATTTTCGCTTATTTCCATTTGCTCTTCTTTATTTCGTTGTTGAAATTGATTTCTGATTTTTGTTGTTGACTTTAATCTTGCATCGTGATAAATTTTATGGATTGAATTGTGAGGTATCCTGATAAGGTAAATGTCTGCTTTATTTATGGAGTTTAGAATTTATCGCAGCCATATTAGGTGGTATGACAAAAATATAGGGCCTGATTTTGGGTATACTTATCTTAGTTATGGAATTTAGATTTTTCGCAGCCATACCGGTTGGCGTGACAAGAATTCTAGATAACATGATTATAGGGTGTATACCTTAGTTTTGACTCTATCGTTTATTGCATCTAAACTTACTAGTGTGGCAAAAATTCTGGCAACATGATTTTAGGAAGATGTGTATGGTTATCAGATCATATCTCAACTTGGTTCGTTTCGTTATGACCGAATGAGAAAGAATAAATTCTTATTAATATTCTTTTTTGTCTTGATTAACTCTGTCATATCTACATCCACAACTAGGATTACAGGTTCTCTAGGACTCTCCAATAGGATTGCTTTCATGTTATCTTTTTGGACATAATTGTTTTTGTGTTCCACCTTTCCTATGACTTGACTAAACTCTTCTTCGTTAACCCCTTGTGTAATTCTTCTCGTCCTTCTCGATAATTATTGGAAACGCCTTATAGATTGATTCAAGGAAGGTTCGAGAAAGTAGATTTTAACCTTGTATTATGGAACCAAGAGTTTTGCGGCCAGAGAAATACTGACGAGGCAGGACTTCAGATGACGGCATCATGGTTACCTATGTTTCACGGATCTTACTTGAACCATACCCTGTGTATTTGATTAATATTTCATGGACTTAGCCAAGATAAGTTCAAGAACCTGTATTATCTGCTGTGCACTGCAGCCCTCCGTCGTATTACAGAACAAAAAAGTTATTTCAGCCAGATGCACACTGACTTGACGATAACTTCATGTGACCTAATCGCGGAGGTATATGGTTCTAGAGTTTTATCTCGACTACGTCCTATGCATCTCGTTGTCTTCGTACCATTCATGGAGATATTTCGACGAACTTTTCTGTCTTGCTTGACCCGTTAACTTGTTTGGATACTGTTATGGATTGCTTGACCCAGTCTTAGACCTTGTTACCTTCTATTTTGATAGACGATCGAAATATCCAAACCTTGTTAACTGATTCTATAGTATAACTATAAATGTTATTGTATGATTGTGATAAGTACTTTTCCTAGGGATTGGTTAGATTAAGCTTATAGGACAAGTATAGGTGACTGACTATAGTAGACTTGGAAACCAATAAGAACGATTGTATTGGTAGTATAACTTGATGATAGGGTATCTAAGATAGAATAATGAGATATTATATTGTTGTGACTACGGGTTGAGGATTAAAATCTTGTGCTTAGAAATTGAGGATTGAGCATTGTAGAACTTTTATGACCAAGTGATTATTGGTTATCTACAAGCTATTTACTTGTGATTAGAGGGTATATCGATATGTGGAATGATATAGAATAAGTTAGAATGAGATATAATATTACATATGAGATCGGAGAGATATCAGTTAAAACGACAAGGAACAAGGTAAAGACATATGTACATTGGTAAATAATAAATCGGGAGTTTTAAATTGAGGATTTATATTCGGAGGAGTTGTTGAGTAAAAAGAAAAAGGCTCTACGCCAAGGATAAGTATTGAACGTATAATTTCAAGGAGAAACTGTAGGAAAGGATTGACGACAAATAATGCAAAGGGCCTGTGGATTGATAGAATAAGGATACTTAGGATATGATAAGGAAATCAAGTATTTACAAATAAGGTTGGAAATATGGTTGATGATCAAGCATTGTTGGCTTATAAACATACCCAGAGAATGACCTATGTGTTAGGGTATACATAAAGGTTCCAAATTAGTATAGAAGATTCTAAAGGTTATATGACGTAGCTTATGATAGAAGGACCTTTGTTGAACCTGAACCAAAAAGATTGTAAAGAAAAACATAAGAGAATGATCACAAGGGTAGCAGATTGAGTATCGTAGCCAGAGCAGCTACATGTTATAGTTTGACCTATTGGATGATTTTAAATTTCGAGGACAAAATTCTTGTAAGGTGGATAGGATGTAAGCCACCTGAATTTTAGGGTTTATTTTAAATTTTCTAAAATGAATTATTTTCAATAAATATTATTATTTAATTGTTTTTGATCATTAAATATACTTTTCCGTGACTTTGACTTCTAGAGAGTCAGGGATGCCAATCTCAGGAAACTCTTTTCATGAGTTTTGTAGTAGATAAGATTATCTTCATTTTGATATATCATGTCCCACTCAAACTCGTTCCCTTGTGCTCTTTTTGTATCGCACAACTTCGGATCAATTTAGGCCATTTGATCGTTGAATAATTATTAATTAAATTTCCACTTTTATCTTTGATCATCGTATGCACGTTACCGTGACTTTTAATTTAGGAGCACAAGACTAGTCGTTTTCTTGAAACCAACTTCTCATGCATGATCTACTCGAGACACCCTACACCCATGACCTTCGTGTCCCACTCAGACACACCATCTTGTGCTTCATTTGCTTTGTACAAATTTTCAGACATGAGACCCAATTTTAATTCATCCCATGGTATTACATTTAATCTTCGACTCGATTTGGGGACACCCTTTCGATCCAAACTGTTACTTCCCGTTTCCAGAACACGTATTTTTAATGCATGTACTGCTTTAATATATTTATTTAATATTTATCATGTATTGTTCTGTAGTTAACCCCTTTAATTTTATGTTAATTAATTTTCATGTTAATTAATTTTCTGTAATTTTATTTTTGTATTTTATTTTCTGCTGTTATACTCTTTTTTAGCTATACTTTGGGTTCGGTTTGGATTAGATTTAGTGTGCTGTTCACAGATCCCCACCTGCCACCACCCCTTTATTAAAGCCATCCCCTTTCTCTCTCTTCATTACTTCACTATTAAGCTTTTTCTTCCTCATAACTCCTCTCCCACCTACCAGCCGCCAGGCAAGTGCCAAACTTGCTTCTTGATGGATCACCAATATTATCGTTCCATCATCTTCCTTACTTGGTTTTGAGCCTCTTTAGTACTTAGCATTTTCAATTTCCATGGTTCATTTCTGGTGGATCTAAGTTTAATGTATTTTCGAATTTCTTAGGTTTTGATCTAGTAAACTTTGTTATCTTTAAGTTTGGATGGTTCCATGTTGTAAAGAATTTCGTTCTACCCCATTTTGACCTATGGAAGTTCAGATTTGGGCTTGGAATGAAGGATTTAGAGAGCTTGGAAGCAATGGTTTCCATGGTTCTGTCCTTAGAATTTTGGAGAAGAAGAACAGATCCTAGCCACATGATAGTGCTTGACCGCATGAGTCTTCATGCGACAAGTCATCCTGGCCGCATGGGCTTTAGTTAGCCGCATGAGCTTATCAGCCGCATGGGTTTTTTAGCCAACCACATATGTCCCGTCCCATTTTGAGCCACATAAGTATTATATCCTGGCCGCATAAAGGACCCGAGTCCTTCTGGCCGCTCATGCCTTAACTCTGTCTGCAGGCACTATTCAGCCGCATGAGGCTCGTCAATTGGGCCGCATAGACTTGGTCAGTTCCAGCCGCATGGGTTAGTTTACCCGCAGCCGCATGGGTTTAGTTGAACCCGAGCCGCATGAGGGTCCTTCTCGCAGCCGCATGTGAACTATCTTAGCCGCATAGGATTTCTTTCTTGCCTAGCTTAGCATTATGGGACTTGTATAAATTCAGCCGTATAACGCCGATTCTTCTCAGCCGCATGGCGCTGATTCTTCTCAGCCGTATGGCGCTGCAAGACTTAGCTGCCGCATGAAGTTTTACTAAGTTGGCCGCATGAGGCTATTCTGTTCCGGCCGCATGAAACCCCAGTTTTGTGAGCCGTATGACTCTGACCCCAATGTCTTTTCGCCTGATCCTTGCTTCAAATTGACATTGATTGATTGACATTTATTAGCATTAATTATTAGCATGATATTAATTGTTGCCTTGGCATTTGTTTAACATTAGTTGACATTGATTGACAGGGATTGTCACCCTAATTTAATAATTGATCATGCGTTCCTAGTTGGAACTAAGAGACTGGCTAGTCGTCTTATTGAATTGAATGAATGAGACACGTTCATATTAATTATGAACTATTGAAATCGACTGGCTAATCCCGAATATTGACATACAGGCATGTGCAGGCTTCAATTTATTTATTTTTCTACAAATCAGCATGTGTACTTTATGGTCAAGGCATGATTATTTCGTGGTTAGTTTTGATTGTTGTATTACGCTATGTAAGACCTACAACATAACCGCACGGGTATCGTTGTAGAGTTGGGCATATCGTACTCTGTACGGAAGTACTCATTCTGAATGACCATGATCCACGGCATGGGATTTCAATCAACATAGGGGCTATTAAGTTAAATAAAATAATGATTGCATGGAGAGAATGGATTCCCGAGTTCTTACATGGCAGCCCTCTTTGGGACTATTAAGTGCCCGACAGGCCGGCTGGTTCCCACAGATACTGCAAATCTACCACACGGGCAGGGAGCGGTATCTGCTTATATTATTTATTGTATATTGTATATTGATGGCGGGCGTCCCGCTGGGACTCGTCTAATTCATGATTGGCGTAATTGATTGACTGGGTAAACTAGCCTTGCTTGTACATAGTAAGAACTGAGAAATCCTTATTGCATATTTCCAGGATAACTTGGAACTCATAGTAGCAAGCCGTAGTAGTTGAATGGCCGTTTAAATTAATTTGTTTGTGTACTGTATCTCCTCTGTTACCTAGCTGAGATGATCAGAATGTCAGGACATGACGTGCCAACTTCTGTCCTTGTTTGGTTGGGAGGTTGGTTCGAAGTGTCGTGACACTATGTGAATTCCAGTAGAAAGCAGAGATCTATTTATCATATTTTCTCATTACTGGTTTTAATCCCTAATATCGTGCTTCCTTGCGGTACTTGCTATTAGAGGTATAACCTCTCTGGTTTTGCATGGCCAGATTTTGAGCCAGTCCCCGAGGATCCAGCTTACTTCTACCTCCAAGATGGTCAATACTAGAGGGATGATCGCAGGAGGGCTCGAGTGGGTTTCTTACTTCCCCGCTCGTTTTGTTAAATACTTTATACTTGCCGTTTGGCACCGACATGTTAGTCGGATTGTCTTGTACTTACTTTTATATAATTATAATTAAGTCAGACTCCAGCTGATAACAATTGTGTATACCTTGCTACATCATCTGGCTGTGTTTTGTAAAGCCAGATATCAAGAACATTTTGATTGAGCGTTTGGGATGCCTTACTGCTTTATCTTACATGTTCTTTATTTTTGTTTTTGTTTGAATGATTGAGACAATAGATGAGAAGTGACCTTAGTAAGACTTTCATGTAGTATGCACCCCCTCGTCTGGTTAGACAGCATTGATCGTATTATACGGTATTCATCTACCCTTAATACGTAGCTGGCTGAGTCATTCCCCCGCTCTCCAGTATTCTGGATCTGGGGCATGACAAGGTTTTAGTGATGGCCCATGCAGGTCTGATTTCAGACTTGTGGGGTGCTTTGATTTATAGGATGTCTCAATCACACATGTTTTCCCTTGATCTCATGATTCGTTGATTCTCAACTCCAGCTTGACATTCCAGTATCCCTTGACTTCGTAGATCCTTCATGTTCGATCGTTTGATTGTTCTCTTGTCCCTTTTCTTAGGGGCACCTCGTCTGCATCTGTCAGAGCTGGACAGCAACAACATGGGCAACATGGACAACATGACCAGGTTGGTCAGCAACAAGGGCCAGTACTACCTCAAGAGACTATCCAGGAAGAAGTGATAGTGGAAGCAGCAGCTGGATCGCAGTATCCAGAGGTTCCACCACCACCAACAGTTCCACCTACCCCTGTGGAAGTGGACACACCGGCCCTTCTGGAGATCATGAGAGAAATGATGGCTACCCAACAACATCATATATTAGCCCAGCAGCGCATGCACGCTCAGTTGTAAGAGCAGAATGTACTACTCAACCAAGGATTGCAGACGGCATTAGAAAGAGGGACGAGGCCAGATTCAGGAGCATCAATCAGGTTTTGCAAGTACAACCCCCGCCGTTTCGAGGGCACGGAGGATGCTATTTCAGCTGATGCATGGCTTAAGGATATTGAGGCTATTCTGACAGCCGCTAAGGTACCGGCGGAAGAACGTGTGGATCAGGTAAAGTTGCTACTTCAGGATCTCGCACGTGATTGGTGGGAATCAGAGGAAGTAGGTATCAGACGTCCCGTTGCTTGGGACGATTTCACAGCAAGATTCAAGACGAAGTACTATGGAATTGTGGTGCAGTTTGAGCTACAACAGAAGTTTATCAACCTCAAGCAGGCCGGCAAGACACTAGATGCTTATGCAGCGGAGTTCTGCAGATTGAGTAGGTTTGCCCCAGAGATGGTAGCAACGGAGCGCCAGAGGACGATGAGGTTCCAGCAAGGGTTTCATCTTGAGCTCTTGCAATTGATAGAGGGGCACAATTATCAGACTTTTGATGAAGTGTTGACGGCAACTCGAAGGCATGAGATCACCATTCAGAGGATCACGGCAAGGACTGGTGGTCAGAAGAGATCCCACAGTCAGATTAAAGGAGGAGGGGGAGCAGCGCCCCGGACAACAGCACCATCCTCTAGCATTCATATCCACGATGTGGCGATACGAGGGCCAGCACCACCACCCAGGCAGCAGCAGCAACAGAGGAAGAACCAGCAACCCCCAGCGGGCTGTACTTATTGTGGGAAGATAGGGCACGCTAGAGATGTGTGTCGGACATTGAACGGACTGTGTTTGATATGTGGAAATCCAGATCATCGGGTTACCACATGTCCCATAAATTCGAGGTCAGGAGGACCAGTGCAGCAGTTTTCTGCTCTGCCAGCACCAGGGACAGGACAGTATCGAGGACCAGCAGTAGCAGTGAGACCATTGGCCCAGCGTCCGTTAATGCCACAGGCTCAGATGTTTCGACAGTAGGGACCGTCGATGCAGCAACACCAGCATAGACCACCCCAGCATCATCAAGGAAGGGGCCAACAGCAGCACCAGGCTAGGCCGCAGCATGGGAACCAACAAGGAGGTCGAGGGCAGGCATTCACTCTGTCCTTGGAAGAGGTATTAGCATCAGGAGATGTTGTGGCAGGTAACATTCTCGTCACCTCATATCCCGCACTAGCATTGTTTGATTCGGGAGCATCACATTCATTTATATCTGCACAATTTACGACACGGCTAGGAATGGAGTTCGAGGCATTGCCAGGGAGGTTGAATATACTCACTGGTAATGGGCTCGTAGGAGTTAGTAGAGTTATTCTTGCGTGTAGCGTTGTAGTTTGCGGGCATTCTTTACCCGCCCAATTGATAGAATTTTCTGTTAGAAATTTCGACGTTATCTTAGGCATGGACTGACTGAAAGACAGCCATGCGACCATAGATTATCGTAGTGGGAGTGTATCTTTTGATATTCCAGGCATGGAGAGATTCACCTTGGTCAGATCAGAGGCAACTCAGCAAGAGCAGGGAATAATAACGGCAATGGAAGAAGTCCAGGTTCCGAAGGTAGTTGAAGAGTTTCTGGACGTATTTCCCGAAGAACTTCCAGGTCTACCACCGGTTAGAGATATTGAGTTCAGTATAGAATTGGCACCTGGAACCAAACCGATATCAGATCGAGTTTATAGAATGGCGGATTCGGAGCAGGCCAAGGTATATCAGCACATAGAGGAACTGAAGAAGAAGAAGTTCATCCAAGCTAGCATATCACCATGGGCAGCACCAGTGGTACTTATGGGGAAGAAGGATGGGTCATCCAGATTGTGCATTGACTACAGGAAGCTTAACGCGACAACAGTAAAGAACAAGTACCCACTACCAAGGATCGACGACTTATTTGATCAGTTGAGCATGGCTAGAGTTTTCTCCAAGATAGATCTTCGTTCAGGGTACCATCAGGTGCGGGTTCGGAAGGAAGACATCCCCAAGACAGCATTCAGGTCAAAGTATGGGCATTATGAATTCTTGGTAATACCGTTTGTTTTGACCAATGCTCCAGTAATATTTATGGACTTGATGAACCGCATCTTTATGCCGTACTTAGATCAGTTTGTCGTGGTGTTTCTCGACGACATTCCTGTGTACTCTGTTAGTGAAGAGGAGCATGAAGACCACCTCAGGACAGTGTTGCAGGTTCTGAGGGAGAACCAGTTTTATGCCAAGCTCAACAAGTGTGAGTTCTGGACGGATCATATTTCATTTTTGGGTCATATCATATCAGGAGCTGGAGTAGCAGTAGATCCCAAGAAGGTAGAAGCAGTAGAGAGCTGGCCAGTACCCAAGACCGTAGCTGATGTACGGAGTTTCTTAGGATTGGCAGGATATTATAGAAGGTTCGTGTCAGACTTTGTAAGGCTTTCAGCACCCATGACCCGCTTGACACGGAAGGATGTGCCATTCGTTTGGTCGGTAGAATGCCAGGCATCATTTGAGAATTTGAAGCAGAAGTTGATATCAGCGCCTATTCTGACATTGCCAGTTGGACCCAGAGGTTTTACTGTATATTGTGATGCCTAAAAAAAAAGGACTTGGGTGCGTCCTCATGCAGCATGGGAAGGTGATAGCGTATGCATCTAGGCAGCTTCGGGACCACGAGAAGAATTACCCAACTCATGACTTGGAGTTGGCGGCAGTAGTATTTGCTTTGAAGCTATGAAGGCATTACTTATATGGTGACCGAGTGGACATGTACACAGACCATAAAAGTCTGAAGTACATCTTTACTCAGAAGGAGCTTAACATAAGGCAGAGAAGATGGTTGGAGTTGATCAAGGATTACGACGTAGAGCTTCAGTATCATCCAGGCAAGGCTAATGTGGTAGCAGACGCTCTCAGCAGAAGAGGCGGCACATTTATGTTGACAACCCAGAAGCACATCTTAGAAGACCTTCAGGAGATGGGTATCGAAGTTATACTTCCTAGTGATGTAGTTGTTCTAACAAGTCTATAGGTTCAATCCGACTTGGTAGATAGGATTAAGGCAGCTCAGGCGCAGGACCCAAGGATTCAGAAGCTTAGGGCAGAATGTGAGTCAGGACTCAGAAAGGAGATGCAAATTCATGAAGACGGTACCCTTAGGTTTGGATCACGTCTATGTGTACCTAGTAGAGATATCAGACAGGAAGTTATGGCAGAAGCTCACAGTTCTCAGTATTCTATATATCCTGGAGGGACCAAGATGTATCAAGATATCAAGCAGTACTTCTGGTGGAATGGAATGAAGAGGGAGATAGCTAGATTCGTTTTTCGTTGCTTGGTATATCAGCAAGTAAAAGCAGAACAGCAGAGGCCTGCTGGATTATTGCAACCGCTTCCTATCCCGGAATGGAAGTGGGAGCACATCACAATGGACTTTGTGACTGGTTTACCGAGATCACCAAGTGGTAAAGATGCTATTTGGGTGATAGTGGATCGGCTTACAAAGGTAGCACACTTTATTCCTTTCAGAGTAGGGCAATCTACAGAGAAGTTGGCGGAGTTATATATACAACAGATAGTCAGGCAGCATGGAGTCCCTGTCAGTATTGTGTCAGATAGAGATACCCGTTTCACATCACATTTCTGGAAGAGCTTGCATCATAGTCTAGGCACCAAGTTAAGATTTAGCATGGCTTACCATCCACAAACGGACGGGCAATCAGAAAGGACAATTCAGACTTTGGAAGATATGTTGCGAGCTTGCATCCTAGATTTTGGAGGATCTTAGGAGAGCCACCTGCACTTAGTCGAATTCTCATACAACAACAGTTATCAAGCCAGTATCCAGATGGCGCCATTTGAGGCACTATATGGTAAGAAGTGTAGATCGCTACTAGCATGGGATGATATCGGGGAGAGGAAGATGCTAGGCCCGGAAACGATTGTTCAGACAGTTGAATTGGTCAAGGGAATTAGAGAGCGACTTCGAGTTGCGCAAGATCGGCATCGTCATTGGGTGGACCAGCATCGTAGGCCGCTAGAGTTTTCTGTTGGGGACCACGTGTTCTTGCGGATCTCACCTACCCGTGGGGTCATTAGATTTGGCGTTCGCGGGAAGTTGAGTCCGCGATACGTAGGACCATTCGTTATCCTTGATAGGATTGGCGATGTTGCTTATCGTTTATCCCTTCCACCTTTATTACGAGAGGTGCATGACGTGTTTCATGTATCTCAATTGCGAAGGTATGTATCGGACCCCAGCCATATCCTTGATCATTCTGAGTTGGTTGTTGGTACCAACTTGTCTTACGAAGAGCAGCCGGTGTCCATTTTGGACCGGAAAGAGAAGATACTCAAGAACCAAATAATTAGCCTTGTTCGGGTTGCTTGGGGTCATCACTCATTAGGAGAGTCAACGTGGGAACGTGAGGATGATATCCGATCACGGTATCCACATCTGTTTGACTTACAAGGTATATTTTTTCCCATGTACCTTGATTGTCTTAACCCCTCATGCTTGTCACCCTATGGATAGAACTACGTGATATCATAGATTGTTAATATAGATATGTTATCTACTAGTTAACATTGAAGAATGATTGCTTGCTCAAGTTTCTTGTACCTAGATTAGTTTAGTTTTGATATTCCTATCTTGCTTGGATTTGAAATTCCGAGGACGGAATTTTTCTAAGGAGGGTAGAGATGTCACTTCCCGTTTCCAGAACACGTATTTTTAATATATATACTGCTTTAATATATTTATTTAATATTCATCATGTATTGTTCTGTAGTTAACCCCTTTAATTTTATGTTAATTAATTTTCATGTTAATTAATTTTCTACAATTTTATTTCTATATTTTATTTTCTGCTGTTATACTCCGCTTTAGCTATACTTTGGGTTCAGTTTGGATTAGATTTAGTGCGCTGTTCACAGATCCCCACCTACCACCACCCCTTTATTAAAGCTATCCCCTTTCTCTCTCTCTTCATTACTTCACTATTAAGCTTCTTCTTCCTTATAACTCCTCACCCACCTACCAGCCCCCAGACAAGCGCCAAACTTGCTTCTTGATGGATCACCAATATTATCGTTCTATCATCTTCCTTACTTGGTTTTGAGCCTCTTTAGTACTTAGCATTTTCAATTTCCATGGTTCATTTCTGGTGGATCTAAGTTTAATGTATTTTCGGATTTCTTAGGTTTTGATCTAGTAAACTTTGTTATCTTTAAGTTTAGATGGTTCCATGTTGTAGAGAATTTCGTTCTACCCTATTTTTGTTAGCCCAATGATTGTATCATGTTTTTGAATATGGTTAATATGTTAAGTTTAGCATTTCATTATCACTAATCTTTATACTATCACTATACCTTTTCTACTTATTCTTATACCTTTGGTGATATATGCCTATTGGTTTATATTTTAGTGATATGAGCTTATCTATCTTAAATTTAATCGGGTTGCCAAAATCAAAACTATGTTTTTGATTGTGGTTATTCAATTAAGTTTAATCATTATGATATCACTAACATTTATGCTATCGCCTTAGCACTTATACTTAAACTCAGCATTGTCCTAATGTGCATTTAACCTATCATAGTTGCTACTACGTATATTGCTTCGTTCGTCTAACATGTACATGCAGAAAAGTAATAAGCAAGATCAATGTGGACATATGCAATGAAGAAATCATGGTGGACCAAAGACGATGGATCCCACAAGATTTTTCTGAACCACCCGACGACATCTCTGGAGCCAAGCCATGCCATCATCATTTCAAGACTCTGAAGAAGCCTGCACCTGCCTAAGTTTATCTGGAGTCTGTAATGAGTCTTAGGAATTATTGTAAACACAAGAAATGGATAGCAAAATCGAAAGCTAGGGCAGAAATAAGCCCAGGATCATTTTTGGTGGAAAACGGCATACCGACGGTATACCGGTTTTCGTTCACAGAAAGTTTCTGTTTACAAAACCGGCATACCGACGGCATACCGGTCCATACCGACGGTATACCGCTTTCGAAATATTGAAATTCCAACGGTCGGATTTTCAGCCATTAATGATCCCAACGGCTATATTTCAAGCCGTTGTAATCCCAGACCGGTATACCGCCGGTATGCCGGATCATACCGACGGTATGCCGGTTCGTGACTGAAAAGTTGCCTTTAGAGAGTCTTCGTATAAGGAGATCAAAACCTATTGTGTTGAAAAATGAGATCTTCATCCTATTGTATAAGGAGATCAAAACCTATTGTGAAAGGTTAAAGTTGGAGAGTCTTCGTATCCAAACACTCGGTTGAAGTTGGGGAGTCTTCGTATCCAAACTCTCGGTTGAAGTCGGAGAGCCCTTCAGATTAAAGCTCTTGTGTAAGAAGTTGGCAAGTTCTTCGGATCCAAACTCGTGTGTAACTATTTGCTCAAATAGTGGATTAAAGCCGGCGAGAGTTCCGGGACTGGAGTGTCTCTTGGGAGGATACCAGGATATATCGTGTGTCGGTATTGTTATTGCTTCTTCTCTTGCACTTATATTTTTAAATTGCCCATTAGTTTGTGCTAAGTGCTTGATTAGTTAGCTTGACCCTATTCACCCCCCTCTAGGGTTCCTACAATTTTGACCTATGGAAGTTCAGATTTGGGCTTGGAATGAAGGATTTAGAGAGCTTGGAAGCAATGGTTTCCATGGTTCTGTCCTTAGAATTTTGGAGAAGAAGAACAGATCCTAGCCGCATGGTAGTGCTTGACTGCATGAGTCTTCATGCGGCAAGTCATCCTGGCCGCATGGGCTTTAGTTAGCCGCATGAGCTTATCAGCCGCATGGGTTTTTTAGCCAACCGCATTTGTCCCGTCCAATTTTGAGCCGCACAAGTATTATATCCTGGCCGCATAAAGGACCCGAGACCTTCTGGCCGCTCATGCCTTAACTCTGTCTGCAGGCACTATTCAGCCGCATGAGGCTCGTCAATTGGGCCGCATAGACTTGGTCAGTTCCAGCCGCATGGGTTAGTTTACCCGCAGCCGCATGGGTTTAGTTTAACCCGAGCCGCATGAGGGTCCTTTCCGCAGCCGCATGTGAACTATCTTAGCCGCATAGGATTTCTTTCTTGCCGTAGCTTAGCATTATGGGACTTGTATAAATCCAGCCGCATAACGCCGATTCTTCTCAGCCGCATGGCGCTGATTCTTCTCAGCCGTATGGTGCTGCTTGACTTAGCTGCCGCATGAAGTTTTACTAAGTTGGCCGCATGAGGCTATTCTGTTCCGGCCGCATGAAACCCCAGTTTCGTGAGCCGCATGACTCTGACCCCAATGTCTTTTCGCCTGATCCTTGCTTCAAATTGACATTAATTAATTGACATTTATTAGCATTAATTATTAGCATGACATTAATTGTTGCCTTGGCATTTGTTTAACATTAGTTGACATTGATTGACAGGGATTGTCACCCTAATTTAATAATTGATCATGCGTTTCTAGTTGGAACTAAGAGACTGGCTAGTCGTCTTATTGAATTGAATGAATGAGACACGTTCATATTAATTATGAACTATTGAAATCGACTGGCTAATCCCGAATATTGACATACAGGCATGTGCAGGCTTCAATTTATTTATTTTTCTACAAAGCAGCATGTGTACTTTATGATCAAGGCATGATTATTTTGTGGTTAGTTTTGATTGTTGCATTAAGCTATGTAAGACCTACAACATAACCGTACGGGTATCGTTGTAGAGTTGGACATATCGTACTCTGTACGGAAGTACTCATTCTGAATGACCATGATCCACGGCATGGGATTTCAATCAACATAGGGGCTATTAAGTTAAATAAAATAATGATTGCATGGAGAGAATGGATTCCCGAGTTCTTACATGGCAGCCCTCTTTGGGACTATTAAGTGCCCGACAGGCCGGCTGGTTCCCACAGATACTGCAAACCTACCACACGGGCAGGGAGCGGTATCTGCTTATATTATTTATTGTATATTGTATATTGATGGCGGGCGTCCCGCTGGGACTCGTCTAATTCATGATTGGCGCAATTGATTGACTGGGTAAACTAGCCTTGCTTGCACATAGTAAGAACTGAGGAATCCTTATTGCATATTTCCAGGATAACTTGGAACTCACAGTAGCAAGCCGTAGTAGTTGAATGGCCGTTTAAATTAATTTATTTGTGTACTGTATCTCCTCTGTTACCTAGCTGAGATGATCAGAATATCAGGACATGACGTGCCAACTTCTGTCCTTGTTTGGTTGGGAGGTTGGTGTAATGCCCCGCTCCGCACGAGGCATTTGGTTGGCTTATTGGTTGGGATCAGAATATTGGACCGTGACTTATGTTGGGAATCAGGAGAATTGAGACTGATGCAGTCTCTCTTAGCTGGCTAGACGGAATGGATATTGGAACGTGGCTCGCTGGTGGAGCTACGCTTAGTGGAATTTTGGGTGAGTGGAACTGTCCTTCCTCCTCCTTACTCCTTCATGCTTAATAAATGAAGTATTGAAATGCTATGAATTGTCCCTAAATGTCCCATGTTTTAGTTGCTGAATAATAGAGATGCTTGTGCTGAGAATTATTGAAATGTACAACACATTGAACTGCTAATGTGACTTGAGGCCTGAGAATGAATTGATGACATTGCCCCTTATGCTTAATGCTGCTGAAACGATAAAACACTTGATTAATGAGATGCCTTATGAATGATAGAATAAGAAGTGAACTGGCGGTGCTATCGAACAAATGAACTGAATGAAATACTAGAATCATGTACTATCTGTATAACTGTTGCAAGAATATGAAATGTTGCCTGTCCCTTATAAGAAATGAATGAATGAATAAATGTCCCTATGAAATGAATGAATGTTAAGTTCCTCTTAAGAAAGGAATGATATGAGATACGTTGCTATGAAGCAATGAATGAGAAATGATAAAGCTGGGATCGTTGAGATCACCAAATGAAATGATGGGAATGATGAAATGAATAAGTCATTGAATATGACTAATGATGCACTGTTGCCTTTACTTTCCTTAATATATTTTACCATGCGATTATGTTCACAATCGAGTCGGACACGCATTCGCATGGTCATGGACAACTTGTATACAAGGTTTGAGTAATAATTTCCTCGAACGGTTCCTAGGGCCCTGGGGACCGATTCGGCCTAGGAGGAAATAATGATGAGTGCTATGGGAGCACGGATAAGGCGGGGTGGCATAGAGGCTCGCCACCTACTATGCTGACCATATTATCTTAAAATGAAATGAAATGAGAAGAGTCCATATGGTTTAACAACACCAGGTGATCATGTAGTCAGGATGCACACTAATGAATGTTTTGTGCAGGCAGAGTAAGTATATCAGATAACCTGTATTTGATGCAGGTACGAGAAGTCGGCTATCGGTAAGAAATCACATAATTGTGATATTGTATAAGTTGGTTTAACTTGCCTGCTTAACATGTTCAATTCATTATGCTAGAAAGATGCCTTGCTATAAATAGTGCTCAAACATAACATCCATGCTAAGTGATGCTTGAAGTGAGAACTGTTAGAACATGTTTAAGATGTTAATATTAACGATGCCTCAATGATGCCTTTTCATGATAACACCTAGTATGCCTCAATGATGCCTTTGCATGATAACACCAAGAATGATAAATGATATGTCCACATGAATGCTACTAAGAATATGTTTACATGCTTCACTCTGATTATTGCCCATGAACTGTAAACTGATGCTAGGTCCCAAATAGAAAGATCACTCTAATAAATGCTTGCTTAAATGATCACCTTAAATGTTGGTTTATGCGAGTGGGTTGGATTCTGCTCGCCAGTACATAGATGATGTGCTGACCCACGTTTTATGGGCAGGTGCTCGTGCTTGGAATGTTCTACACACGAAGATTGGCTTGATTGGTCCCGCGGCATCGAAGATTTGTTGGGCATACAGAAGCTCTCCTTGCACAAGATGATGTCTTCTGTTTATAAAGGGCATAATATATGGAACATTGTAATCAGTTGTACCAGTGAGATTGTAAGCCAAGTCGGTATATCGAGTTGTAATCCATTGTATCCAAATATCAAATGTAAGCTGTATAGCATTGTTCAGTTGGTTTCCAATGTAAAGTGAGATGTGTTGTAATTATTGTACTTCAATACAAGTCTTGTACTCTTCTTCAATTATCAATAAAGAGAATAAAGTTCTACATATCTCTGTGTGGCTTCAAGTTACTTTTTTTCTCCGCTGCTATAAAGAAGTGATGTACTTCTATTCAATAAGAAAGATTGTCCTCATTAAATTCAATTTATCTGCTTCTGCCACTGCGATGTGTTTCTATTTGGAGAATAATCGATTATGTACCATCTTTGCCTTGTACAAGTGCAATACCAGACTTGTACGGCATCACGTCCAAGCGAGGACGATCGATTCCAAGAGATAAAATATGTGAATAAATGACTCTATGAATCGGGGCGTGACAAATTGGTATCAGAGCACGGCTTTACGTCCTTGGTCTCTTCTTTGGTTCGTTTCAAATCAAAGTTGCATCGATGATTGACCAAAGTTGCTTCCGCGATCACTCAACGTTGCTTCCGCGATTAAATCAAAGATTGCTTCCGCGATTATATTGTTGTTGTTATGTAATCATCCTATGTTGTTCGTGTCTGAAAGATCATTGACCCTCTTGGCTGCTCACTGGATGTTCCATACAATAAGTCTATATACATTGTGATGCCCTGAAAGAATGATTGTTGTTGGTTTGGACACAAATAACCCAACAATGACTCGATGCCATAGTATGCTATATTGTGAATGCTGTTAGAAATGTGGGAATATAGAAAAGTGGCGATGTATGCTGCAACTAGTGAGAATTGCATGTGATTCTGGGAAAGAATTGTGAATGGGATAATTGATGGATGAGTTCAGCAGAACCATTGAATTGACTCATGTGCGTCGGCTAAGTGCTTTCGAGACCCTAAGAATGTTGGCTTATAATATTGAGACCCCGAGATGTTGGCTAAGTGTTGTGATCATCATAGATCACGAATGTCCGGAATAGATTGAGTTGGTATTGTTTAAGGATGGCTTCGTTTCTGAGTGGTATATTACATCTACCACCTCAGAACGAGATGTATGTTGACCCTTTCCATAGAATAGCAATGAAACTATCTGTGAGTACTGGGTAGTGCCGAGACTTAGCTGGGAGTCATGTATTGTGGTTAGATGACACGAGTGTCCCTTGACGGTGATGTTATATTGGGTAGCGAGATTGTCGAAAATTGTAACTGGTGGCTTGGTTAGAAATTGTTTAGTCGAGTGATGACTCAGACTAGTAAGACCGTTAGTATGCTATGGGTAAATAGACTTGGATAGAGAATATTGTGGCTTAGAACATCTGAATGTTGACTTCGATTGGTTGAATGTAAATCAAATGTGGCTAATACAAAGTTGGTTGCCAAGCTGAAAGTTTGAAAATATTGTCGGTAAATCAAAGGAATATTAGAAATCTGTGCCTTGACCCTAAGGTGTAATAGATGTCAATCCATCTTGATCACTAAAGGATAGTCATTGCATAGATGCATGATGCTGAAGAATTGAATTGTACTAGGAAAATAACAAGTAGTGACTCAGAATACTGTTGTTGCCTAGAGGATGGTTAAGTGATACATAAATTGTCGGATTGAATGGGATGAACTACTTGACCATTACTGCATGAGATTAAGAATGCCGTAAGATAGTTGATGATTGAGAAACAAATGGAAACGAGAAATTTCAAACGTGTTGGATAATGTCGGTATAGATGATTGTTGGTTGGGATATAGATTGTTGGCTTATGACTTAGTGGTGTGACTTCGTCATACCGACCGAATAGTATGATTCTATAGTCCTGTTGAGACTAACGGAATCGATGACCCTTGAATAGTTAGCCTTGGCTTATGGGTTTGTGTGAGTATAAAGGAATTGGAATAGAAATTGAATCGTTGGGAATTTACTTGATGGATTATTGGAACGATGGGAATCGTATGTCGGATTGGGAATTGACCGTAATGTTGATAGATCGATCTTAGTCGATCATTGGGTAAGTCTAGAGTGAGCCTCTGTGGGAATTAGTTCCTTGAGGAAGACACTAGATAGATAGACTTGACCCTAGAAACTGTGGGCTGTATGACCAATTGTTGGCATAACCAACAATGGCGATTAGTTATTCAGACTGAGTTAAAACCCATAGGTTTGGGTAGAGTTCCTTAGAACTGTTGGTTGCTTGTTGGCCTTAAGAATAAGAAACTAGTATAACCCTAGTAGCCGTCCACTCTAGGGAAGTCACCTGAACGATTAAGTTTAGCTATCAGTGTAGCTAACCTTAGAGACTGACTGAACAATAGGTGACCATTGGAGGCCCATAGGATGACCTTGTGGCATTGAATGAGAGACAGTGATAATGAGTATTGACCTAAGGGAATGTATGCTTCAACTTGAACCGTAAGAGATGTTTGACCCTTGAGGATTATATGTCGGCTATAAGTGGGAATTGCAACCGTAAGGTAAGGCTTGAGTGTACCTATAGTCGGGTAGCTAAGTTAACCTTGACTGTTGCATAGAATTATACCCTGATTCGGGTAATTGATAGTGGGTGACTTCGGATTGTGTCTTATAGAAAAGATGAGTTGCCTCGGTAAAAAATTATTGTTGGATTTGGGAAGGAATATGATTGCATGTTGTGAACTCTTGATATGGTTGGCTCTAAGTTAGACCCTTGATCGAATGTTAGAAATGTTATGCTTGGGTATAGAGTTTAACCAAGTTGTCCCTGATATTAAGTATTGTAGCCTGGAAGATAGTGATTGTGGCAAAGTGAATAAAGCAATAAGTCAATTGAAAGGATGCTAAGTTGGATTTAGAAAAGAGAGTTATATTATGGCAGATCGAATCGCACTAACATGGAAGTTGGCTGAAGTACATATGTTTTGGGGACGCCTAAAATATGTGTATGGATCCAAACGAAGTGATATGTTGCGACTGAAATAGAAATGTAAGGAAAATGTTGGCGAATCAATGAGAAGTTACAAGTAATTGAAAAAGAGATAGACAGATCGAATCGTTGATGGATTTAAATGGTACAGTTGGATAGATATTTTGAAATGACTGAGTGGGCTGAAATGAATATTGATTTGAAGCTGAATGAGTAAACTCATGGTGATTAAGTGAATCATGTAGAAGACTTGTTTCCTTAAGTTTCGAGGACGAAACTTTTTCTGAGTGGTATATTATGTAATGCCCCGCTCCGCACGAGGCATTTGGTTGGCTTATTGGATGGGATCAGAATATTGGACCGTGACTTATGTTGGGAATCAGGAGAATTGAGACTGATGCAGTCTCTCTTAGCTGGCTAGACGGAATGGATATTGGAACGTGGCTCGCTGGTGGAGCTACGCTTAGTAGAATTTTGGGTGAGTGGAACTGTCCTTCCTCCTCCTTACTCCTTCATGCTTAATAAATGAAGTATTGAAATGCTATGAATTGTCCCTAAATGTCCCATGTTTTAGTTGCTGAATAATAGAGATGCTTGTGCTGAGAATTATTGAAATGTACAACACATTGAACTGCTAATGTGACTTGAGGCCTGAGAATGAATTGATGACATTGCCCCTTATGCTTAATGCTGCTGAAACGATAAAATACTTGATTAATGAGATGCCTTATGAATGATAGAATAAGAAGTGAACTGGCGGTGCTATCGAACAAATGAACTGAATGAAACACTAGAATCATGTACTATCTGTATAACTGTTGCAAGAATATGAAATGTTGCCTGTCCCTTATAAGAAATGAATGAATGAATAAATGTCCCTATGAAATAAATGAATGTTAAGTTCCTCTTAAGAAAGGAATGATATGAGATACGTTGCTATGAAGCAATGAATGAAAAATGATAAAGCTGGGATCGTTGAGATCACCAAATGAAATGATGGGAATGATGAAATGAATAAGTCATTGAATATGACTAATGATGCACTGTTGCCTTTACTTTCCTTAATATATTTTACCATGCGATTATGTTCACAATCGAGTCGGACACGCATTCACATGGTCATGGACAACTTGTATACAAGGTTTGAGTAATAATTTCCTCGAACGGTTCCTAGGGCCCTGGGGACCGATTCGGCCTAGGAGGAAATAATGATGAGTGCTATGGGAGCACGGATAAGGCGGGGTGGCATAGAGGCTCGCCACCTACTATGCTGACCGCATTATCTTAAAATGAAATGAAATGAGAAGAGTCCATATGGTTTAACAACACCAGTGACCATGTAGTCAGGATGCACACTAATGAATGTTTTGTGCAGACAGAGTAAGTATATCAGATAACCTGTATTTGATGCAGGTACGAGAAGTCGGCTATCGGTAAGAAATCACATAATTGTGATATTGTATAAGTTGGTTTAACTTGCCTGCTTAACATGTTCAATTCATTATGCTAGAAAGATGCCTTGCTATAAATAGTGCTCAAACATAACATCCATGCTAAGTGATGCTTGAAGTGAGAACTGTTAGAACATGTTTAAGATGTTAATGTTAACGATGCCTCAATGATGCCTTTTCATGATAACACCTAGTATGCCTCAATGATGCCTTTGCATGATAACACCAAGAATGATAAATGATATGTCCACATGAATGCTACTAAGAATATGTTTACATGCTTCACTCTGATTATTGCCCATGAACTGTAAACTGATGCTAGGTCCCAAATAGAAAGATCACTCTAATAAATGCTTGCTTAAATGATCACCTTAAATGTTGGTTTATGCGAGTGGGTTGGATTCTGCTTGCCAGTACATAGATGATGTGCTGACCCACGTTTTGTTGGCAGGTGCTCGTGCTTGGAATGTTCTACACACGAAGATTGGCTTGATTGGTCCCGCGGCATCGAAGATTTGTTGGGCATACAGAAGCTCTCCTTGCACAAGATGATGTCTTCTGTTTATAAAGGGCATAATGTATGGAACATTGTAATCAGTTGTACCAGTGAGATTGTAAGCCAAGTCGGTATATCGAGTTGTAATCCATTGTATCCAAATATCAAATGTAAGCTGTATAGCATTGTTCAGTTGGTTTCCAATGTAAAGTGAGATGTGTTGTAATCATTGTACTTCAATACAAGTCTTGTACTCTTCTTCAATTATCAATAAAGAGAATAAAGTTCTACATATCTCTGTGTGGCTTCAAGTTACTCTTTTTCTCCGCTGCTATAAAGAAGTGATGTACTTCTATTCAAAAAGAAAGATTGTCCTCATTAAATTCAATTTATCTGCTTCTGCCGCTGCGATGTGTTTCTATTTGGAGAATAATCGATTATGTACCATCTTTGCCTTGTACAAGTGCAATACCAGACTTGTACGGCATCACGCCCAAGCGAGGACGATCGATTCCAAGAGATAAAATATGTGAATAAATGACTCT
The DNA here is from genome assembly GCA_029216955.1 of Iris pallida. Lineage (NCBI taxonomy): Eukaryota > Viridiplantae > Streptophyta > Magnoliopsida > Asparagales > Iridaceae > Iris > Iris pallida. The sequence goes on along the minus strand of JANAVB010041816.1, from coordinate 5,359,769 downwards.
ACGAATCGGGGCGTGACAGTTGGTTCGAAGTGTTGTGATACTATGTGAGTCCCAGTAGAAAGCAGAGATCTATTTATCATATTTTCTTATTACTGGTTTTAATCCCTAATATCGTGCTTCCTTGCGGTACTTGCTATTAGAGGTCTAACCTCTCTGGTTTTGCATGGCCAGATTTAGAGCCAGTCCCCGAGGATCCAGCTTACTTCTACCTCCAAGATGGTCAATACTAGAGGGATGATCGCAGGAGGGCTCGAGTGGGTTTCTTACTTCCCCGCTCGTTTTGTTAAATACTTTATACTTGCCGTTTGGCACCGACATGTTAGTCGGATTGTCTTGTACTTACTTTTATATAATTATAATTAAGTCAGACTGCAGCTGATAACAATTGTGTATACCTTGCTACATTATCTGGCTGTGTTTTGTAAAGCCAGATATCAAGAACGTTTTGACTGAGCGTTTGGGACGCCTTACTGCTTTATCTTACATGTTCTCTATTTTTGTTTTTGTTTGAATGATTGAGACAATAGATGAGAAGTGACCTTAGTAAGACTTTCATGTAGTATGCACCCCCTCGTCTGGTTAGACAGCATTGATCGTATTATACGGTATTCATCTACCCGTAATACGTAGCTGGCTGAGTCATTCCCCCGCTCTCCAGTATTCTGGTTCTGGGGCGTGACACAAACCTTCCAACCCAATATATGGACCTGGCCCACATGAAGCCTACTACCCATATGATGCTTGTGTCCCATTTAGTTTAGCCCCCGCATGCTACTTATTTACCCGTGTCCATAAATGACTAAATTAATCTATTTATTTCACCCAAACCCGATTTTGACCCGACCCGGCTCAACCGAACCCAAACCCAAGCTTCATGTAGTCCCCACATGAATACCCTACAATTACATCACTTTTTTTCCTATCTAAAATATATCTCTTCCTCTCTCTAATTTACAAATATCTCATTTTTATCTCATATATATATATATATATATATATATATATATATATATATATATATATATATATATATATAACTCTCTTTCTCTCTCCTCCTTAAATCACTCCACACTCCCACACACACACACCCCCTCTCCCTCCTTTACAGCACACACCCCCTCTCTCAACCGACCTCTGTCTCTCTCTAATATTTCTCGCTCTCAAATATCTCTCTCTCTTTCTTTCTATTACATATATACAACTCTCTCTCTCTCTCTTTTTTAACACACACACACACACACACATATCTCTCTCCCTCACCTCTTCTTTCTCACCCGACCATACAGCAGCCACCATCTCCATAACCATCACCACCACCCCCGCCGGCAACCGCCGTCGCCGTCGCGTGCGTCCGCAGCAGCGCAGCAGAGCAGCAGCAGCATGCCACGCAGTAGCAGCAGCAGCGGCCGGCGGCCGTGCACCGCCTCGCACCGCCGTGGTTGGCCACCGCGCGGTCTCCGTGACCCTCTCGGCCGGGTGCACCTCCGACGAGCCACCCCGTGGCCACTGCGCTCCTCCTCGACGCGTACAATAGACGATTCGTGCGTTTTGTACGAAGTTCCGCCGTGACGCGCGACTTTTAAACTCAGAAATGGCGTTCCGTCGTAGCAACTTTGTGCATATTTTTTGAGAAATTCGACCGTTGGATCGGCGAACTCTTTGCTCCGTCACAATCTTGGTATATAGCTCTTCACTTCCCTCATGTTTCGTCCGTTAATTTTATCGTTTGATACATCAAAATCGGCCATCAAGTTGACACTTTAAATTGTACTATTTTTGGACAGTTTTGTGGAGCCGACTTCGTCGACTCGTAACTCCGTCGTCGTAGCTCCAATTGGTGTGCCACCAGTTCCTGTACGTAGCTGGTATAACCCTCTTCCTGTCCCTTAAGTTTCATTTTATTGTGAGCACGTTTGGTTGGTCAAATTCGACGCCAAAGTTGGCCGTCCGAATTCTTAATTTTGTACTTATAAAATTCCATTTTTGAACCCGAGACTCCGGATTCAATTTCTGACACTACCAGTAGACTTGTGGCGTTGTTCTGGCACGTTTTTATATAAAGTTTGTTAGATTTGGAGGACGTGGGCCCTGGCACGTATTTTGGTGTAAAGCGGTCCCATAGTCCGAGTCAACGGGTCACTTTGAGATCGGCTCATCGGAATCCAATTTCGGATATACCTTTGAGTTAGTATCATTATTCTGGACTCGTTGACATATAATTTGCTGAGTTTTGAGGACATTTACTCTAGCACGCATTTTCGTGCAAACCCAGATTTCAAATGTCCAGGTCAACGTATCATTTTGAGATCGGCTCATCGAAATCCAGTTCCGGATATACCGTTGAGTTCGTGTCGTCATTCTCGTATCTCTCACATGTTTTATATTGTTCTCGTATATCTCACATGTTTTATACTGTTCTCGTATCTCTCACATGTTAGAATCTGGGTTATGGGGAAACTGATAGTTGAGTACGTGATCATGCCCCCTCTACCGTACTCGAGCAAAGTTTTATTTTATATGTTACTGTACCGTAGGCCTTTTATCAAAGCAAATTTGTGCGTATGTACATCTATCGCTGTATCACTTGTACGAAAGTACATTTTATTTATATGTGCCCCTGCACATTGTACACCTTTTGACGATCACGTACCTGCTACAATTTTAAATATTATATATACATCTGTCTCTATGACATATGTATCCTTGTCATGATAGATCTGTGATATGACATGATTGCGATACGACATGAGATATGACACGATTCTTATTTACTACATCTCTTTTCATTCCATGCTCAGTATGTTTAGTTTGTAGAATCAGTACTTGCTCCCGTCCTGACAGGATAACGTTGTAGGCATACTTTCGGAGGAAGATTTGTTCTGTGATCTTTTCTATGGACCCACTACAGAGCACCAGGCTTTGCTCCCGAGAAAGTCCCCGCAGGAAACCTCGCTTGGTAGTCTCGCTTAGATTTTTGGCTTAGTTATTGAACTGTTTAGACTATATCTTATAGTCACTGGACTTTGTCACCAGTTTGATACTTTGGAAGTGTATTATTAAGTATGTACTTATTTTACTTTTGCTTATAGATGATGTGTTGTGATGAACCTTTTAAATGTGATATTAGAACTGCTAGCAGCTTAGATCCTTTATTGTCTATACTTAGAACAGCTTACTACGCTTTAACCAAGCGTAGGCTGAAAATGGCTCGATCTGGCCCAACAATTTGTGTAGCGGGTCGTGACAGGTAGCAACAGTAGCACCATAGCAGTATGAAGGGGCTATATGTACATGGTTAACTGATATTGCATTAATATGCTATCTGTGTGAGGGGTTAAGGATTGAGTGAGATTACTTAGTATACAAATAATGTACAGTTAGTGTATGCCTAAATAATAGATGCACACATAGATACTTGGATAGATAGGAATAGCCAGATGAATAGACATTGTGTGGGTCATGTATCATGTGAGGGGGAAAACTTAAGTCTCATTGTACTAAGCAGGGCAAAATGGTTCAAGTTGTTGCATTGTGTGTGAGTGTTTATATGTCCTTGAGTATAGATAGGATGTTATGTAGGGATGAAGAGTAGGTAGTTGAGTAGGAGTGGGAAGTTGGGGAAAAAATTAAGAATTTGCCTGTGTGTTGTTGGACACAGGAAAACTCCTTCCTTTCTTTCCTGTCTGTGCAAGTACCTATCTTAGAATGAGGGTATTAATAGCTATAGGGCTTGGAGTGAGGTATTACATTATAGAGTATATATATATATATATATATATATATATATATATATATATATATATATATATATATATATATATATAGATGTAGAATCTACATAAATGTTAGCCTTGATAACATAATTCACAGTAGCCCTATATAGTCTAGCTTGGCCAGGGACTTTAGATTTAGGCTAGTTGACCAATGTCGACCACTAGTTGACTATTTGATTGGTGTTGACCAAATTGACTTCTTTAACTTAGAGTTGATTTAGTTTGATCTAGTATCACCTAGAAATAGCCTAGCAGCATGTAAACATCACATTTAGATTCATTGTTACTCTAGAACATCAAATAACCTTGTATATCTAAAATATAGGTTTGTGTGACACCACTTTGGACATCGATCCTCATTCATTGCTCTAGACGAGATGCGGGTACATTCTCTGATAGTTTTTATTTACTTGATGATTATTATGATTCAGCTTCTAGTATAGTTCTATTTTGAATTTCTGCCACAACACGGATTAGTATTCTGGATTCATTCATTCGCGACACATGTATTTAACTTGTCTAGCCCCTACTACCAGAACCACTCATTGGAACCACCTACTTGAAACACCTATAAGCACCATTTACTTCTAGCTAGACTCGTACTCTATTTATGTGTCGAGAAATACTCGAGTAAACATGTAAACATTTTTAATCATACAAGAACCACCACTATAAGAAAGATAGCTGTCACACGCTAGGCCAAGCGTGCGACGTACCGTATACAACAAGAACGAATCCAACAAGCAAGATAGTCGTCGTCGCTAGGCCAAGCGTGCGACGTGCTGTATTCAACAAGAACCACAAGAAAGATAGCCGTCGTCGCTAGGCCAAGCATGCGACGTGCCGTATTCAACAAGAATCATCCTACAAGAAATATAGTCGTCGTCGCTAGGCCAAACGTGCGATGTGCCGTATTTACTACTCGTCTAATCGTTACATGTCGAACTCGGTATTTCAAAACATACTATATTATGTCGTCTCCGTGTCCAAAATGGCCACGGACACGCAGTACGAGCCCCCGTATGGTTGCCCTGCTACCCGACCCTGTTTGCAGATAAGACACGCTATGTGGACACGTGCTACTTGGCACGGAGGTAGAGGCAACCTCTGTCAGCACACCCCTCGAGTTAGACATGATCTCGTGCCGTGTCGAGGGAGCACGGACACGCGCACCAGTTTTTTACTGTGCGTGCACAGTCGGTTTGGCGACTCTGATACGGCCTTCGTGTCTCATCTAGACACGTTGTGGTGACGTGTTAGGGACTCGAATGTGTAGCCCTACACCTGGGCTAGGTGTGGACATGAGCACATGACTCCATGTGGCCTGTGTCGTGTCCACGAGTACGAGACACGGCCGCACGAGGAGACTGATACTGTGTTCACTGTTTCTCTGTTTTGAGAGTTTGGACACCTTCGTGTCCTCTTGCTTGGACATGAACACTTCTCCCCGACACACACACATATGGAGAACACTCTAATCACCCTAATTTGGATTAATACTGAATTTTGAGTTTCGAATTTAGGGTTTACCCATATTACTGATACATGTTCAGTTTTCCTGGGATTTTTAGATTTTTAATATTAATTTAAATTGTTAATTGACGATTAATTTGTAATGTTAACATGTGTATATATATCTGAGATGCATGTTTACATATTTGGGTTTATTGTGATGTTCGTTTTGGCCTGGTGATAAGGTTTTCGAATAATGTTGATACATGAGGCCAATATACATGTCTAAATGCAACATGTAGGTTATTTACATATGTGAATGTTAATGTGATATGATGATGTTCCTGAGAATGGGTTTCTGTTTTCCTGAGATGAGGGATTCGAGCCTTGGGTTGATGTTGGGTTGTTTCAAACATGTTTTGATATTTATGATGCAATGTAAGGTTGATGCATGTGTTAACTGAAATGTAGGGTTATTCATATATGGTTTCTTGAGATATATAGGTTCAATGACATTGGTTAAATTCTGAGAAAATAATGTTTGTTCATATATATAGTATTTCTGAACCTGAGTATGAACCCTTACATGCATATACACCCTAACCCTTGTTACCATGTTTGCTGAGATATTAACCCCCCCCTCTGTTACACATTACATGTACACCAGAACACATTAAGACCCTTTATATATTTGATAACCCCCTTCTATCTGTTGAACTTGAGTCCTTAACCCCTTTACTGCCATATGTTCCCTTATGCACACACACCTACCACTCCACTTGACACCCTATACACAGTTTGCATTATATTCACTTTGATCACCTTGGCACTTCATTATATCCACTCACACACACCTGTACACATGTGACACATTGACACTTCTATATATATATATATATATATATATATATATATATATATATATATATATATATATATATATATAGTGAGTAAACATTAGAGTATATGTGTTCTGACACCCTATTTGACAGAACACATATACTCTAATGTTTACTCACTATATATATATATATATATATATATATATATATATTTTATATATATATATATATATATATATATATATATATATATATATATATATATATATATGATATGAATATTGTCATTGTCATTATAAATATAAGATAATGAATGACATGAATGAATGAATAAATGAATGCATGAATGAAAATATATATATATACAAGTATGTATGCAATGTAAGGAGGTAATGTATGAACTTAAGCATGAATGTTTATATGCCTATAGGTATGCCTATATATATAGTGTATGTAGATATATGTGTATATGTATTTGTGTATGTGTGATGTTGGTGTTGATCTTGTGATTGTGTGTGAGTGCTAGGCTAGACTTGGTTAGGCTTAGTGAGACTTGATTGGACTAGGACTTGACCTAGTTGACCTAGGTTGACTAGTGTAGTTGACTAGAGTTGACCAAGGGTTGACTTTAGTCGAGAATGACTTGTTAGACTAGGTTTAGACCTAGAATAGCTTGGTTGATGTAACGTCCCAGTCCCAAAATACGTAGGACTAGGAACGTAGACATGCCATCTGTATACATACAAAGTATATGGCCTTGTATGTATACATAAGCTGTAATATGCAGTAGAAACCATAACAACTAATCTCATCCACAAATAAAGGAAAATAAAGAATTCATATATCATCTATGGAAATGTATTTGTACAATATGTTGGGCGGAGACAAATCCACTACCAACAAGCAAAGGACGAAATACATGGAAAATAAAATAAGTTTGGCGAGCGAAGCGAAGACGATCCAAGTGTAATCATCCTCGAAGAAATAACGATGACCATGTCTAAAGCTAGAACACCTGCGAAAGACAAGAGCATACACCTGACGAGATAACCAGGTCCTCAGAGGGACGTAACAAGACACATAATATCATGCCAATAACTGAATAATAAAAGCTCAACAGAAAAGTATATATGACTAAACAAATAAAGGTCCTTAACTATTCTATGTGAAAATGTATTTTGAAGACAATGTTCCACACAAGGGCTCTCGAGACTAGAAATACGGCGCGTTAGCGTTTCAACCAAGGCACTAGTGGCATCTAGAGAAAAGTAAATGCACGGCCCATTGGCACTCGAGTGAGAACTAAGGGGCATCTAGAGAAAAATAAATGCACGGCCACTAGCTCTTGGGTGAGTCACTAACGGCAGCTAGACGAAGGTAAATGTACGGCACATTTGTATTTCATCCGAGGCACTAGTGGCATCTAGAAAAAAGTAAATAAGTGCACGGCACACTAGCTCTCGGCTGAGTCACAAATGGCAGCTAGACGAAGGTAAAGGTGTGAAAGCCCCTGCGCCTAATAACTGTCTTCACCCTCCCCATGCACTACTCGTGCTGAATCCATACCACGATATTTCTAATAACCGCTAAGTCTTCTAGACAACTATAATAGCAGTTATATCCTAACGCTCGTCCTGTACGCACCGATGTACGGTCGGTACGCAAGTCCGAATCTATATGAGACACGTGACATCGTGGCACACATGTGTCGAGTCAATGAATGCGGCACAAACAAAGGTGGTCCCTTAACTCTAGGCCAAGTGAATAAAGAAAACTAAAGTATAATAATTTGCAACTACATATGGTTTTGAAAGAACAAGAAATAAAACATGCATGATATTAAGCAAAAAATTAAACAGTAAAGGCAAGGTGTCTTGCCTGATGTCCGAGTGAGGTAAGATGATGTCCTGGCGACGAATCAACAACAGCACACAAAGAGGAAAGTGCAGGAATAACTTCAGATGCTGAAAATAGTCTATTATCTAATTATAATTAATACTGCAACTATTACATTTATTTAATAAATTCTGAAGTTAGGATATGGTATAGGTTTTCGTATTAACTTTCCGAAAAACTAAACGGATCGCATTTTCGTTTCCGGAATCTCCCGAAATCGCAAAAATACTGAAACACGTTTATTTTTGGGACACTAGTACTCAAACAGTTTTTTAGGAATCTACAGAATGAATTTTGTCTATTAAAATATTTTTTTAGAAACCTTACCTCGATACGCTTCTTTTAAAAGAACTGGAGGCGAAACGGAGTTCGGAGCTAGGAGATATCGTCGTTCCAAGTTGCTCTTGCTGCTAAAAAGCGGGGCTGAATTCTAATGACGAATTTTAGAGTTTTTATTGGACTAAAAATAATTTTGAATTATGGCTGATAGAAGGGAGATGTATTGGGTTTATATAGGTATTTATTTCAGATTTATCTCCTAAATTAGATAGGATTTGATTTAAATAAAAAACGATCTAATTAATGCTAGATATGATTCCAATAGGATAAGAATTTCTAATGGATAAATCTTCTCATAAATTTAAATCAAATAAATTATTTAAAAAACAAATCAATTTGATTGCAATCCTTTAAATGATCACCATAATAACTTTAAGTATTATTCTATATTATCAAATAATTCAAATCATATGAATCCAAATCCAAATCAAACTCAACATAATAACTTTAAAATAATGTCTAATATTTATCAAAATAATTTAAATCAAATAATAAATAAATTATTTAATCAAATAACATCTCAAATCTAGATTAGACAAATCGTAATGCTCCAATTAGTCATCGTAAGTATTTTAAACAATATTTAAATTATCAACATAATTTAAAGTATAGTTGATAACCATCAAGATAATTTAAATAAATTCAAATATAATCAAATAACTGATTAACATATCAAAATAATACTCGATGTCATTAAATATTATAAAACTTACTTTTATAAATCCAAATCGTTATTTAAAAATAAATAGACAAAAAAATCTTTTATCGCTCATTTTTTTTAAAACCAATTTTTAGAAGACCAAAAATAATAAAAACATATTTTATATTTCAAATATATAGATATTTGAAATACTTTTAAAAAATAACTGATTAACATATTTTACAAAATTTTATAGAAGACCAAAAATAACTGATTAACATATTTTACAAAATTTCTACGAAAATTACTTTTAAACACGAAATTAAAATATATAGATATAATTTAAAAAATAATAATTTCGGAAAGATGAGTTACAAATCTACCCACCTTTGAAAATTTTCGTACTCGAAATTTAAGGACTACTAGGATAGACGGACTTGGTTGATCGGTAAAAGGATAGTAAGAATTTGTGATAAGAGAAAATAGATGGAAGGGAAAAGAGAATTTCTTTAATGAGAACATTAATCAATTTGGATGAAAAATAGAAGAAGTGAATGGATATGGCTTGATGTACACGGACACGATGCACAAACACATTTTTAGATGAAAAAAATTAATGAAATAGAGAATAATGAGCCTCTCCTTATATAGGAGGTGGAAGCTACTATTTAGATAAGGATTATGATAGTTGCAAATCCCTTTAGATAATTCCTCTATTTATTTTAAATCAAATTCAATAAATTTCAATCCAAATCTAAATCAATTTAAATCTAATTAAATTTCATCCTTTAGTTTAAAATCAATCAACTTTCAAATATATATATTAATTTAACTATTTAAATAAATCCATAAAATTAAATCAAGATTTAAATTGCCACAATAATTTCAAAATATATTTTCCAAAAATAATAATAATAATAATTTTGAAAATTACATTATTATTTAAAAATAAACTAATAAATAATTACGAAATATATATGTATGTCCAATTAATATTTACATAAATATACTTTTCTAATATACCATTTTATAGGAAAATTATTTATTATTATATCTGTATAAATGAAAGGCTTTTCATAATTAAAATCATAAACATGAAAATTTATGCACGATAGCAAAAAAGTAATTATTATCTATATTATTTCAAAACTATAAAAATAGAAAAAAATATTTTTTAAAAATATGTACGCTCGCACATAGTCGTACTAGTCGAGCAATTACGAAAAATAAAATTTTGCGCGCGACGTACAATACAACTACGCGATGTACAATATACAAAAATAAAAAATCAGTATCAAATTTATTTAAAAAATAGTAGAAATTTAGGGATTTTACAGTTGACCTAGTTTGACTTTATAAGTTGACCAGAGTTGATCAAGAGTTGACTTTGGCCTAGATGACCTAGAAATCATGTAGAATGCATTGTAATCTTTAGTTTTACCTTTATAGACATGTTGTGACCTATGTTGCTCTAAATAGAACTCATCTACTCTGTCTGGACATCTACACTTACCAGATACTCAGGATATTAGGCGAGTATATTCTCTGATCATTTCATACTTGTTAGGATTTATATTCTTGCTCTAGATTACTTTACTCGATGCTGTCACGTTGTTAACACGGATTAGTACTATATGGATCTTTACATTAAGATGTTATCCCCCTCAGGAGCATCGGATACATCATGTCATGTGCGTTTCACTTTCATCATGTACTCTTGTGCTTACATTATTCATGTGCACTCTTGTGATTCATGTACTCTCATGTTCAAAGAGCCCTCATATATACCTTCATGTGCACCCATTTATGGGCTCCCGTGTGAAATATTATACAATAATATAACTTGTCTGGATCCTTGTGTATTGATTGGGGTACGGGAGAGTAGAAACAGTCATGTGAACAATTCCATTATAGTTATTGTATAAACTCTTTAGTGTAATCATGTACAAATTCAAGCCGTTCACATATCTATCTTGTACTCTATATCACTAGTCACTGATAGTTCTATACTTATATTAGCTATTTACATTACAGTTCTCTCTCTTTTTCTATATGTACTTTCTTTTAGCGTTTTATGTATTTTACTCTATTGCATGCTTTATATTCCTGTCTTGATATGAACTGTTGAGATTATGTGCTCGTTTCTGTCCTGACTGGACCTGTTAAAAATATTACAGAGGATGACGAGGACCTTTGCCCTACCTATTATGGAGCTGCCATAGATGACACCTGCGACTTGGACCTTCAGCAGGATCCATCAGCAGTAGAGGATGTCACCCCTATAGTTTAGGCTAGTTAGCTTAGACTTCTATCTTATTTCAATGTCTTGTCTCATTTGGATACATTTATGTTATATTTGGATCTTGTTGTTATTCTGGATTCTGTGAAGATGTTATCTTAGATACTTAGACTTCTTCTCATGTTTGTATTTCATTTGATGATTCTCATTATCTATCTATCTTATCGTACTTCTATCTTAGTTGTGATTGAGTTGTACATTTCTGTATTGTCCTCCGTTTGGAGTGTACATACTGTACAGGTACTTTATAATTGTTAGATGTATGTGACCTAGGACAGCGTTCTACCGCCGACACTGCGGCGTAGGCTGGACGTACCTACTTTTCGTACCCCTTCACTGGGTGCGGGTCATGACAGTCTTATAGTTATTTAGAATTCTTTAATATCATATCGTGCTTTAGACTATGATTGAGTGTTACCATATCTTTATACTTGTCCTCCATTCGGAGTTGAGATCTATGACAGGTATATTTCATCATTGTGTGAGTTGTTAGTTAGCGACCTATAATAGCGTTCTACTGTCGATTCTGCGGCGTAGGCTGGACGATGTTACGTACTCGTGCCCCTATATCGGATGCGGATCGTTACAGCGGACCCCCTTGGCTACCCCCTGCATGGGGCGCGCCTCCGTATTAACCGCCTTCATCATGTCCGAATCTTTCTCCAAGGCTAGACCTAAGCGACGGACCTCCGCGTCCGAGATGAACTAATGAGTGGCACCCGTGTCAACCAACGCCTGTGTGCTCATGCTATTGATCCTCACGTAAACATACAGAAGCTCCCTGCTCTGAGTCCTCGACACAACAGACTTGGTCTTCACGGCGTTGAGCAAATGCAACGCTCACATGTACGCTCCCACTTCGCACTCTTCGTCCTCCACCTCCTCGCTTCGGATGACATTCACATGCATGCTCCTCATCGGAAGATCCCGAGCAAACTGCTTCTCTCTGCATATGAAGCACGAAATAACTCGTTCGGGTTGGGCCTTCTCGTGCTTTTTTCCCTTGGAATGACCCTCCTTAGGAGAGCTCTCCCATTCTCTCTACCATTCCCCTTGGTGGACTTTGGCTTGGCCTCGGCATCGTTGTCGTCCTACATGTACTCGACTTTGGCTTGGCCTCGGCATCAACTGCTGCCACGACGGTGTTCAAGTCTTGCACCCTATGTCGCTGTAATTCTTGAGCCGCCGACGGTTTGAGTCTATCGAGGAAGAAGAACAAATGATCCTCCACGTCCATGCTAGATATCGCGAGCATCAAGCGTGTAAATTCCGCAATGTACTCTATGATCGTCCCGTTATGCTTGAGCTGCCGCAAGCTCCCCCTTCCTGCAAACTCCACGTTCTTTAGATAGAACTAAGACTTGATCTCCTTTTTGAGATCCCCCCAAGTCTCTATTGAGCACAAACCATTCTCGGCTTCCATACACCTTCGACACCACCACAGTATAGCATCGTCAGTGAAATAGAGTGAAGCAATATCTACCTTATCGACGTCATCGTTGATGTACAATGCCTTGAAGTATCGCTCCACGTTCCCCAAGAAGTTCTCAACTTCTTTGGCATCCCGCACCCCGCTGAAGGATTTTGGCTCGAGGATCTTCCTTCGTCTCGGTGCCTCCTTACTCGAAGGTCCACCGTTCGCAACGGCCTTCTCCATGATGGCAACTTTGGTCTTAAGTTCTCCGCAACTATCGACCACGGTCTTTATCTCCTCATAGCCTTGGACCTTCCTACGCAAGTCCTCAATCTCCATATGATGTCCCTTGAGCTCCTCCTCGAGTACGGATCGGATCTCTTGGAATTGCTTCCGAAAGATTGCTATGGATGAGGCAACGTCGCTCTCCAACTCATCGAAGTACTTATCTAGCCTCGTGTTGCTTTGCTCTACGGAGCCCATGCGCATCTCCATGTCCGTCGAACCCGTCTCCAAGACTACAATACGCTCGGCAAGATCGGTATCACGCCCCATAACCAGAATACTGGAGGGCGGAGGAATGACTCAGCAAGCTACGTATTACGGGTAGATGAATACTGTATAATACGATCAATGCTGTCTACAAGACAAGGGGGTGCATACTACATACAAGTCTCACTAGGTTTACTCAACCTCTATTGTCCCAATCATTCAATGAAAATCAGTAAGTAGAGAACATGTAAGAATAAACAGTAACGCTCAGTCAAAATATTCTTGAGATCTGGTTTTACAAAAGATAGCCAGATGATATAACAAGGTATACATAATTGTTATCAACTGCAGTCTGACTTAGTTATAATTGTGTAAAAGTAAGTATGAGACAGTCCGACTAACATGTCGGTGCCAAGCGGCAAAAGTAAAATAAGTAGCAAAATGAGCAGGGAAGCAAGGAACCCACTCGTGTCCTCCTGCGATCATCCCTCTAGTATTGACCATCTTGGGGGTGGAAGTAAGCTGAGTCCTCGGGAGCTGGATCTAAATCTGGTCATGCAAAAGCAGAGAGGTTAGACCTCAAATAGCAAGTACCACAAAGGAAGCCCGACACGAGGAATTAGAACTAGTGATAAGAATTAAGAATATGATAAGTAAGTCTCTGCTTGTACTGGGATTCATACAACATTACGACACTTCAAGCCAACTTCCCAACCAAACAAGGACAGAAGTTGACTCGTCATGTCTTGACATTCTGCTCATCTCAATAGTTAACAGAGTAGGTACTGTACAAAAAAATCAATTTAAACGACAATACAACCACTACGGCTTGGTAACTGTCAGTTCTAAGTTGTCCTGGAAATATGTAATAAGGGAATCCTCAGTTATTACTAGGTACGAGCAAGGCTAGTCTATCCAGAAATCAATTGCGCCAATCATGAATTAGACGTGTCCTAGCAGGACGCCCGTCATCGATATGCAAAAAAATATAAACAGATACCACTCCCTGCCCGTGTGGCAGGTTTGAAGTATCCGTGGGAACCCGCCGGCATGTTGGGGAACTAATTGTCCCAAGATGGCTGTCATATAAGAACTCGGAAATCCATTATCTCTATACAATAGTTATTTTATTTAACTTAATAGTCCCTACGTTAATTGAAATCTCATGCCGTGGATCATGATCATTCTGAATGAGTACTTCCGTACAGAGTACTATATACATAACTCTACAACGATGCCCGTACGGTTAGGTTGTAGGTCTTACATAGCGTAATCCAACAATCAAACCTAGCCACGGGATAATCATGCCTTAACTGTAAGATACATATGCTGCTTTTGTAGAAAAAAGTTGAAGTCACCACGTGTTCATATGCCCATGTTCGGGATCGGCTAGTCGATCGCAATGGTTCATGGTTCATTCATGAACGTATCTCATTCAATTCAATAAGACGACTAGCCAGTCTTTTAGTTCCAACTAGGAACACATGATCAATCATTTAGTCAAGGTAACAATCTATGTCAATTCGTGACAAGGCATGAAAGTCAAACTAGTATTTAGTATGGTCGAGTCTATAACTCTCAGGGTTAAGTACCAGTGATACGGGATGCCCATAAGCCAATCAAGACACGGGACACACTCCACACAACAATATGTATTAAATACTAATATGCATCAAGTGGCACAATCTAGTGAAATGCGCGAGATAAGACGAAACACTCGAATTCGACGAATCGTACGGGATAAGACAAATGGAGCAATTTATCATACGGTTTGCGGGATTCATGCGGTCCGCAGGACCAAAGGGGCCGAAGACTCATGCGGTCAAAGACTCATGCGGTCCGCTTGAGCAAAGCGGTCCGCAGGACGCATGCGGCCGAAGACTCATGCGGTCCGCAGGATGCATGCGATCGAAGACTCATGTGTTCTGCAGGGCAAAAGCGGTCCGCAGGACGTATGTGATCGAACTGCTCATCTTCTCCAAAAATCCGAGAAAGATGACCAAGGAACTCATGAACTTCAAACTTGCGTAACTCGGTCAAAATAAAACGAAATCTAACTTTTAAAAGGTCAAATTCGGGTAAGATGAAATTTTCGACCACATGAAACAATTAGATTTTGAAAACAAGCAAGTTTGATAGATCAAAACCAAGGAAAACCGAAAATAACATAAACTTAGATCTACAAAATTTGAACCACCAAAATAAAAAATGCGAAGAACTAAAGGATCTTAGAATCATATGAGGAAGATAATAGACAATTAAAATAGCATTGTCCAACATTCGGCAAGATGTACTTGCCTCTCCAATTTGGGTTATGGTTTGGGTGGAGGAAATAAAATGAGAGTTTGTGAGGAGTGAGAAAAGGAAAGGTGTATAAATATCTAGTCAAGTTTGATCTCCACCACCCATTCCTTCCCCATAAAATCTAGGCCATCCACCTCTTATCATGATAAACCAAGCCAAACCAAGTTGGTTCAACATGAACCAAAATAAACCAAGAGCTAAGCAAAAGCAGAAAATAAAATACAAAAAAATATTTAGCATGTAATTAAAGGAATTAAATACAGAATAAATGCATGATAAATACTAAATAAATATAGTCAAGTAGTACACGTATTAAAAATATATATCCCGGGAGCGGAGAGTGACATCTCTACCCTCCTTATAAAAATTTTGTCCTCGAAATTTCAAATCCAAGCAGGCTAGAAACATCAGGGCTAGACTAATCCAACTACAAGCAATTCTAGCAAGCAAGCAAGCAATCATCTTATAATATCAATAACAAGTAATATATCTATATTTATCAATCTACGATATCAAGCAATTTCTACCAATAGGGTGATAAGCATGAGGGATCAAGACAATCAAGGTACACGGAAAAAAATATACTTTGTGAGTAAAATAGGGGCGGATACCGTGATCGGATATCATCATCACGTTTCCATGTTGACTCTCCTAAGGAGTGATGCCCCCAAGCAACACGGATAAGGCTAATTGTTCGGTTCTTGAGTATCTTCTCCCTTCGGTCTAAAATGGACACAGGCTGTTCCTCGTAAGACATGTTGGTACCAAGAACCAGCTCAGAATGATCAAGGATATGGCTTAGATCCGATACATACCTACGCAACTGAGATACATGAAACACATCATGCACCTCTTTGTTTCACTTAACAAAATGCCCTTAAAAGGCTTTTGAAAGAAAACAAGAAAAAGTACAAAAGTACAAGTAGATTCTGGGAAGTATTGCTATGGAAGTCTGATATGAGAGCGATCACTTTGTTCCTTGGACCACACGATGATGATGAAGAGAACTGCTTGAAGAAGAACAAACGGAAGAACTTAGTCACCAGAAAGGTATCGACACAATTGGCACTGATGGCACAGTCGAATGCTTTTCTGCTTTGCTTCACTCTGTTCTTGAGAAAAAGTTGAAGAGAAACACTCTGAAAAATCACATTACTCTGAAAGTCTCTGGGCGCCAAAGATCTTGTACCTCTTTCTTAAAAAAAGTCTTTATATAGGCTTGTCATCTGTGTGTAAAAAATATCAATATTGAGTCTCTACGCTATTAGGATAACTGTCACCCACGTACAGAAATTAGCCTCTACGCATGTTGACACGTGTCCCATTACTTCAATAAAACAAGGAAAACACATTCCTACATCCTCGAAAATTGTGGCATAAAAGCCACGTATATAAGCCACGTTCACACATAATCAGGAAAAGCCGAGCGTAAATTAGCTCAAAGTAAGCTTCCTGCGTAAAGCAGCTAAAAATAGCCTTGAGCGTAAAAGATCAAATAAACTCTACGCGCGCAAAAAGAGTAGCTGAGATAGCCTTGAGTGTAAAAAGCTCAAATAACTCTTGTGCATAAAGTGGAAGCGGTTCTTCAAGCGTAAAGCAGCTCATTGGCACGCTAAACAACAAAACTTCTTGGCTTCTGTGCATATCTTTATCAGAAAATCAATCTGTCAAAGCATTTAATGCGATGTAGATAGCCTGTCTTCTGCGTAAAGTCTGAGGATGACTCTTGCATAAAGCAACTTGCGTAGAGTCTGAGGATGGCTCTTACGTAGAATTTGAATTAGATTCTATTTGACCTCTACATAGAGCTTGAGTTTGACTCTTGTGTAGAATTTAAACTTTTTTGACTTGGTCTTTTTATAAAATATGACAAAAATATATCATAATTTATTTTTGTTTCTACAAGACCCCCTTCAAAGTTTTTAATTTTTTTCTAAGATTTGAAATACTTTGAACAGAAGCGTAAAATTCGGGATATCCAACAGTCATCCGCGTAGAGTTCGGGATACCCAACAGACACTTTTGAGAATTCAAAACGATTTCAAGTTTTCTATAAATAGAATCTCGATGGTAAAGAGAGAAATTTACTCATCTATTTTATTCTCAATCCTTTCTACTCTCATCTTAAAAATTTCAGTTCAAGTAAATGGCCCCCAAGAGCAAGACCACCGCCGGTGCGAAGGGCAAGAAGCCCGCTGTTGCTTCGTCGATGGCTGAACGTACGGAGACCACCGTTCCATCATCGGAGGCGACCCCGAAGACTAATCCCGTTGTGGCTCCGGCCATGATAGGTAGAGACCCTATCTATTTTGGATGTGGGTTCATCGGAGAAGAAGAAGAAGAAGATAAACCGAACAAAAAACCCCAAATCTTACGTCCGCGTTATACGTGTCAGCGTAGAGAAGGGTCAACAAAATACGCCCACGTTTATACGTGCCCGCGTAGAGAAGAAACAGCAAAATACGCCCACCTCTATACGTGTCTGCGTAGAATATTAATCACCAAATACGCCCATGTCTATACGTGCGAGCATAAAAACTCAAAATACGCCCATGTTATATGTGCGAGCGTAAAATTGAAAAAATACACAAGTCAAAAGACTATATATTTTTCACATTTACACTTTTGAACAGAAGCGTAAAAATACGCAAGACTGTATCTTTCACACGTAAAACTTTATTCTTTTGAACAGAAAAAGTATGCGTAAAAAATTTCATACTTTAGACTGCGTAAAACACTCGCATAAAACAAATTCTCTAAAAAAACAGAGAACTTTTTATGCGTAAAACTTATGTATAGTCGTTTGCGTAGAATTTTGAATTTGTATAGAGTTCATATTTGAATATTTTTACTAACTTAATTTTTCTTTATTGAACTTCGTTTGCAGTGAACTTAGGGGCCCATCCTCTCTCGGAGGTGTTTGGCTCACCAGCTGGCATTCTAGGATCAAATTATCTGGAGAATTGGTCCCATGTCGAATTCCCACAAACTGACAAGCAGTATCCCCATGAAAGACAACAACTGATAGCTGCTCAAGGAGATAGAATGTTGTTGTCTCTGATGAACGGCGAACTGTTGACATCACTGGATGGTCAGCATTATCTGAAGCCTGCATTTATGTTCGGGGATGCGATCGACTTCAAATCGCAGACGTTGGGTATTCAAATTTGGAGAAAGGGCGATGTATCTCCCAGAAATGCCAAGAGATTATCTCCTTTCCTATTTTGTTCATGCTACTCATCCGAGACGGATGATTTGGAACCTGACTCCCAACAGTCATGGAAGACCGAGAAGAATCATATTCAAGAGAGATGAGAACCAGATGGGCTATCACTCAAGTACTCCTAGTGGTGGTATCGTTCATTTCTACGACTTATTGCCTGGATTTACACCGAGTGAGGGCTCAGCTCTGATCCAACCGGTGCAGATACCAATGTTCATAAACAAGTTTATGAAAGCATCAGTACTATATCCCCAGGTCAACCCTAGACTGCCAGGGTGGATGACCCCTCACAATAAGAACTGGATTCAACTTAGTGCTTGGATCATGAAGAACTTCGAAGCAGACCTGCGAGCCATTGGGCTGTTTGAAGCAGTAGCCTCCACAAGTCTGTAGAAGCATGGAATTTTAGAACCAGAAAGTCTATGCGCCAGACTACATGCGCCAAAGCTTGGACAAAGTACTTCACAGCAAAAAACAACAAATATAGATATTGAAAGAGGACTTTTTATTTAACATATAAAAGTCTATTACATGTCTAAGAAAGACTGTACAAATGAGAATTTCTACAAAGAAAAGATCCTAAGTCTACAGCCAGCAGTCAACATGCGCCCTCAAGTAGGCACAGCAATCAACATGCGCCCTCAGCCAGGCGCATCCCACCATGCGTCCTCAGCAAGGCGCATCCTTTTTAGCAGCTCAGTTATGTGCATCCCAGTTATGTGCATCCCTTCAGCAGCCCAGTTATTTGTCGCTCTTCCAGCCAGGCTCATCGCCGTCTAAATGCTTCGACTAATGAAGCATTTATTGAGCAGAACGAGGGTGGCAATCAACCCTCTAGCCAAGGAAGGGAAAAGAACCACAAGCCAACTTGTGGCCAGGGGAGGCTTCGAAAGAGCCTCCAAACACCAAGGAAGATCGTGATCGAAATCGTGGCCAAAGGAGCAGCTTTTAACACAACCAGAATGGACTACACCCATTTTGAAGGAAGAAAGAGCCACCAAAGCCGCAGCACCGCCATTCCGATCTACGGCTCTTCATGCACAACGAAGACGAGGCTCGAGCATCCCTATCTTTGGATGCAACAGGCACCTTCCGCCGGCCTCAGAAGCCCTCGACTCCGACTTTTGGATGTAACAGTCACCTTCAAGTGCATCAATGAAGACATGGCGTCGCATCTTCACCCTCGGGAGCACTTCGTCAACAGAATGCACTCGAGTACACAAGTTTATATTGGAAGTACGTGAGAGAACGAGAAGCAAACCCTCTCTCCATGCCACTATTTATAGGTCGGGCAAATCAAACCCATGCGCCAAGTGGATGGCTCTCCGAATTCCGTGCTATGAATTTGCATTAAATGGATGAACCGGACGCTTTGAATTCAGCTAAGTCAAAATGGCTATTTAAAGCACTCGAAGAACGTAACAGTCGCACCATTAAAGACGTGTCACGAAGCGAATGTGCCGGCCAGACCGCGTATCACACAGACGCGTCCTTCAACATCAAGCGCATCACACAGACGCGCCCTTCAACATCAAGCGCATCACACAGATGCGCCTTTCAGCACCAAGCGCATCACAGGGGATGCACCCCCATGCGTCCCTGTACGCCTAGTGGAACGCCAACCGACGCGTCCACTCGGCTGTCCATCAAATATCATAAACATTAAATGCTGAACTGACAGAGTTGGCAGCACGCCTCCCGAAGTCTGAACAGTCGGCAGCTTTTTCAGAAGACGAAGCGTCGGCAACGTCAGCATCATCATTACCTTTACTCCGACGGCTACTGCCACGTGGCCGCCCAACCACTCGCATGCGCCTCCGCAGCCATGCGCCCAAATCTGTATACGCCTCAAAAGCTGTATGCCTCAGACTTTCCACTGATCCCAAAAGACAGGAGTAAAGTCACTACTGAAGCTCTGCATGCGCCTCAAAAGCCATGCGTCCAGAATGGTTCGTGACTCCTAAAGGTTACGAGCCAAAGTCTCCTCATGCGCCCAATCTCAGGCGTATCTTACCAGATCATTCCCCACCAAATCCGAGATCTCCGAGCCATGGGCCGATGACACGTGTCCTTTAACTCGACTCACCTAAGATTTCAGCAACAGAAAGATCTTCTCCTCTGCTACATGCCGGCTCACAACAGCAGCATGAAGAATTCAACCCCCCAATCAGGGCGCATCGTCCATGCACCTCCATCAGCAATCAACACGTGGCGTCCCCGCGTACAGGTGTATCCTACATGCGTGCCTGAGCAGCCAGCCTGCAGACTATATAAAAAGAGGGACTATTTCCTTCTTCCAGGCCTATGTACACATATACCAACCTCCACAACGAACACACAGAGACTTCGCACCACCAGAGAGGCAGATACAGACACTCAACGTCTTCCACCTCTCAGTAAGCTCCTGTACCCAGAGCAATCTAGACCTTCAGAGAACCGATAATCGTCGTCAGATCGTCAACGGAGTCAACGTATTACCACTCACTCCATCGACATAAGGGACCCAGATAAACAAAAGTGTACTCCTAGGACTACATCTAAGTCCTATATTGTAACACTGTTCTGTTTGTATTGAAATTTACAATCAAAGAATTTTAATGGCAAACAAGCTGGCGACTCTGCTGGGGACCTCTTTCTCCTCCACCGAGAAAGCTGTGTCGTAATCCGACGACGTGAAGGTGGACTCCTCCCACAAGATGTTGGTCGTACGCCTCAATCAACAGGCGTATAAGGAGTTTATCTCTGAAGGAAGTGCGAGTCCTTCGAAGCGGCTGCCGAAGCCGAAGAAGACCCGTCGAGTCTGGGTGCGCAAGGTCGACGCCTCGGGCACCACCACCGAAGGGGATACGCCAATCCAGCCTTTTCTTCCTGCTGACATCCTCAGCAAACAAGATGTGCCCGCTGGTGCAGCGCATCTCTCGGGAAAACGTGCGGCTAACCACATTCCCCAGTCGTCTCCCTCTCAGGCGAGAAAGATGCATCGACGGAGCAGAGGTGCAGCCAATGCCCCGCGCATCACCTCTGATGTGCCACAGAAGGTCTCTGTCTTTGACAGACTCACTCGCTGTAGTGGCAAGGAGAATTTGGATTCTGAGTACTATGCGCCCCAGCGGTCTGGTACGAAGAAATCCAAGGCAGTACGGGTCATACGCCCCAAACGTGCTATGCCAGCAATAAACCAGAAGCATGCGCTCACAATCATGCGCACTGCTGATGGTAAGTTGTACAAGGTCGACTCGAGTGTTGCGGCACCGAAAACGAGCCGACCTTCAAAGTCCTTGTCTCACTTAGGCGCATCTACTGCATGCACAACCAAGTCGAGTAAGGCAAATTCAGTGGTCTTGAACTCCCGTGCCTCCTCTGGTTGTGTGTTTGAGGCCCGTTCAAGTCACTCCAAATACTGTGGTTCCCCTACTACTGATCGGGTTGTCTGTTTGGTATTAGATCAGGGGGCGCAGCACTCACTTGACCACCCCGGCGCTTGGCCTTGCCATGCGCCTGAAGGGGGTGCGAAGGTGGCACTCTCCTCCAACGATCTGCATAACGTGATCACTCACAAGCACCGATTAGGAGAGTCGACTGACAAGCACGATGCACCTCTCACGGGGCATACTTGTGCTGTGGTCACCATCAACTGCTGTTGCAAAGCGACAGTCCCACCAAGGCAGTCGGTGTTCCAGCGGCTGCAATCATCGACACCGCTCCGACGTCGCTTCGGAAAGAAGGTGTCAACAGAAGAAGAACCAATGGTTGCTTTATGCAACGTGATCTCCAACTCCTTGTCAGTCCGAAAAGCGACTGGCAGTTCCTTTTTCTTGTCTAAAAGCCAGCCGAGGAAAACAAAGACAGCTGTCTCGTCCTCCGGAGTGTTCGAAGGCACTCGAGGGAGGAAGAAGATCTTGGAGGAAGCTGGGGGTAGTCAGACCCTTGTCGAGCCTCCTTCCGAGGACGAGTGTGTCCAAAGCACACCTGGGGCAGATCCTCGAGGCAAAATCAGCCTCCCAGAAGCCCCTGAAGATGAGGATATCCCCCAGAACATAGCTGGGGGTAGTCTAGCATCTGCAGACCCGAGTTTCGGAGATGCAGAGGCCCTTCAAGACGGAGCTGAGGGTAATCAGGCCCTTGCAGATGCGCCCATGGTGAATGTTCTCCCGTACATAGCCGAGGGTAGCCAAGACGAAGCTCCAGGAGAGGCAACTCCCCTACAAGAGAGTGAGGCCTCAACCCATCCATCTACTCCCGGCCGCCTCATGACAGTAAACGTGACTGGGGCTGATATCGAGTCTGATGCGCCACCAACAGACCTCATCCAGCGCATAGATACCCTAGAGGGGGGACTCAAAACCCTCTCTGCCTCCATGCAAATACTGACTCAAGCAGTGTTTGAGATACGGTCAGCTTTGACCAGGACACCTTCTATCGGTCCCGACCCGGGGGCCAACGGAGAATCGAGTGTACCCCTTCAACGGGTATCCTCGGACACAGATCGCCGAGAAGCACCTCGGACGTCAGAGCCCTCAAATGCTCAACATCAGGTAGTACCACCTTCCCCGACTCCCAGCTCCACAGAAGACGTGGTCGAGATGATCAGGGACTTGCGCGAACGCTTTGAGTCCAAGACAAGACAAGAGGAGCGCCAAAAGATGGGCATCCCCCAGCCTTATCCCCTCGAGTGGAACTAGGTGGTTTATCCTCCTAAGTATAAACCACAAACACTGACGCCGTACGACGGGAAGGACTCTCTGCGTCGCTACCTGACGTATTTTCAGTCTCAAACGGGACAGCTTCCGAAGGAGGACGCACTACTTTCCAGCATATTTGTTGGGGCACTGAAAGGAGTGGCGTACGACTGGTACTGCAGCCTCCCCGATAATTCAATATCTTCCTTCGATGATCTGACGCACCTCTTTTTTGACCGTTTCTACGACGGCGGGAAGGACATGACAATGGCGTCCCTTATAGAGATACGCCAGAAGGAGAAGGAAACAGTTCGAGCGTTCATCGAACGCTTCCGATAGGCCTGCTTCAGACTGCCCCCGGGCATGCCAGAACATGTACTCCTCTCCTCCTGCAGCATGAACATGCTACCTGCAGTCAAGCTCTAGCTCAACTCTACTCCTCCTCCCGACTGGAGTTCCTTGATCATTGAAGCCGAAGCCGCAGAAAAGAAGGCGGCCAATGCACGTCTTCTGGGAGTCAGCTTCCCCGCCTTTGATGACAAGGGGAAACGGCCTGCAGCCAACAACCCCGGACGAGAGACAAAAGGGAAACAGGCATTGACTGTCAATGCCTCCAAAACTGCGTCAGCACCTACTCAGAAGCCTCCACTTGCACCAAGGCCATAGGAGGTTTATTCGTTCAACGACGAAGACACCCTGCAACTCTTTGAGATACTGAAGCAGGGTGACAAGATCAAACTGCCGGATCAAAAGCGTCCCGACGAAGTTGGGAAAGTGGACAGCCCGAGGTACTGTCACTACCATCGATTTGTCGAACACCCAACCAAGGACTGCTATGTCCTCAAGAATTACATCCAGCGCCTGATCAATGCGGATGTAATCTTCGTCGACTACGAGGAGAAGACGGTGTCGGCCAACGTGGTGTCACTCCAGTTCGACACCTTGCCGCCAACAACAACACAGGATGGCGTCGTCCCCATCCCTAAGGCGACAATGGAGGTGGTTAACTTACCACCTACCCGTGACAACGTGAGTGGACTCATTCCACTCACCACATCTCGAGGAGAGGTCCTATGGGTTCCCCCGACCTCGTCTCCGAGGTGACTCAACCGGAGGTACGCCCTACCTCCAAATCCAAAGACAGGAAGATCAAGTCTTGCCGCACGGTCTCTTCTTCAACGGAAGAGGCACTTCCTGCGCAGACGCGTTCACAACAGAATGTCCAACCCGACGAAGTTGTCGCCGAGGTGGTGCCTCCTTGCACCGTCCCTGCTGCCCAGGAGGAGGGTCCATCTAAGCCCTTAGCAGCCAATAAGCAGAAGCACGTGGAGGCTCGTTTCGACAGACCTCTACGAAAGGAGAATGCTTCGGGGCTAGCCAAGCCCTACAACTTCGACATACTGGCACAACTGGCCAGTACTCCTGCCCGTATATCTTTGTTCGAGCTCCTGCGTCTTTCCAAAGACTCCCGAGAAGCTCTATGTGAAGCTCTGAAGGATGCTGAATCCTTTCTCAGTCAGGTCAAGCAGCCTGAAGATCTCCCAACTACATGTGTGCACTGTCATTGTGCGGATGAAGTTATCCCGAACATAACTTTCACCCAACAAGACATGCTACTCAAGCACAACCGACATAACCGGCCGCTGTATTATACAGGGTATATCGGTTCAGTCAAGGTGAAGCAGATTCAGATCAATTCGGGGTCTTCCCTCAGCATCATTTCGAAGACGCTGCTCTCAATACTGGGGATCCCAATGTACCGGCTGGCGCCCTCCAACACAATAATCAGTGGCTTCAACGCCAGCAAAAGCGAGCCGCTGGGCAAAATTCGGCTGAACTGTCACATCGGTAACCTCAGAACTGAGGTGACCTGCTACGTTGTGGATGCCGATGTCAACTACAACATCCTGCTCGGTCGACCATGGCTGCATGAGTACATGGTGGTGCCATCCACGCTCCACCAGTGTATAAAGTATGTGTCCACCAACGGTGTCATCCGGACGGAGTTCGCAGACATTGACCCTTTCAAAGGGATTGAAGCCTACTTCACCGATGCCGACTTATACAAGTCACCTGACGAGGAGGAAGCCAATAATGCTGACGACGAAGCAGAAACGGTAACAGGGCCAGACACGGAGCCTGAGGTCACCCCCGACGCTCCTTTGAAGATCCGACTTAAAGGTAAACCGCCTCAGAAGTTACCTCCCATGAGCATTAAGCTACCCGGGAAGGCACCAGCTGCTCCTGAAGCTCCCTTGAAGATACGCCTCAAGGGAAAGCCGCCTCAGACATGGGCTCCCCTTGTGGCAAAACTACAAGAGAAGGCACCAATCACCGGAGGCACAGCGGAGGCACCTCTGAAGGTGCGTCTTAAGGGCAAGCCACCGCCATCGCAGCCGCCAGAAAAAGCCCACGTAGTCCTTTCGGACTCTAAAGCCAACGCTGTGGTGGACCCTCCCGATATCACTCTAGTGCTTACAGATAAAGAGTTGGGGGAATATATCTCGGCTGATGTAGATGCCCCTGCTCTAGACAATGTAATCCCGCGGGATAAAATCTCATATTTCATCAATAACAGAGTGTCTTTTAATTATTCTAGTCTTCCACATTGGAATGCCATGTATACATTAGATAACGCTCTACGGTCGTTGCAAACACAAATAACGACCGTCCATCATGTAAATCGAGTAGTCCCGTCCCAAGGGGTCTGTTATATAGTCCCACCACGGAGTCGAGATGAAAAATCCACCATCTTCGGCAAGGTTGAGCGTCATCAAGACCTCCCGCCACTCGAGCCAGAACCAGATGCCGGCAGAATACAACTCTATCGGTACACGGACAAGGCAAAGTACCTCATCCAAAAGATGGGTTACGACCTAAAAAGCGACAAAGGCCTGAACTACAGCAAGGGTCGACGTCTCCCTCTCTGGCTTCCAACTCCTAAAGGAAAGCCGCAGGACTACTACAACAAAACTCGATGGAGGGTAGGCTATGTCACGCCACCGTCAACTCCAGAGAGTTCAAACTCGGAAGAGGTAGAACATTCTCATTCGTCCGAAGCATCGACTTGGGACTCCGATACCAGTATCGGCTCAGCCCTCAAGAGGGTGCTTTCAGCCAACATGACGTCTGCACAATCTCAAGAAGAAGAAGGCGAAGACCAAGCGCCAGAATTCTTCGAAGAAGAACCCTGGGCTCAACGCCTAGGACAACAATGGGAGTCTCGTTTTGAATTACATGAACCTCCCACCGAAGACGAAGTTGAGCAGATCGACATTGGGGGTGGATCTTCTTCCAAACCCGTCTGCATCAGCAAAAGCCTAAAAGGAGAAGACCGAGAATCTTTAATCCAGCTGGCTAAAGAGTATATCGACGTCTTCGCCTGGAGTTACGAAGATATGTCGGGACTTGATCCCCGGATCGCGATGTATAGGCTGAACATCTTACCTGATGCCAAGCCTATCAAACAACAACAACGACGCTTCCGTTCGGACATCATAAACGCCATCGATCAGGAGGTGGACAAGCTCTTGACCAGCAGCTTCATCCGTGAAGAGCAACACCCAGATTGGGTAGCCAATGTCGTCCCTGTCACCAAGAAGAATGGGAAGATACGAGTCTGTATCGACTTCAGGGACCTCAATTCTGCTTGCCCGAAGGACGAATTCTCGCTTTTAATCACCGACGTGATGATTGACAACACATGTGGCTTCGAGCGCATGTCCTTCATGGACGGATATTCGGGCTACAACCAGATCAAGATGTTTCCTGATGACGTAACACACACGTCGTTCAGGACTCCAAAGGGCATTTTCTGCTACACAGTGATGCCCTTCGGCTTGAAGAACGCTGGTGCGACATACCAACAAGCTATGAGCACCATTTTCCGTCAACACCTTCGCAAGACAGTCGAATGCTATGTTGACTATATTGCAGTCAAGAGCCATCTCAAAGAAGATCACCTGCAAGACCTCAAGACAGTCTTCGATCTCATGCGGGCGCATCAACTCAAGATGAACCCCGCTAAATCCTTCCTAGGGGTTTCTAGCGGAAAATTCTTGGGCTTCATCATCACGGCGAAAGGCATTCATGTCGATCCCGAGAAGACCAGAGCTATCCTTGATATGGACCCTCCGAAGAACCTTCGAGTACGTCGAGGACTACAGGGACGTCTGGCATACATCCGGAGGTTCATAGCAAACCTTTTCGATAAATGTCAACCCTTCACCCAGCTCATGAAGAAGAGAGTCTCTCACGTCTGGACAGAGGAATGCCAAAAGGCTTTCGACGACATCAAAGCCTACCTGACAAGCCCACCAGTTCTGGTGGCACCCGTTGCTGGCAATCCGTTTCTCCTTTACGTCCGTGCCATGGATCATTCCTTCGGCGCTCTGCTAGCTCAGAACAGCGATACAGGCTATGAGCAAGCAATCTACTACCTCAGTCGAACTCTGATCGGGGCCGAACACCGGTACAACTCCGTTGAGAAAGAGTGTTTGGCTTTGGTATTTGCCATCCAAAAGACTCGATATTATGTCTCGGGGCAGACAATTCATGTCATTTTTCGAGTCAATCCGCTCAGAGTCCTTATGACGAAGCCAGGATCATTGAACTCTCGGCTAGCCACATGGACGATCTTGCTAACGCCATACAACATGGTGTTCGTTCCACAAAAAGCTATTAAGGGTCAAGCTCTGGCCGACTTTTTAGCTGCACACCCCATCCCAGAGTCCTCAAAGCTCTTTAAAGACATCCCGGATGAGGTCCAAGAATCAAATGTCACCGAAGAAGGCTCCGTCTGGCGGATGTTTTTCGATGGCGCTTCAAGAACAGGCCCCAAAGGTCAAATCGTCGTGGGAGTGGGGGTGGTGTTAGTCTCCCCCGATCAACTGGTCATCCAGCATGCTTACTCCCTTTCGAAGCCGTGCTCCAACAATGTTACCGAGTACAACGCGCTCATTATGGGACTCCAGCTGGCGCAACAGCTGGGGGTGAATCATCTGGAAGCCTACGGCGACTCAAAACTCGTCGTAAACCAGATCAGAGGGCAATACGAAGTTCGCCATGAAGATCTGATCCCTTACCACAAAGTTGCATTGAACATCATTTTAACCTTCACTGGGTTCTTCATCGAACATGTACCCTGTCTATAAAACTTGGAGGCCGACGCTCTGGCTGGCCTCGCGGCCTCATTGGCAGCGTCCCTCGGGACTCAACACTGTGTCACCGTAGTCGGAAGAGACTTGGTTTGTCCTAAAAACAACCTATGGTCACACATGGCCCACACCATGCCGACAAATACTGGTGTTAATGTCCGAGACTGGAGGTTCCCGTTCATCGACTTCGCTGTCTGCGAAATTCTTCCAGAAGACCCGAAAGAAGCCGTCTCAGTCATGAGACGCTCTCTTCGATTCTACTACGATACAGCCACTAAAATGCTGTACCGGCGCTCCTACGATGAACTTCTCCTTCGATGTTTGTCCAACGAAGAAGTGGCCGAAGCCCTTCGAGAAGCCCACGATGGAACCTGCGGGGCCCATCAACCTGGCCCTAAGTTGCAGGACCGACCGCGACGCATGGACTACTACTGGCCAACCATGGCCGCTGACGCTGTTGAATATGCTAAGAAGTGCCATGCGTGCCAGCTTCACGCAGACTTCATACATACACCGTCAGAACCACTGCATCCTACAGTCGCCTCCTGGCCCTTCGAAGCTTGGGGCATGGACATCATGGGACCGATCACCCCTCCTTCATCGAGAGAACACCGCTTGATCCTAGTAATCACCGACTACTTCTCCAAATGGGCAGAAGCAGTTCTGCTGGCAGAAGTGAAAAGCTCCAGGGTGATCAGCTTCATCAAGCACCATGTCATCTACCGTTTCGGGGTACCCCGAAGGATCATCCACGATAATGGTCCTCAGTTCATCAGCCATGTTTTCAGCCGATTCTGTGACAAGAATCGCATTCAAAACATGGCATCAACCGCCTACAATCCGGCAGCAAACGGATTAGCAGAGGCGTTTAACAAGACTATCGTCAGGCTACTCAAAAAGGTCGTGTCATCTAACAAATGCGATTGGGACGAGAAGCTCGGCGAATGCCTTTGGGCCTACCGTACAACTGTGCGGACCCCAACAGGCAACACACCATTCTCCCTGGTTTACGGGAGCGAAGCGGTACTGCCTCTCTAGATTCAGATACCTTCACTCCGCGTAGCAATCACAAACCAACTCACAGAAGAAGACAATCAACGTCGTCGTCTGCGGGAACTGGAGGCACTTGATGAAAAGCATCTCCTAGCTCAACAGCGCATCGAACTCTACCAAGCCCGTATATCACAGGCTTTCAACAAGAAGGTCAAGCAGAGGACTTTTCAAGTAGGCGACCTGGTTTTGGCAGTCAGGAGGCCGATGGTGTTGACTCACAAAACACCAGGAAAGTTCGAGCCCAAGTGGGAAGGACCTTTCATCATCGAGAAGGTATACTCAAACGGTGCTTACCGCCTCGCCAAACCCAATAGGGATTTGTTCATGATGCCCATCAATGGCAAGCTCCTAAAGAAGTACTACTCTTGACATCTTTCAGACATGTACTTCCACAAGGGGATCTGTGGATCCAATCATCAGGACTCACAGACAATACCCTTCCAACAAAATCATACGCTTCCGGAACCCAGCTGTTCCGTAGCATCCTCCAGTAGAAGGACAACCACGTCCACATCACCTCTGAGTTGTTCTCCTACGCCCTACAAAACGGAATCTTACATCCCATAAGACTACGCTACCCATCATGTTTACCACGTCCACATTACCTCTGAGTAAACATCCCGTACGGATAACCCCTGCGTTGCCGTACATTGGTCGCAGAACTTCCACGTCCACATCACCACTGAGTAGTTCCGCGTATCCCCCAGGATTATTCCTACCACGTCCATAACACCTCTGAGTAGGGTGATTCCACCACTTGAACCCCATATTTTGCCACGCCCACATTACCTCTGAGCAAACATGTTGGTTCTTTCAAACTTATTATCTGTACCTAAAAACCAAGGTGCGCAAAAGATAATAGGTCCACACAAATCATCAAGTTCATGACAACAAAAATTAATACATCATAAAAAACTGTGTACTTCTTTATTTCTAAAAAAAAGAGAGAGTAAAGGACTACACTATCCCCAGCAAGAGTTGCAAAAATACAAAAAGAAGAGGCTACAATCCCTAAACATCCCCAGGGTTGGCTGAAAGCTCTCTAATTCGATATCTCAAGTCTGCCGCACGAGTCTCCACAGTCGCCAGGACTCGACGCTCAGCTTCTTGACGCATCGCTTCAACAGCCTCAGCAGAAGTATCGTTCTCATGCTTCTCATCAAGCTGTTGTCGCTGCTGAGCCAGGGCAAGAGCCCGGTGAGTGAAAGTTGCTTCCTCCTTCTTGAATGTTATGTGCTTAGCCTGGACACGTTCGGCGTCTAATAGGAGTCGGGCCCGCTGGTCCTCAAGGTGGCGGATCTGGGCGTCAATTTTTGCGATGTTAGCGTCCAACGCAGCTCGTATTTCCACTGTCTCCCGCGTAGACTGAGATAACCGCTCCACTGCAGCTTCAGTCTCAGCTACTTCTCGTTCCCAGACACTCACAGTGGCCTGGTAAGAAGGCTCAATCTCGGCGATCAGCTTCTCCTTCTCCACATCTATCAAGACGGAGAGGTCATTTCGCTAGATGCACTGAAGTTCGGAAAGCCGCTGGACCAGCTCAACCACCGAAGCCTCCAGGATCTCGGCCATATGATCATGGCCCTGGTGAAGACGGATCAGGTTGATATAAGGCAGTGCCAGAGTTCTTGCCGTCGTAAAGCTCCCATTGGCGTCCATCACCACAGATACACCCCTCTGCAGCATTTTATATACCGCCTCGACGATGAATTTCACATATTCATCTACATCCGCCAGCACCTGCGGTGTCATAGCAGGAGTTGGAGGAGCTGCTGTAGTCAGCGGACCGGAGGAAGACCCGCCGACCTCAACCTGTGAGGCTGGAACCTCAGCATCAATAGGCTTTTCATCAACAGGGGCCGGGCTGCTAGCCCGAGGAGCCAAAGGAACAGAAGAAGCCAGAACAGGCGTCGAGATAGTACCCCAAGTGGAAGGAGCAACACCCTTACCCTTCTCGAACTCGGAAGTACCACCGACGTCAGTGGCCACCTCTTCAACCCCCAACGCGCTATCAGCAGCCAATACCTGCCCTGGCAGAACGGGGAGATCAACACTTGTCTCCTGGCTCGCCCCTAAAGTCAGGACCGTCAGACGAGTCCCATCCTCTTCATCGAATCCCTCTACAGGGACAGGATCTGTCGCTACCTCCTGATCGGTAGCCACCTCAGCCTCCGTTGCTGAGTCTGGGATAGGGCTCGACAGTGTTACCGCTGACCTCCCCTCATCATGACAAGGAGGGGAATCAACCCTCTCCTCTGTTCCAACCACATCTGTTGCCCCCGCAACAGACTCTTGCAACTCTGGAGCAACATCATCCGAAGACGATGAACTCCACTCCACTTCATCACCAGGAAGCCGCGTGTCTACTGGACCTTCGGCATCCGAGTCCCCCGTTGCGGCCTTCATCATCTCGGAAGCTGCTGCATCCTCAGCTTTCCTTCTAACATAATCTGGGGATGCTGGAATCTCCATGACAACAACATCCTCCGGATTCTCCGCCATGGGAGACATCATAGTCGGCGGGATGCGCACTTCAGACGAGCCCGCCATCTCCTTTGGCCTGCTTCCACCAGATTTTGGAGTACGAGGCTTTCTTTTTAGCGGCTCCTACAAAAAAGGGGAAGCATTGATTACATGAAATGTTGAACCCAAACCAGACTATGCGGGACATCCTTACCTCTGTAGATGCTGAATCCGATGACACCGTCGGTGACGATGTCTTCTTCGGCTTCTTTGACGCAGGATATCCAGCCCCTGCATCTGCACGTCGTTTTGGTTGATCAACCGAAGGTTCGGCCTGACCCCCTGGGGATGCGGCAGGGGCACCTTGATGACCCACCTCTGGTGGACGGTGCAGTCGAGCCCTAGCCGATACATGCCCGGTCACCGCTAACGGGGTGCCTACAACAAGACTTGTCTCCCTATCATACCCGGGAGGTGCGGCAGCCATAACACAGTAAAACTTGGCGGCCGAGTAAAGAATGGGCGGCCGCGGATTCTGGACGGGCAGCGTAAAGCGAGCTCCGGTACATCCAGTATTATAGTAATGCCAAGCTCGTGCACCATCCAACAAACTTCCAGCATACCCCAGGGTGATACTGGGATTGTCCAACATCAGCTGCGCATAACCGAATTGTCGTACAAAGCGGCTCGGTAAATACGGTTCCAGGAAGCACTGATTCCTGTTCCGGTACACCAGATGGGATGGCCGAATACTTTGCAACCAGTAGAATCCCCATGGAGGCAGAGCGGTGGCGTCTTCACCTGAATCCCTTAAGTCTTCGTTGGCCTCAAAACCCAAGAAAATTGGACCAACTTTGGTGAACTCCCATCCCTGAAGATGGGATAAAACCCTTATGCAAACAGGGACGCCAGTGTGCGACCAACTCCTCTGGTGGAAACGGCGGAGGAATGCATCCCAGGCCCTGCAGTCTTCTTCTGAACCCGGACTCATTATGTTGGGATGGTGTAAAATTAACCACCCCATCAAATAGTGAAACGGCAGTTCAGCGCGCGGGAAGTTATTTTTTCGACCTCGGTCATGAATCACATTTTTTGCGAACTCGCGTAAACCTCGCAGCAGGTTACATACCATTACGGGGAGTAGAGCCAAGCGTCGGCCAAAGACCAACTTCACAGCTGGCAGGATTAAGTTCCGGGTCACCCTCTCTACAGAGCCGGATCCGCCCGGGAAGACGTAATCCCGAAGCCAAACCATAAGATACGCGACCAATACTGCTTTCGACGACATCCGATGAGCAAGATGCCAGAAACAGCTGTAGGAGCGTTCATCCGACTGCTGGTCCTCGTTCTCCCGGGGATTCTTCTCACCTAACCTGCTCATCTCAGAGAGCACTTTGCTACGAGAGAGCGCTGGCGGAGTGGAGAACTACGAGGGATCCCCCTTGTCTTGCCTAAAGATGTAATCTCTCCAAGCGGTCACATGAGGCTGTGACCCGCTCTTATCCCTTCTCTGCATATAGTAATGATGACTCGCCACTTCCTTAAAGACGGCCGTCATCTCCTCAGCCTTATCCCCCAGGACTTGAAACTCTTCGTTGGTCGGAAAGTACTCTTCATAGGGTTCCGATCCCCAAGGGAGCTTTGATACCTCATACATCTCATGAAGTGCGAGCCCTAACTCCCCCACCGGAGTAAAAAAGGTCCCGGTATGGATATCAAACATCTCCAAGAATGCGAGGAACATATGCCTGTTAATGTCAACACCTGCCTGGGTAGCATGAATCACGACAGTCAGCCCAATCTCTCGGAGCTTAGTCCGAAACTGCGACAAAACCCAGAGTGTCAGTTTATCCCATTTGGAAACGTAATGACACCAACCCTCTACCCGAAACTCTCTTTTCGGGTATGAGCGTTCCATCAACAGCATGCGATGTGCAAAAGTCAAGGCACTATAAGCAAATGTATCGAGGGGAACATCACTGTAAATGCTCCCAGGACGTAGAGTCCGCCAGGTGTAAGAAGACCCAGACCGCACTGCGGTCAAAATATCTCTCTGATCGGAGGTAGAATCAATTTTGATGATGCCAGTCACCGCTCCCCCCTGAGAGGGAGTAAGATCCCAAGACATCCTCCTCTTGGAAGCAAGACGACAGAAGGCCGTCAGAGGCCATTGACGTTCAAGTTGCTTAACAGTCATATGTACTCCCTTGGCTGTAAACAACCAGTCTTCCTTGACCTTCAACACCGTTGCTTCAGTAGAAGTAAGGCGGTCCCCAAACAGGAACTCAGGCTTCAAGAAGGTCACTTTATCAGATGTGGCAGATTTCAAAACATCGTGCTCCATCATCCGTTTGAGGAACCCATACTGCTGCTCCCGGATTTGAGTCATTCTCTCGGGATGCTGATCCAGCATAATAGCGGCTTGAGCAGGGTTTACCACTTCCTCGTTATAGTCTACTCCCGTCTGGTAGAGGGCAGCGTCCAGAAGCACTTCATTCAAGAGTGGGATAGGCATCGACACTAGCAAAGATTTGAAAAATGTTAAAAATAACAAAAGAATCTAAGGTGCATCAGCAGCGGAGCTTCGGCACGTCACCAGGGTGTGAACCCACGCGCGTCAGCAGTGCTTCGGCGTATCATCAGGGTCTAAACCTATGCGCGTCAGCGGTACTGTTTTGGTGCATCATCAGGGTCTAAACCCATACGCGTCAGCAGTAGAGCCTCGGTGCATCTTCAGGGCTTAAACCCATATGCGTCGGCGGCAAAAACCTCGGCACATCATCAAAGACTCAAGGTCTATGTGCGTTGGTGTACGTAAAATGAAACTTATCAACCACCTCCGACCGAACTTCGACAGGCCGACGGGAAACATCAGCCGCCGTAACTTTCACAGGTTCTTTTCCTTTGTCCTTGCCAGCACCGCCACGAGGAGTCTTGGGAGCCATTCTTTGAGAAGAAAAGTTAGGGTTTTTGAAGAAGAACTCTAAAGAAAGCAAAAGCAAGGAGAAGAAGAACTCTCTCTCTCTCTATCTCTCGCCTATTTATAGGGCTTGGTCGCACGCGTGAACCGATGATGTGTGATCTCAGCCGTCGTCTCGGGTTCTGTGAAAAGATAACCACAAATAAAACCAAAAAGATCATCATTAATCTTTTTTGGTTACCGAGACGTCATCATTTGTACTAACTGAGCGGAGCATACGCCCCATCACTGATGCACGGGGTATCTATGCACCCCGACGGTCATGCGCCTCCACTACCATGCTTCTTATTCAAAGTATTCCAAAACTTATCCAAAAGTTTTGAAAGCTTTGAAGGGGGTCTTATAGAAGCATGGAATTTCAGAACCAGAAAGTCTATGCGCCAGACTACATGCGCCAAAGCTTGGACAAAGTACTTCACAGCAAAAAGCAATAAATATAGACATTGAAAGAGGACTTTTTATTTAACATATAAAAGTCTATTATATGTCTAAAAAAGACTGTACAAAGGAGAATTTCTACAAAGAAAAGATCCTAAGTCTACAGCCAGCAGCCAACATGCGCCCTCAAGTAGGCGCAGCAATCAACATGCGCCCTCAGCCAGGCGCATCCCACCATGCGTCCTCCGCAAGGCTCATCCTTTTCAGCAGCTCAGTTATGTGCATCCCAGTTATGTGCATCCCTTTAGCAGCCCAGTTATTTGCCGCTCTTCCAGCCAGGCTCACCGCCGTCTAAATGCTTCGATTAATGAAGCATTTATTGAGCAGAACGAGGGTGGCAATCAACCCTCTAGCCAAGGAAGGAAAAAGAACCACAAGCCAACTTGTGGCCAGGGGAGGCTTCGAAAGAGCCTCCAAACACCAAGGAAGACCGTGATCGAAACTGCGGCCAAAGGAGCAGCTTTCAACACAACCAGAATAGGCTACACCCATTTTGAAGGAAGAAAGAGCCACCAAAGCCGCATCACCGCCATTCCGATCTACGACTCTTCCTACACAACGAAGACGAGGCTCGAGCAAGCCTATCTTTGGATGCAACAGACACCTTCCGCCTGCCTCAGAAGCCCTCGACTCCAACTTTTGGATATAACAGTCACCTTCAAGTGCATCAATAAAGACATGGCGTCGCATCTTCACCCTCGGGAGCACTTCGTCAACAGAATGCACTCGAGTACACAAGTTCATGTTGGAAGTATGTGAGAGAACGAGAAGCAAACCCTCTCTCCATGCCACTATTTATAGGCCGGGCAAATCAAACCCATGCGCCAAGTGGATGGCTCTCCGAATTTCGTACAATGAATTTGCATTAAATGGATGAACCGGACGCTTCGAATTCAGCTAAGTCAAAACGGCTATTTAAAGCACTCGAAGAACGTAACAGTCGCACCATTAAAGACGTGTCACGAAGCGAATGCGCCGGCCAGACCGTGCATCACACAGATGCGCCCTTCAACATCAACCGCATCACATAGACGCGTCCTTCAACATCAAGCGCATCATACAGATGCGCCTTTCAGCACCAAGCGCATCACAGGGGATGCGCCCCCATGCGTCCCTATACGCCTAGTGGAACGCCAACCGATGCGCCCACTCGGCTGTCCATCAAATGTCACAAACATTAAATGCTGAACTGACAGAGTTGGCAGTACGCCTCCCGAAGTCTGAACAGTCGGCAGCTTTTTCAGAAGACGAAGCGTCGACAACGTCAGCATCATCATTACCTTTACTCCGACGGCTACTGCCACGTGGCCACCCACCAACTCGTATGCGCCTCCGCAGCCATGCGCCCAAATCTGCATACGCCTCAAAAGCTGTGCGCCTCAGACTTTCTACTGATCCCAAAAGACAGGAGTAAAGTCACTACTGAAGCTCTGCATGCGCCTCAAAAGCCATGCGCCCAGAATGGTTCGTGACTCCTAAAGGTTACGAGCTAAAGTCTCCTCATGCGCCCAATCTCATGCGCATTCTACCAGATCATTCTCCACCAAATTCGAGATCTCCGAGCCATGGGCCGATGACACGTGTCCTTTGATTCGACTCACCCAAGATTTCAGCAACAGAAAGATCTTCTCCTCTGCTACGTGCCGGCTCACAACAGCAGCATGAAGAATTCAACCCCCTAATCAGGGCGCATCGTCCATGCGCCTCCATCAGCAATCAACACGTGGCATCCCCGTATACAGGTGCATCCTACATGCGTGCATGAGCAGCCAGCCTGCAGACTATATAAAGAGAGGGACTATTTTCTTCTTCTAGGCCTACGTACACATATACCAACCTCCACAACGAATACACAGAGACTTCGTACCACCAGAGAGGCAGATATAGACACTCAACGTCTTCCTCCTCTCAGCAAGCTCCTGCACCCAGAGCAATCCAGACCTTCAGAGAACCGATAACTGTCGTCAGATCGTCAACGGAGTCAACGCATTACCACTCACTCCATCGGCACAAAGGACCCAGATAAACAAAACTGTACTCCTAGGACTACATCTAAGTCCTATATTGTAACACTGTTCTGTTTGTATTGAAATTTGCAATGAAAGAATTTTAATGGCAAACAAAGTCAAGGCATACCAATGAACAATAACTTGTTCTTAGCCTTGATGGAGTTGTATATCAGCTGACAGGGACTTTTGCAATCCCAATAGGTGAAATGGGTTTCGCACTCCATGAGATGCAATTCATCTCCAAGCTGCCAATGGATGAAGCTCCATATGAAGAATACGTTCCCTCCAACCGGGAACTAGCAAAAATTAGGGAGAAAAATCCTCACTTAGTTATGGTATACCAAGAGTTGATGTGCCATTATCTGATTTGCACCACTATGTATGAAAGTAGATCGCATTTGGCATACATCAATAAATGGACAACATATCTATTCTACCATAAGAATAGAATATTCAAGGATGACAAAGAGAGATTCCAAGACAACAAGGCTCAACCCGTCAAACCTTGTTCAATAATTCCTGCTGATACAATAAACACTTGGATGATCACCTATAAGTCTCCGGACAAATATTTGACCACCAAGACTGGACAATTCCCTGCAGGAACTGAAGCATTGAGCTTTCAGAGACATGGCAGTCGGAAGCTCTCAAAGAAGCCTTGTTGGCGGGCTTTCTTTTCCTGTGGCTACGAAGATGGGTCGTACCAGGGACTGGTACAGTCGACTGAATTCACCGAAATGTACTATAGCCAGTAGTACGTTTGGTATTCAAGGCCAGACTCAACCTGTTATCGGCAATGGTATGTCGGATAAATACAGGTTTGTGAGCATTTGGTGATGAACTGATCAATAATGCTCCTTACCGAAAAGATTTCCCTAGGATGGAGATGCCCTGCACTTATTTAATGGGCTGGTTATTGCATCACAACTGCAACCTATTGCCGCTAGGCCCTGAAAATGATGCAGAGGTATTTCTCTAAAAGTTTAGTAAAGCCACGTGGACTGCGACTTCAGTGGCGGATACCCGGGCAACACTAAACTTCTTACATGGGTAGAACTTTTTCTGCACAATACCACCAGTCCCAGCTGACTGTTTTGATGTGCAATTTAAAGATGTAGGTCAAGAGAGGACTGGGATACCTGTACCAGTCTTTAAATGGCCAATATGCATCAGACCCTCGCATCTAATGTAGAGAACGGAAGACAACTGTATGTTCGAACCGTATCTACCCAGTCGGTTCGCTCGTCAGTTCGGGTATGACCAACTTCACGTTGGTAATCCCTCCACTAGCTTCAACTATTATGAAAAATTAGTTAATGGTGCAAGGGCATGGAGGTATTTCAGCGCTGGATGTACCGGTGCTAGATTTCTTGTGTCCACTGCCACAAGTACAACTAAACTACGAATGCTCCATTCGTAAGCTCATTTTTATGCCTCAAATCGTTCCTTCGCAAATGACTACAACATGAAGGGGAGTCTTCAATGGGACAAGGAAGGAAATGTCGAAGAACCAGTTATGGTACCTTCGGACATACCTGATGATGCTGCTGTTCCGGATGAATATCTGGAACACTCCCTATGGGAATAGGGGAAACAGCTGCAGGACCCATTACCATCACTACAACCCGAAAGCGGAAAACAGATACAGCTGTTATTCTTCGAGAAAAGAAAAAGAAGACTACTGTTAAAGGGTCTTCCAGACAGAGAGCCGCTACTCTAGAAAGCGAAACTCCTGTTGAGGAGTCACAAAATATTACATCTTCTTCAGCTCAACCTAGAGAAGGGTCCTCAGCATCCCAGCCAACAGCAGCAACAGAAGTTATAGGAGTCCTATCTCCCGGACGCCTCAGTACTTTACTACATCTAACCTCACCGCAAAAGGCGAAAGCTGTTGAAGACACCGCCACCACTCATACTGTTGATCTGGAACCCGTCCCCTCGGATGGACCGGCCCTTGATTTAGAAGATGATGACTGGGATATGGATTATGATGCACTCTTGTCGCTTCCTGTACCTACTCCAGGTAAAGATAAATTACACAAAATTTATACAATAATATGTATTATCATTTTGTATATTAACTATTTTGCTTAATCTCTGTAGGTATCATCACTGTAGCAAAATCCGTTGCTCCTTCTCATTCTCAAGAGCTTATCTATGAAGAGGAAATGGAGTCTGAAGAAGAGAGTTCTTTGTCAAAAGAAGATTTCGTTTCTAAAGAATGTTCTCCATCTATGGAGATACAACCAGAGCCTGAAGTAGAGGCACACCAGGAATTGCCTTCTCTTGCCGAAGGAAGAGAAGAAGAACCAGCAGCAGAAGAAGAACCAGTTGTAACCGAAGAACCAGCTGCTAATGAATCAATTGCTGCTCAAGAACAAATTGTTGAGGCAACATCAATTGCTGCAACCAGTGCAGATCAAGTTCCTGAGACAGCTGTGTTCGAGTCTGAATCGAACATAGGAAGCAGCACCTCTATGATACCATCTTCTACCACCGGAGCTCATCCTCCTGAGGTAGCAAAAAAAGTTGCTGAAGATACAGTCCCGAAACTCCCTGAAAATCAATTGGCTATGGTAACAATAACAGATAGATCATTGACTCAGCTTGCTACCACAGCAACGACAACATCTGTCTCCGACTTTCAAGAAAAGAGATTAATAGATATCGCTGATACACCAAGCTCCAATGCTGATATGAATCTGTTAGTAGAGATTCATACTGAAACTTTTTATAAAACTTTAGCAGCATTGATCAAGATGGTTTTGAAGAAGGGCCTCAATTATGAGAGCTTGAAAAGTGTTGTTGCTACTACCATAGACAACATAGCGATGTTCAATGATACTGAAAGGGCAGACGCTTTGCGAAAAATAGTCCAGGGACTTGAACAACCCATCAAAGATTATCTGAGGTTGTCAAGTGGGACTATAGAAAGCCTCGTCCAATCCGAGTATGATGCTCTCACCAATGAGTACACAACTCGAGAAACCATTTTCAAGGAATCTCTTCAAGATTACAGCAATAAGGTTGTCGTGGAGAGGACTTTCTTAAAAGAAAATAAACCCTTATTGGAGCAGCATCAGCAAGCTTATGACTCCATGAATATCAAAATTTATGAGCAAAATGATAAAATTCATGAAGTCGAGGCTAAGTTGGCTCGTTTAAAGGAGGAGCAGAACCAGATGATGGCAGATAGAGATCAATTCTTAAGGCAAAGTTCTATTTTGGAGGAACAGATCTTTGGTTCTGAAGCAAAAATAAAAACCCTTGAAGATGCCAAAGAAAAAATGATATCTGCCTTTGCCGAACCCTCTCACCTCTGCACTGTGGAAGTCCGAAGATCTATAGCATACACAACTGTAGTGGGCTCTCGTGAAAAATGTCTGGCAGAGTTGCAGAAGATGATTGAAGATCTGTCTGCTCCACCTTAGGAATTTTTTGTAATCAATAAAGAAAATTTTTATCTTCTGTCATTTCTTTCATTTTACTGATGTACTATTTCCAATCATGAAGTAAATAAAATATATTTTTAAATATGTGTGAGATAGAAAATAATTATCAGAGGTAATATGGACATGATAAGTCTTCCAAACTCAACGAAGTAGATTATATCTATCCATAGGTAATGTGGACATGATAGATAATAAATCTTATTTTCTTTTT
This sequence comes from Iris pallida, assembly GCA_029216955.1. Classification (NCBI taxonomy): domain Eukaryota; kingdom Viridiplantae; phylum Streptophyta; class Magnoliopsida; order Asparagales; family Iridaceae; genus Iris; species Iris pallida. Next base: position 5,318,654 of record JANAVB010041816.1, on the reverse strand, counting down.
AGAGTATACAATACTATCAGAGGTAATATGAACATAATAGATCGTAATAACTCAAAGAAAATAGATTAATATCTATTCAGAGGTAATATGGACATGATAGAAAATAATGAAAAGAAGTAGATTTAATATTTATTCAGAGGTAATGAGAACATGATAAATAATAAATCTTTTTCTTTCTGAAATCAGCTGGTAAGACAGAAAATCAAAAATTCTCTTTTAGGATAATAAATAATCAGCTTAACCAAACCTTGGTAGCTGGGGAATAAAGAAGAAATTCAAACGTAGTATTTTTTTTAAGAATTTACCGTTAATTGGCATCATGAGCAAATCTCCATTAGGTTTAGATAACCTATAAGCACCATTGGAGAATACGGTTTCGACTACATAAGGACCCTCCTATTTAGCTTGGAACTTGTCTTTACTCTTATGAGTCATAACCATAGGTCTTCGGACAGCTAGCACTAGCTCTCCTACTTTAAACACCCTTTCTTTAAATTTGCGATTGAAAGTTCGAGATATGCGGGCTTGATACAGCTCAAGGTGCTGTTGTGCTTGAAGACGCTTCTCATCCAAACCTTCAAGTTCTTGGAGTCTTAAGCGGTCTTTATTCTCTGTAGTTAGCTCATTAGCAATGGCTATTCTAAGAGATGGTATCTGGATCTCCAGTGGAAGAACAACTTCACATCTGTAAACCAATAAAAATGGTGTAAAACCAGTTGGAGTTCGGACTATTGTTCGATAAGCCCATAAACATTCTCCAAGTTTCTCGTTCCAATCACGTTTATTAGAGGAGACAAACTTTTTGAGAAGTTTAATAATTGTTTTGTTGAAAGCTTCTGCTAAACCATTAGCAGCTGGATTGTAAGCTGTAGAAGCTAAGTTCTGGATTCGATTCTTGTCACAAAATTGATAAAATGCTTGACTGGCAAATTGAGGCCCGTTATCATGGATTATCCTTCGGGGAATCCCAAAACGATAAATGACGTGATGTTTGATAAAGTTAATCACATTAGACGTTTTTACTTCAACAAGAGGAATTGCTTCTGCTCATTTATAAAAATAATCGGTTATAGCAAGGATAAACCGATGTCCTTTGACATAAGGGGGATTAATCGGACCAATAATATCCATACCCTAAGCTTCGAAAGGCCAAGAAACTGCAATAGGATGTAAAAATTCAGAAGGTTGGTGAATAAAATCAGCATGAATATGGCATGCTTTACACCGTCTAGCATAATCCACATCGTCTGCTATCATAGAAGGCCAATAATAACCCATTCTTCGAATGCGATCTTGTAATTTCGGACCGAGTTAATTCGCACCACAAACTCCATCATGAGCTTCATGAAGTGTTTGCTTGGCTTCACTTTCCGAAAGACAATGCAATAAAATTCGTCATAAGAACGACGATACAACATATGCATTGATGAATCATAATAGAATCGAAATGATCGTCTTTTGATTGATGCAGCTTCTTTTCGATCTTCAGGTAAAATCCTATAAACCGCATAATCAATAAATGGACTTCTCCAATCCCTTTGCTGAGAATTTGATTCGGTAGCTTAACTTTGTTCAATATGCAAATTATTCTTGACACAAAATAGATCTCTATCCAACAAAGTGATGGTATTTTGTCTTCTGATGGGAATTGCTAAGTCTGTAGCTAGACTAGCGAGAGCGGCGGCTTCCAAATTTTGAGAACGTGGTACGAATTCAATGAAGAACCCTTTGAATGAAAGAGCCAATTTGATTACCACTTGATGATAGGGAATGAGATCAGGATTTTTGACTTCATATGTCCCTCTGACCTGATTGACAATCAATTGAGAGTCTACATAAGCTTCCAAAAACTCAATGTCCAATTGTTTTGCTACTTGAAGACCAATTAGCAGAGCATTATAATCTGCCACATTATTGGAACATGGTTCGTTGAGAGAATAAGAACGGTATATGACCATTTTATCAGGAGAAACCAAGACAATACCTACTTCAGAGACAATATTGCCTTTAGGCCCAACTCGTGATGCTCCATCAAAGTGTAATTGCCAAATGTCATCCCTCAAAGTCATATTGCAATCTATGACTTCATCTGGAATGTCATCATATAGCTTGGAACTTTCAGGTATAGGGTGAGCTGCTAAGAAGTCAGCTAATGCTTGACCCTTTACCGATTTTTGAGGTATGTAGACCATATCATAAGGGGTAAGTAACATTGCCCAAGTAGCTAACCGGGAGTTAAGAATACTCGACTTTTTTATCAATACCCGAATAGAATTTATTCTGGATATGACATGAATAGCCTATCCCGATACATAATGTCGCGTCTTTTGAATGGCAAAAACCAAGGCTAAACATTCTTTTTCTACAGGAGTATACCTGTGTTCAGCCCCAACCATCATTCGGCTAAGATAATAAATTGTTTGTTCATGACCCTTATCACTTTTTTGTGCAAGAAGAGTACCAAGAGAATGATCTAATGCTCGAACATACATCAAAAATGGTCTTCCCACTACTGGGGGTACTAAAACAGGTGGATTTGTAAGGTATTGCTTGATGTCATTAAATACTTTTTGACATGCTTCATCCCAAACAAATGACACACCCTTCTTTAGCAAACGAGAGAAAGGTTGACATCTCCCAGAAAGATTTGATATAAATCTCCTGATATAGGCAATGCGACCTTGAAAGCCACAAAGTTCTTTCAGATTACGTGGGGGACGTATTTCAAGAATGGCTTTGACTTTATAAGGATCAACATGGATACCTTGAGAAGTGATGACAAATCCCAAAAATTTGCCACTAGAAACCCCTAAGAAAGACTTAGTGGGGTTCATCTTTAATTGATGTTTACACATCAACTCAAACACTGTCTTTAAATCTTGAATGTGATCATCCTTTAATCGACTTTTGACAGCGATATCATCTATGTAACATTCAACTATTTTTCGCAGATATTCCTGAAAGATATTGCTCATGGTCCTTTGATATGTAGCACCAGTATTTTTCAGACCAAAAGGCACAACTGTGTAGCAATAAACTCCAAGGGGTATACGAAAAGCAGTATGCTTTTCATCTCCTGGATGCATCTTAATCTGATTGTATCCTGAGAATCTATCCATAAAAGACATGCATTCAAAACCACATGTATTGTCTATCAAAACATCAGTGATCGGAAGTAGAAATTCGTCTTTTGGACAAGCTGCGTTGAGATCTCGAAAATCTATGCAAACTCGAACTTTTCCATTCTTCTTCATGACAGAAACAATATTGGCAACCCAATCTGGGTATTGTTCTTCACGGACAAAACCACATATGATCAGCTTTTTAACTTCTGCTTCAATTGCATCCATCATATCCGATCGAAAACGTCGCTGCTGTTGTTTTACAGGTTTGGAATTAGGAAGGATATTGAGCTTATGGGTAGCCATTTTAGAATCCAAACCTGGCATATCTTCATAGATCCATGCAGAGATATCGATATATTCTTTTATCAGCTTTATTAACTCTTCTTTTTCATCTTCGGAGAGATTTTTGCTGATAAATATGGATTTTGATGTGGTTTCATCTCCAACATCAATCTGGACGATTTCATCTTCTGTGGGTGGCTGTCGCTGTTCAAACCGAAGCTCCCACTGAGTGTCCATTTGTTGTGCCCATGAGTCATTTTCAAATAGTTCAGACTCATCATCGGTTTGAACCATATTAACTGAAAAGACGTGCTCAGATTCAACGTACTGGACTCCTTCAGAATCTGAGGATTGTAAAAAACTGGAAGAAAAAATTTCTTCCATATCTTCATTAAACATGTGGGATGTATCATATCCCAAACCGTGGCGGGTTCGTTGATAAAATGGATCACCACATAATGGTAATCGTCTACCTTTGCCCTAATTGAGACCCAACATGGTTTTCAAGTCATATCCCATATTTTGGATAATCTTAAGAGATTATTGACTATATCTGTCAATTCTGATTTTTCCTTTATCCATCTTTTTGAAGCTATCTGTATGTGTAACAGGAACATTCTTAGCCAAACCAAACACAATTTGACGCTTGTTTTTCTTTGTAGACGGAATCACAAAATAAGATTCTTCATGATGTCTATAAGTTACACAAGCTTGTGATAATGAGGCAACAGGTAGTAAATAAGAAGTAAATGTTAGGAACCTCTGAGCATAGGGTCCAACATCGACATGAGGAGGAAAAGAATTCTCTTTATGGTTAATATATAAGGTTTCCTCTGTATTTATGTCAGTTTTATGTTAATGACTTTGATTATCAACAGATAAAGTCATTCTTTCAATAAATTTGATAGCCATATACTCCAAAAGGAAATCTTCATTAAAATGAGAGAATATAGATTGATCAATATTTACATCATTGACATACTGACTACTACGCTTTGGATTAATCATTAACGGACCATCATCCGTCTTCAGCGTAGACTTGCCCAGGTTGATAACTAGTGGCTCTGGATCAGTTGTACGAGAAGTACGTCCTTTAACCTTGATCATGAGAGGCCGATCACTAGTTTTGGCTTGAACTCGACCTTTGATCAGAATCTTCACAGATTGATCTGACGTAGCTTGAGTTTTCCCTTTGACTTTAATCACCAAAGGTTCGTCATTGACAGGTTGGGGTTGAATTCAACCTTTAACTTTAATCATCAAAGGTTGATCTTCTGAAGGTGATTGGTCTTCTAAAATCGATTGGTCTTCTGACGGTGATCGATCTTCCGCCATATCGGATGTTTCCTTCACATGCCTATGTTTATAGAGAATTAAATCAGAGAAATAAGCTTCAACACCTTCAAAAGGATTGAGATCTGCAAATTCAGTCTTCACAACTCCTTGAGAATCCACATACTTGAAGCATTGGTGGAGAGTCGAAGGAACAATGTTATGTTCATGTATCCATGGTCTTTCGAGAAGAATGTTATAAGATACATCTGAATTGATAACATAGAAGGTTGCCATGGTTCGAAGATCACCTATTTGAATCTTCAGACGAATTTTCCCCAATGGTTTACTCCTTCCAAAATTGAAACCAACAATTGTCGTACTAGTATAAGTCAACTCACTAGTAGGAATCCTCAATGGTCGTAGCATACTCTGAAGAATAATGCTGATGGAGGAGCCAGGATCGATGTAAATCCTGTCAATTTCAGTAGAGTCGATATACCCTGTATAACACAAAGGCCTGTCATGTCGATTACGCTTCAACAGCATATCTTTCTGTGTGAAGATAATGTTAGGAATTGATTCCATCGTACTGTGGCATTGGGGACATGACACCGGTGTACTGTCGGGACTTTTGAGCGGAGCTAAGCATGAATCTGCCTGTAGTAATGCTTCACTCAAAGTTTTTCGACTTTCTTTAGAAAGACGGAGCAGCTCAAAGATAGAAAGCCTAACCAGAGTATTGGCTAATTGGGCTAGAATGTCAAACTTATAGGGTTTCATCAACCCTTAATTTGAACTAGACTTCAGCGGAACGTCAAAACGCACTGCCTTCTGTTTTCCTTTTTCAACCACTGGTGGTTTAGAAGGTCTTACTTCGGCAGGAATAGAAGATGATTGAGTCGGCAGTGTTTCAACGGCATCATCCATTTCTTTGGAAGTTCCCTCATAATCTTTGTGATAGTCTTTTCCAGATCTTGTGCCAGCAAAAGACTCTTCTTCAGGCTCGGGAGAATGAAGTACCATATTACAGGATTTAATCTTCTGTCCCTTAGTCTTATTTTTATGGGGATTTTTATAAGGAACCTCAAATCCCAATCCAACGGAGGATTTTTAACCTTGAATTTGTAAAGGAACTCGCATACCTTTACCATTGTTCAAGCCTTCCGCTTTTTGAAAGTCATAGCCCATCTTTTTCATAAGATAGACTGATTGTTGACTGTACATATGAGTAGGTAGCGGACTTTCAATACTCGATTCAATAGATAAGGAAGGAATAGAAACCTCTGTATTAATAAGGGTGGAAACTTTTGGTGTAGGAGGTAAAATTCCAACCGGAGCTTTCTCGTAGGCAGCAAAACCTTGTTGTGTCCTGTATAAAGGGACACTATTCATTGCTAACCACTGCTGATGAGTGAGCTTTAGTTTGGTTGGAGGAGCCAAACTCGAAAGGCATATGTTCAGACCCCTTAGCCTATCTTCCAAAGGGATGTCACCCCACAAATGATCAGAATTATCATAATCTGGGGTAACAACATGAGAAATCATATTGCAGGTTCTGACTTTTTGACCTTTCTTAGATTTTGAAATTTTACTTCCATGTTCCATTTCAGGTACTAAATTAGGGTGTACCCACATGATTTCACCATTTTTCAAGGTGAGAGGCACTAATTCTTCACTTTGATCTCTGGCTGGTGGAAGATTCACAATCTTCATTGTTGCCTTCGGAATTAGGACAATCCCATCAGGAACTTGTTGTGGAGGAAAACCTCCAAATTGAAGAGAAATCATATTGGTTGTAACTGTATGTTCATCATTAGTTAAAGTGATGGCTTTAGCATTTATCAACTCTTGAATTTTCTTTTTCAAGACATAACAAGCTTTCGTGGGATAATTTATGTATCTATGATAGATACAATACTTGGGATTATCAACCAAATCTACTTCATTAGTTCATTTTGGCTCTAGAATCTGGAGTTTACCACTCTTCACGAGACATTAAAATATCCTAGGAATATCACTGTCGTCGAAAGAGTATTCTTCTTTCGGCTTAGAAGATTCTGGATTACTTGGGGTAGTTTTGGATTTCGAAAGGTTCACCACTAGGGTTTCTTTTCCTTTTCCATTGTGATTACCAGAGTTGTTACCTGAAGATGCTTTCTTTCCTTTATCTTCTGAGGCGAAGATCATTCCATGTTCACGAGCCAATCTTCCATTGGTCTCAGCTGAAACTGTTGCTATAATAAACGAGGCCCAATCAATGAATTGAGAGCCTGTAAAAACAGCGATTGTTGGTCGCAGATTCATTTTGCATGTATCAATCAATGCTGAATCTGGCATACCAGGAGGCATTTTCAAAGTAGGCTATCGGAAACGTTCTATAAACGTCCGAGTATCCACTTTCTCTTTTTGTTTAATTTCTATTAAGGAAGACATATTCATGTCCATCCCTCCTTCATAGAAACGAGAGAGAAACATTGCTTTAAACTCGTCAAAAGACGATATGCAATTGTCGGGTAGACTGTGATACCAATCGTATGCTGAACCCGTCAAACACCCTATGAAGACTCGGGTGAGAAGAGCATCATTCTTCTGTAGATGTATAGTCATAATATCAAAATAATTGATATATTGACTTGGATAAGTCTTTCCATCAAATAATACCATAGATTGTGGCTTGAATTTAGGAGGAAAGGGCACATCATTCCAGTGGGAAGGATAAGGTTGCTTGATCCCCAACTTCTGGAGCTGAACTTTGTGCTTAAGAACCTCAAACTGTGCTTTTAACACCCTAACAGCTTGAATAGTTTCATTAGTTTGAGAGAGTATATTTGATTGAATAGTGGTTGGATGTATCGTAACCCCCACCGGAGGTGATACATCTTCTGGCATGAGAGGATCTGGAGATGCAGAGTTTTGATTGATAGCAGGCTCTTGACTCAGATTATTCAAAGGTATGTCAACCCCTTGACTATCTTGAGTTTGTGCTGCTACTTGCACCGGTGTTACCACTGCCGGTTGGACTATTTGCTGATTCGTTATTAACTGATGCATATTTTGCATCATTGCAAGCATATCCTTTAGCGATTATTCCACCGCAGAAAGACGTTGTTCTGTATGAGAAGTAGACGTCTCATGTTCTTCTCCGACAGCAAAAGATTCAACTTCTCTTGAACTTGCAGAGGGGTTGGTATACAAATATGAATCAACGCTATCAGTTTTTGACTCCAAGTACTGGGTACCCCCAGCCTCTGAATTTGAAGAATGCATATTTAAAGGTCGTTTACTTCTTGACCGAGTATGTTGATATACTCCTTCAAAAGAGTCAAGGATTCGGTTGAACCATTGTTGACCTGGAGTCTGGGATGAATTGCGTCTTGAACGTCGTCCTCTATTAATATGAGATGCCATGTTGACAGATGCATAAGACAACTCATGTTCTTGGTCATCAATTTGTTGCTGAGGTATGTTGTAGCTTAATCGGTCGAAAACTGACCGTTTAGTAGCAGAACAGCAACATTTGATCACAATTTGGTAACACTCACAATGATGATTTTCTTGGAGGAGTGTCACAGAAGATTTTCTGTTTTCACGCTTTTGTACAAGTAACTCGCGTAAATCAGAAGAATTGGAAGGTTGTATTTTTTTTATACATTTGGGACAGAGAAATATTTAGTCCTTTGTGTAAAAAGAAGATTACTAGCTTCATTGGCAGAAAAAATGTATGTGTTTTTTCGCGCTTGGAGTTGTGTGCGTAAATCCTGAGTTGATTTTTGTGCACTGAGAACTCCATCAGCATTGCGCGTAATCCTAAGATTAGGTATTTTTCGTAAAGCAGCATTAGAAGATTGTTGGCGTAAAGCAGAAGCTTTGCTAAAAAATTTATTCTCCTTGGATAAACCAAAGGAATTGTTTTTCATAGTAACAGAAGACTTATTTTTACGCTGCACGCATGTAGGCAAATTCACTTTAGGTGCAAAAGCACCATTGTTAACTTTATCTACCATGTCACCGACATGAGATTTACCTTTACGCGTATAGCACAAAACAGAAGTATCTGCCATGTCACAGACGGGAGATTTGCCTTCACGCGTGGAGCGCAAGACTTGAGCGTTTACCACGTCACAGACGTGAAACTGAACTTTATGCACTGGGCGTAAAACTGAAGTAGGAACTGCCTCGTCACAGACGGGAGCCCCAACAACAGGAGTGGGAAGAATTCCCTTGCCTTCAGAGACAGCAGAGAGGTCAGAGGGTGCTTTGGACTTAGGAATCCAAACTTTTTGCACCTTTCATGATTTTTGAACATTGGAGCAGCGAGTATGTCACGACCCGCACCAAGTGAAAGGGCACGAGAAGTGACGAACGCCCAGCCTACGCCGCAGTGTCGGCGGTAGAACGCTGTCCTTAGTCACAATATCTAACACAGTCTAAAATAAGCTCCGAATGGAGAGTAAAATAATAAGTAACTCAATCACAATACTAATATGGAATAGAATAGAAATCACAAGAGAGTCTCAATCATAAATAGAAGTCTAAGTGTAAACCACCAGAATAAATCTCAAGTACAACTCATAAGTCTCAAGTGGAAAGACAATAAAAACTAAGCCTCAGCTAGACTATAGGCAAGTCCTCAGCGACTGTTGGATCCTCCTGAGGGTCCACGTCGCCAGTGTCATCTAAGCCAATGCCATAATAAGTAGGGCAGTACTCCTCATCAATACCTGTAAAATTTTCAACATACCCAGTCAGGACGGAACGAGCATATATCTCTCACAACAGTTCATAGCAGGAATGGACATATAAAGCAAGCTATAGAAAACTATACATGAATCGCTGTAAAGTAAATCAACAAGAGAGAGAATATAAACTGAGATATAATATGGTAAATAGAGAAATATAACCTTCTACGTGATTCAGAGCATGAATTGGTTATGTAAACGGTCTGGGTTGTACATGGATACAGCTATGGAGTGCACATGGGTACCTACTGGGGATAATGATCACATAACCAACAACCCTCTTCCTGCCCCCAATCAATACACAAGGATCAATACATGTTATGTTATTGCACATGGATAACAACTACTGTATACATGGAGCTCATATGGTCATGAGTGTACATGAATAACATATGAGTGTACATGGATAAATATTAATACATGGAGTACATGATGGCCATGATAAAGTACATGAACATGACATACTCGATGTATCCGATGGGATAACATCGCATGAAAAGATCCATAGGGTACTAATCCGTGTGAACATCGTGTCAGCATCAAGTATACTAGTCTATAACAAGAGAACATATCCAAAGAAGTATGAAAAGATCAGAGAATGTACTCGTCTGGCAAATCGAACTGCTGATGATGAGGTGTAACTAAACTGGGACAATGTAAACCTATTTAAAATACACACATGTCACAACCAAGTTTACAATATCAAAAGAAATAGCTACAATGCAAGACTACATTCTTCTAGGTCCATTTTGGTCAAAGTCAACCCTCGATCAACTCTGGTCAAACTTGGTCAACGCTGGTCAAATCTCATCAAACCTGGGCCAAATAGTCCGTCTACTAATTTATAGTTCATACACAAAATTCTTGGTCATTTGGAGTTCGTTTGAGTTGAATTGGATCAAGTTTGACCCAAAGTTGACTTTTGTCAATTTGGTCAACTTGTCGGCAAATTCGACTAAACTAAGCTCAAAATGACAAACCAAATCTGTCCTAGGACTTCTATACACAACTACAATCTAATCTAAGAGAATTAACAAGCATAAATATATATATACATGTAGGTATATACACACATGTGTATATACAATACAACCAAACCTTATTTCTAACAAAAGATGATGTGTGTGTGTGTACTGGTGCTTACTGAAATAAGGTAAATTTGAGATTAAAAACAGTAAAATACAACCGTGGTATACCACAAATTAATATACTATTTATATACATATATACAAAGTAAGAACTACATATATGTATGTATCTATATACACAACATTTAAATGGAAAGATACGCAATGATGCGAGATAAATAAAGAGTCTAAAATCTGAAATAATATCTCCCTCGACCCATTCGCAATATATATGCATTAGGAATGGGTTTCAACGGAATTATATATATATATATATATATATATATATATATATATATATATATATATATATATATATATATATATATATATATATATATATATATATATATATATATATATATATTTATTTATTTATTTATTTATTTATTTATTTATTTTATTTTTATTTTTTTTATTTTTTTTTTATTTTTTATTTTTTATTTTTATTTTTTATTTTTTTTATTTTTTTTATTTTTTTTTATTTTTTTTATTATTTTTTTTAGTTAAATATATATATAGTTAAATATATATATATATATATATATATATATATATAGTTAAATATATATAGTTAAATATATGCATAAAGCTATATAGAAACACATATATTCATAAATGATGAAAAAATTATGAAACAAAGCCAAAGTTTGGTTTCCTCGAAATCTCATATAAGTCCTGTAAACTCAGATTTTAGAAGCTAAGAAGTTGGAAATCGAATTATCACATTTAATTCAAAAATCGAAAACTAAAGAAAAACAACCCAACACGGCCCAAAATGCAAAAGACTCCAAACGAATCCGTGGAACTCGGTATACACGTTGGTCTCGACCCACGTGATGCGTTCGTATACTCTCGGGTTCGAAATCGTGTCCGTGTCGTGTCCACAGAACGCGTATCAGAATTTCCTGATACCGCGTGGTACGCGTGCGTTCTCGCTCGTTTGAGCGCCGCGCACACAACGAAATGCCACGTGCTTGTGCACATAGCTGGGGGGTCCTGGGGTAGGTTTAGGACATGATGACACAGCGACACGCTGCACCAAAGCGGCACACGCAGCCCCCGTACCCGTGCGGCCTGCTGCGCACGCGTGCGCCCATACGCCCTCATGCGCGCGGTCCCGGCCTCGCTGCTCCCTCGTCGAGCCACGCCGCGACTCAGGGTTCGTCCTTCGGGTCGTCTAGGTATAGGTCGACATGTTCCGGGTCCTGGAAAGGGTCTTCGTTGCGTCGTGTGCGCGCACGAAGTCCGTCTCCGCGACAAAAATGACAGGCTGAATGCACTGTGGCTGAGCGGTGCACGCACGATTTCTCCGCGCTCGCTCAACGAAAAGTCATGAAATTTTATGAGCATGAGGATAGAGGTTGCCCCCATGTGGTCACAAATTTTCACACAAAAATACGCTCTGTGCATCGAGAAATCACTCACGGACAGCAGGGCACGCACGGCCTCGTGCACGGGATCTTTGCACGTGCGTCCGTTGCCCGAAACGTCGCTGAAACGATGTCAAACCCAAATCCGTCTTCATGAAAGTTTATCAAAATCATATTATCTAAACATCCATGAAGTCGGATTCGAAAAACAACAACTTTCTATCCTAAGCGGCATTTCGTCGAACACATGCCGTAAGGGACCGACACGGGCTCGATACCTCCATCAAACGGAGTCAAAATCCCACCAAATTTTGTGGGCAAGGCTAGGGCACCTATATGGATACAAAAATGAAGAAAAAACTAGATTTGCAATGGTAGATTAGGGTTTTACCTATTGAGTGTCAAAACTCAATGATCGGGGCTCCTCGGTTGTCGTGTCGGCCGATTTCCCTCTGGCAAAAACCTCCGTCTCCACTCCAGAAATGCTCCAGCAGATCCTCCTCTCCTCGACGAGCGCAACAGAGTTCGTTTGGGAAGAAACGGACTCCGGATGAAGGAAATAGGTGTTTTGGAGAGATGGATCTTTTAGGGTTTCTTTGTGGAGGCTCAAAGTTTTCACAAATAATGAAAAGAGGAGGGGGTGCTGCTGTGTTGGGCGGCCAAGGGGGTCTCTAGGGGTTAGGGTTTCACTTTGGCCAACTCCTTCTCAATTAGAAATGGGCCCAAGTCAAAAAGCTTAAAGGCCTACATGCAAAAAGGCTAAATAAATAAATAAAAGCCTTAAAAATAATCTAATGCATAAAAATAAATTCTAAAAATGAAAATAACAATCCTAATGCATGGTTAGACCCCTATACAAGTCCACTAAGGTTAAACCAGTTGCTAGCACAATCAAAAGTCAACATATTCAGGAAATCACTCATAAGGCCAAAAATGGCTGAAAAGACTAAAATACCCTTCTATGAAAAAGTGGATGCTACAAATCTATCCCCCTTAAAATAATTTCATCCTCGAAATTAAAGACAAAATGAAAGAAAGAACAAAATCATACCTCAAGACTGAAAAAGATAGGGGTATCGTTCGCGCATCTCATCCTCCCTCTCCCAGGTGGACTCTCCCGGAGAGTGATGCTTCCAAGCTACGCGAACTAAGAGTATCGACTGGTTCCGCAACACCTTCTCCCGTCTGTCCAGAATCTTTATAGGCTGCTCTGAATAACTGAGAGTAGGTCCCACCTCAATCTCAGAATGGTCCAGTACGTGGCTAGGATCTGCCACATACCGTCTCAACTGCGATACGTGAAATACATTGTGGACTCCCGCTAAGGAAGAAGGTAAGTCCAGTCTGTATGACACGTCGCCGACCCTTTCGCTGATAACAAAAGGTCCGACATAGCGTGGGCTAAGCTTCCCTCCTCCACCGAAACGAATAGTGCCTCGAGTCGGTGAAATCCTCAAGAATACCATATCTCCAACCTAGCACAAGCATGGTCTCAATTAACTAAAACAATCACACAAACAACAAAATATAAACAAACAAGATTCTAATCCTAAGTCTAAGCTATACCTCAAACTGCAAAGGTCTCCGGTGGATGTCGGCCCAATGCCGCTGTCTGTCCTGCGCCACGCGAAGTCGATCCCTGATGAGCTTTACCTTCTCAGCTGCGTCCACAACCATCTCAGGTCCCAGTAAAACTTGCTCTCCAATATCGTCCCAAGCCAAGGAAGTACGACATCTACGCCCGTATAATGCCTTGAATGGTGACATACCAATGCTGGCCTGGTAACTGTTGTTGTATGTAAACTCTACCAAGTGCAGGTGATCCTCCCATGATCCTCCAAAATCCAGAACACAAGTTCGCAGCATGTTCTCGAGAGTCTGAATAGTCCTCTCTGACTGTCCGTCCGTCTGAGGGTGGTATGCAGTACTAAATTTGAGCTGAGTGCCCAAACTAGTCTACAAACTCTGCCAAAAATAGGAAGTAAAGCGACTAGCCCGATCCGAGACAATGCTCACCAGAACTCCATGTATCCTAACAATCTGTCGCATATACAACTCTGCTAGCTTCTCCGTAGACGTCTCCACTCTGAATGGCAAAAAGTGGGGCAATTTGGTCAACCTGTCCACGATGACCCAAATCGCGTCTTTTCCTCCTGATAAATGCGGCAATCCAGAAACAAAATCCATCGTGATGTGCTTCCACTTCCACTCCGGAATGGGCAATGGCTGCAACAGTCCTCCTGGCCTCTGCCTCTTTGCCTTCAAGTCTCTATACATCTTATTGGCACCTGGATGTATAGTGTACTGAGAGCGATGGGCCTCCTGGATAACCTGCTCCCGAAGCTCTCCGCTAGGCACACACAATCTGGAACCGTGCCTCAATGTGCCGTCCTCTGCAATGACGAACTCCACATCTGCCAATCCTGTTCGAACCTGCTCTCGGATACACCGCAGAGTAACATCGTCGAACTGAGCTGACTTGATCCTCTCCATCAAGTCTGACTGAATCTGCAGGCCCCACATCTGCATCTGAACTCCTGGTACGATCACCTCGATCCCCAAACTCTCCAAATCTGCTAATAGATGACGATCCATCGTCAAACATATAGCTACCGGATACCTACTCAAGACATCGACAACCACATTGGCCTTCCCTGGATTGTACTGTAATAAAATGTCGAAGTCCTTCATCAACTCCAACCATCTGCGCTGCCTCATGTTGAGCTCTTTCTGTATAAACACATACTTCAAGCTCTTGTGGTCTGTGAAGATCTCCACACGCTCTCCGTATAGATAGTGCTTCCACAGCTTCAGAGCAAAAATAACCGCCGCCAACTCCAAATCATGGGTAGGGTAGTTCTTTTCATGCGGACGTAACTGCCTGGATGCATAGGCAATCACCTTTCCATGCTGCTGCAAGACACAACCCAAACCCTTCCCTGAGGCGTCACTGTAGATAGTGAACCCGCCTGATCCTGATGGCAACGTCAAAATCAGGGCTGTCGTCAGTCGCTTCTTCAGCTCATCAAAGGCAACCTGACACTCCTCTGACCAGATAAACTCTGCATCCTTCCGGGTCAGCCTAGTCAATGGCTCTGCAATCCGGGAAAAATCTTGAATAAACCTCTTGTAGTATCCTGCCAATCCCAGAAAGCTCCTGATCTCTGTGACCGAACTCGGTGCTGTCCATGCCTCAACTGCTCTGATCTTCTTCGGGTCGACTGAGATCCCATCTCCGGTCACCACATGACCTAAGAAATCAATTCGATCCAAGAAGAACTCACACTTCGAGAGCTTACCGCAAAGCTGCTCCTTCCTGAGAGTCTCCAGAACCACTCTCAAATGCTCCTCATGCTCCTCTGGGGTCTTCGAATACACCAAAATATCATCGATGAACACCACCACGAACTTGTCCAAGTACTGGTGGAACACCTTGTTCATCAAGTTCATGAACACCGCCGGGGTGTTAGTTAACCCAAACGGCATCACCATGAACTCAAAACTGGCCATACCGAGTCCTGAAAGCTGTCTTCGGAATATCCTCCTTCTTTACCTTCACCTGATGATATCCTGACCTTAGATCAATCTTGGAAAATACCTTCGCTCCGCTCAGCTGATCGAACAGGTCATCGATCCTCGACAACGGGTACTTGTTCTTGATCGTGAGGCTATTGAGTGCCCTGTAGTCGATACACATCCGTACCGACCCATCCTTCTTCGGTACAAAGAGTACTGGCGCAACCCAAGGTGAAGAATTCGATCGAATGAAGCCCTTATCCTGTAACTCATCCACTTGCTTCTTCGGCTCCACTAGCTCACTGTTGTTCACCCTATAGACATGCTGAGATATCGGCTCTGCGCCGGGTACCAAGTCTATAGAGAACTCCATATCCCTGTCCGGAGGCAACCCTGGCAACTCCTCTGGAAACACATCGATAAACTCAGCTATCAGTGGATGTGGCACACTCTGCTCCTCTGTTGAAGCTCCGCAGAAAACTCTGCTGCTCTGCTCTGACTCCCGCCTGGTGAACTCGAACTCTGGCTCTCCTGGCTTACTGAAAAGAACTCTACCCCTGCGGCAATCTATACTGGCATGGAGCCTGCTCAACCAATCCATACCGAGTACAATATCGTAGTTCGGTAGTGGCATCACGAGCAGATTCACATCCAGTTCTCGGCCTCCCAAAACTACTCTCCGATCCTTGCAAACATCACTGACGAGGATAATACCACCCCCAGTCGTGATCTTGCAAGTCCGAGGCAAAGGTTCAGAAGAAAGCTGGTGTCTAATGGCAAAAGATACAGACACGAAGCTATGGGAAGCACCCGAATCAAATAATGCAAATACGAGAAAAAAGTCGATAAGAACAGAATCTGCTATCAGATCGCCTACTGCCTCGGTATCCTCCTCTGCCATGGCGAAAGCTCGCCCCTGCTGGCCCCCTCTAGTCTGCTGCTGGTGCTGAACAAACTTCTGTTGCTGAGTCGGTAAGGGTCCCCTCTGCTGCTCCACTGGTGCCTTGGTTCCTGCTCCCTGTCCTTTACGCCCGAAAGCCTCAGAACAGTCCCTCAACTGATGCTCTGATGAACCACAGAGTAGGCACTTGCCTAGCCTCTTCCTGCACTCACTCCACCTATGCCATGGCTTCTTACAGAAGTCACAAGTAGTGGCCTACTGCTGTCTCGGTACCTGCTGACCCTGTCTCTGCTGTGCCTGCTGGAATGGCCTCTGCTACTGGAAAGACCTCTGCTGATGCTGCTGCTGAAAATAGGGCTTCTTGGCCGGTCCTCCACTGCTGCCGGCTGCATGGGAATCACGGCCTCTCTTCTGTTTTAGCTCCAAATCATCCTCTGCTGCCATGGCTCCCATCAAAATCTCCTCAAATGTAGCATTCATGTTGCTCTTGGTTAAGGACTTGACTTCCTTGACCAAACCCTTTTTGAATCTCCTAGCCTTCACTGTCTCGCTAAGGCCCTCCACAAATCTGCCCAGACGACAGAACTCCCCGGCGTACTCCTCTACAGTCTGGTTTCCCTGAACCAGGTTCTCAAACTGCGTCTCCAATGCGTTAAGTGCAGTATCAAGAAAGAATTTCTCCTTGAAAAGCTTCTTAAAAGCCTTCCAAGTTTGCCCTGTAGTACCAACCCTGGGGTCGGTCTGGTACCAAGTGCGGACAAGGTCCTGCATTATACTGCCTGCTGCTTCCACCTGGAGTCTAGTCGGTATCTCTGCGAGACGGAAAATCTCCTCTATGCGCTCGATCCAGTCGTCCGCGTAAAGGATACCCTCCGTACCCTTGAAGTCCAGCGGCCTCATCTTCTGGAACTCCTGAATACCTGGAGTCCTCGACTGGTATAGCTGAATCTGCCCTTCCTGAGGTTGGGCAGTCACCCTCTCCACTGCCACCATCGCTAACTGGTGGGCATTATCAATGCCCTGTCTCATGTCCTCTGACTGACGTCGCTGCGTCTCCATTATCTGCTGAATGAAAGCGAAATACTATGCCGCATCAATTGTCCCCTGGGGCGGTGGTGGTAGCATCCCCTGAACTCCTGGGATAGTCCTCGGAGCTGGTGGAGGAGCACCCCCAAAAGTAGCAGATGGGCCCACCTGAGTTGGAACAAGAGGCACTGTAGTCCCTGGGGCCTGCTGAGTCGGACGAGAAGTAGCAGACCTCCTCAGTGGTATCCCTAAGACCAGAGTGCTGCGATCGTGTCTCCACCATCCTGAAGACAGATCAAACAAGGAATCAATTTCTGAAAAAGAAGCAAAATTATCAAAGGAGGACAGTTGTTTTCAAAATGAGACAATTAACAGCAAGAATTGATAAGAATTTTCCTAATATGATTGAGTACCTTAACTTATATCCTATATCCTATTGCAGGCTGTAATGATACTCTGGTTCGAGTACCACTACGAATCACACTAGTTGTGATTGTGACCTGCATGGGCCACCACTAAAAACGTGTCACGACCCGCACCCAGTGAAAGGGCACGAGAAGTGACGAACGCCCAGCCTACGCCGCAGTGTCGGTGGTAGAACGCTGTCCTGAGTCACAATATCTAACACAGTCTAAAATAAGCTCCAAATGGAGAGTAAAATAATAAGTAACTCAATCACAATACTAAGATGGAATAGAATAGAAATCACAAGAGAGTTTCAATCATAAATAGAAGTCTAAGTGTAAACCACCAGAATAAATCTCAAGTACAACTCATAAGTCTCAAGTGGAAAGACAATAAAAACTAAGTCTCAGCTAGACTATAGGCAAGTCCTCAGCGACTGCTGGATCCTCCTGAGGGTCCACGTCGCCAGTGTCATCTAAGCCAATGCCATAATAAGTAGGGCAGTAATCCTCATCAATACCTGTAAAATTTTTAACATGCCCAGTCAGGACGGAACGAGCACATATCTCTCACAACAGTTCATAGCAGGAATGGACATATAAAGCAAGCTATAGAAAACTATACATGAATTGCTGTAAAGTAAATCAACAAGAGAGAGAATATAAACTGAGATATAATATGGTAAATAGAGAAATATAACCTTCTACGTGATTCAGAGCATGAATTGGTTATGTAAACGGTCTGGTTGCACATGGATACAGCTATGTAGTGCACATGGATACCTACTGGGGATAATGATCACATAACCAACTACACTCTTCCTATCCCCAATCAATACACAAGGATCAATACATGTTATGTTATTGCACATGGATAACAACTACTGTATACATGGAGTTCATATGGTCATGAGTGTACATGAATAACATATGAGTGCACATGGATAAATATGAATACATGGAGTACATGATGGCCATGATAAAGTACATGAACATAACATACTCGATGTATCCGAGGGGATAACATCGCATGAAAAGATCCATAGGGTACTAATCCGTGTGAACATCGTGTCAGCATCAAGTATACTAGTCTATAACAAGAGAACATATCCAAAGAAGTATGAATAGATCAAAGAATGTACTCGTCTGGCAAATCGAACTGCTGATGATGAGGTGTAACTAAACTGGGGCAATGTAAACCTATTTAAAATACACACATGTCACAACCAAGTCTACAATATCAAAAGAAATAGCTACAATGCAAGACTACATGCTTCTAGGTCTATTTTGGTCAAAGTCAACCCTCGGTCAACTCTGGTCAAACTTGGTCAATGCTGGTCAAACCTGGTCAAACCTGGGCCAACTAGTCCGTCTACTAATTTTTAGGTCATACACAAAATTTTAGGTCATTTGGAGTTCGTTTGAGTTGAATTGGATCAAGTTTGATCCAAAGTTGACTTTTATCAATTTGGTCAACTTGTCGGCCAATTCGACTAAACTAAGCTCAAAATGACAAACCAAATCTGTCCTAGGACTCCTATAGTTATATACAAAACTACAATTTAATCTAAGAGAATTAACAAGCATAAATATATATATACATATAGGTATATACACACATGTGTATATACAATACAACCAAACCTTATTTCTAACAAAAGATGATGTGTGTGTGTGTGTACTGGTGCTTACTGAAATAAGGTAAATCTGAGATTAAAAATAGTAAAATACAACCGTGGTATACCATAAATTAATATACTATTTATATACATATATACAAAGTAAGAACTACATATAGATATATATATGTAGCTATATACACAACGTTTAAATGAAAAGATACGCAATAATGCGAGATAAATAAAGAGTCTAAAATCTGGAATAATATCTCCCTCGACCCATTCGCAATATATATGCATTAGGAATGGGTTTCAACGGAATTATATATATATATATATATATATATATATATATATATATATATATATATATATATATATATATATATATATATATATATATATATATATATATATATATATAGTTAAATATATGCATAAAGCTATATAGAAACACATATATTCATAAATGATGGAAAAATTATGAAACAAAGCCAAAGGTTGGTTTTCACGAATCCGAAATCTCATATAAGTCCTGTAGACTCAGATTTTAGAAGCTAAGAAGTTGGAAATCAAATTATCACATTTAATTCAAAAATCGAAAACTAAAGAAAAACAACCCAATTCACACAACGGCCCAAAATGCAAAAGACTCCAAACGAACCCGCGAAACTCGGCATACACGTTGGTCTCGACCCACGTGATGCGTTCGTATACTCTTGGGTTCGAAATCGTGTTCGTGTCGTGTCCACAGAATGCGTATCGGAATTTCCCGATACCGCGTGGTACGCGTGCGTTCTCGCTCGTTTGTGCACCGCACACGCAACGAAATGCCACGTGCTTGTGCACATAGCTGGGGGGTCCTGGGGTAGGTCTAGGATACGATGACACGGTGACACGCAGCCCCCGCACCCGTGCGCCCTCGTGCGCGCGGTCCCGGCCTCGCTGCTCCCTCGTCGGGCCACGCCGCGACTCGGGGTTCGTCCTATGGGTCGTCTAGGTATAGGTCGACATGTTCCAGTTCCTGGAACAGGTCTTCGCTGTGTCGTGTGCGCGCACGAAGTCCGTCTCCGCGACAAAAACGATAGGCTGAATGCACTGTGGCTGAGCGGTGCACGCGCGATTTCTCCGCGCCCGCTCAACAAAAAGTCATGAAATTTTACGAGCATGAGGAAAGAGGTTGCCCCCACGTGCTCACAAATTTTCACACAAAAATACGCTTTGTGCATCGAGAAATCACTCGCGGACAGCAGGGCACGCACGGCCTCGTGCACGGGATCCGTGCACGTGCGTCCGTTGCCCGAAACGTCGCTGAAACGATGTCAAACCCAAATCTGTCTTCACAAAAGTTTATCAAAATCATATTATCTAAACATCCATGAAGTCGGATTCGAAAAACAACAACTTTCTATCCTAAGCGGCATTTCGTCGAACACGTGCCGTAAGGGACCGACACGGGCTCGATACCTCCATCAAACGGAGTCAAAATCCCACTAAATTTCGTGGGCAAGGCTAGGGCACCTATATGGATGCAAAAATGAAGAAAAACCAGATTTACAATGGTAGATTAGGGTTTTACCTATTGAGTGTCAAAACTCAATGATCGGGGCTCCTCGGTTGTCGTGTCGGCCAATTTTTCTCCAGCAAAAACCTCCGTCTCCACTCCAGAAATGCTCCAGCAGATCCTTCTCTCCTCGACGAGCGCAACGGAGTTTGTTTGGGAAGAAACGGACTCCGGATGAAGGAAATAGGTGTTTTGGAGAGATGGATCTTTTAGGGTTTCTTTGTGGAGGCTCAAAATTTTCACAAATAATGAAAAGAGGAGGGGGGTGTTGCTGTGTTGGGCGGCCAAGGGGGTCTCTAGGGGCTATGGTTTCACTTGGGCCAACTCCTTCTCAATTAGAAATGGGCCCAAGTCAAAAAGCTTAAAGGCCTACATGCAAAAAGGCTAAATAAATAAATAAAAGCCTTAAGAATAATCTAATGCATAAAAATAAATTCTAAAAATAAAAATAACAATCCTAATACATGGTTTGACCCCTATACAAGTCCCCTACATGCTGAAAAGACTAAAATACCCTTCTATGAAAAAGTGGATGCTACAGAGTACTACCCCCAGTTCAGAGCATTTCTTCATAAGCAGTCTGGTCGAATTGAACGACCAGAGTCTTCTTCGTCGATCCAATCGACACATCATCGTATTGAACAATTGCCTTCTCATCAGAGGCGTAAGTCGTCCCCAGCAAAGTCGTCATTTTGTTTCACTTAACAAAATGCCCTTAAAAGGCTTTTGAAAGAAAATAAGAAAAAGTACAAAAGTACAAGTAGATTCTAGAAAGTATTGCTATGGAAGTCTGATCTAAGAGCGATCACTTTGTTCCTTGGACCACACGATGATAATAAAGAGAACTGCTTGAAGAAGAACAACCGGAAGAACTAAGTTACCAGAAAGGTATCGACACAATTGGCACTGATTGTATAGTCGAATGCTTTCCTGCTTTGATTCACTCTGTTCTTGAGAAAAAGTTGAAGAGAAACACTCTGGAAAATCACTTTGCTCTGAAAGTCTCTGGGCTCCAAAAATCTTGTACCTCTTTCTTAAAAAAAAGTCTTTATATAGGCTTGTCTTCTGTGTGTAAAAAACATCAATATTGAGTCTCTACGCAAGCTATTAGGATAACTGTCACCCACGTACAGAAATTAGCCTATACGCTTGTTGACACGTGTCCCATAACTTCAACAAAACAAGGAAAACACGTACCCACATCCTCAAAAAATATGGCATAAAAGCCACGTATACAAGCCACGTTCACACATAATCAGGAAAAGCCGAGCGTAAAATAGCTCAAAGTAAGCTTCCTGCGTAAAGCAGCTAAAAATAGCCTTGAACGTAAAAGCTCAAATAAACTCTACGTACGCAAAAAGAGTAGCTGAGATAGCCTTGAGCTTAAAATGCTCAAATAGTGGAAGCGGTTCCTCAAGCGTAAAGCAGCTAATTGGCATGCTAAACAACAAAACTTCTTGGCTTCTGTGCAAATCTTTGTCATAAAATTAATCTGTCAGAGCATTTAATGCGATGTAGACAGTCTGTCTTCTGCGTAAAGTCTAAGGATGACTCTTGTGTAGAGTCTGAGGATGGCGCTTGCATAGAATTTGAGTTAGATTCTATTTGACCTCTGCGTAGAGCTTGAGTTTGACTCTTGCATAGAATTTGAACTTCTTTGACTTGGTCTTTTTATAAAATATGATAAAAAATATATTATAATTTATTTTTTGCTTCTACACTCTCCTAACGAAGGTGGAAGGAATAAACGATAAGCAACATCGCCTACCCTGTCGAGGATAATAAATGGGCCCACATATCGCGGACTCAACTTTCCGCGAACACCAAATCTAATGATCCCACGAGTAGGCGAGACATGCAAGCCAACAGAAAGTTCTAACGGTCTACGATGCTGGCCTGCCTAATGACGATGCCGATCTTGCGTAACTCGAAGTCGCTCTCTAATCTCCTTAACCACTTCAACCGTCTGAATAATCACCTCTGGGCCTAACATCTTCCTCTCCCCGATATCATCTCATGCCAGTGGTGACCTGCACTTCTTACCGTGTAGTGCTTCGAATGGCGCCATCTGAATACTGGCTTGATAAATGTTGTTGTACGATAATCCGACTAAGTTCAGGTGACTCTCCTATAATCCTCCAAAATCTAGTGTGCAAGCTCGTAACATATCTTCTAAAGTCTGAATTGTTCTTTCTGATTGTCCGTCCATCTGTGGGTGATAAGTCGTACTAAACCTTAACTTGGTACCCAGGCTCTGATGTAAACTTTTCCAGAAATATGATATAAAACGGTTATCTCTATCTGACACAATACTGACAAGGACTCCATGTTGCCTGACTATCTGCTGCATATACAACTCTGCCAACTTTTCTGTAGATTGCCCTACTCTAAAAGGAAGAAAATGTGCCACCTTCGTAAGCCGATCCACTATCACCCAAATAGCATCCTTGCTACTTGGTGATCTCGGTAAACCGGTCACAAAGTCCATTATGATATGCTCCCATTTCTATTTCGGGATAAAAAGCGGTTGTAATAATCCAGCTGGCCTCTGTTGTTCTGCCTTCACTTGTTGACATATTAAGTAACGGGAAACGAATCTAGCTACCTCGCTCTTCATTCTATTCCACCAGAAATGCTGCTTGATATCTTTGTACATTTTGGTCCCTCCGGGGTGTATCACTCCCCAATCCTGGAATACGTATTTTAATACGTAAACCGATAATTTGTATTTACCTCGTATTTATACTATATTTATTATGCAGTATTTCTTCATACATTTTCCAAAAATATTCGACAAAATATTATTTCCTAATTTATTTTCTGCATTTGGGCCTACAGTTTTGGCTCATTTGGGTAACCTATTCTTGGTTCACCAATGGTTCATATTGAACCCTTTGGTTCATCATGAACCCATGGGTCCAAGATCTTTATATATAACTCATCTCCTTCTCTCTCCTCTCATTATTCCTCTCATTTATTTCCTCCACCAACCAAGGCAAGTGCCAACTTGCTCAAGAGATGGATTTATATTTTGTTAATGATTTCTTACAAAATTATTTGTCAAAACATGTTCTTCTCCTCAATCTATACTAGTTTAGAACTTAAAAATTTTCATTTTGAAGCTTTGATTTTTGTAGATCTAAGTTTTAATCATTTTCGGATTTTGCATGGTTTGATCTACTTTAGTTGGATTTTATGGGTTTTTGATGCTTCTATGTGGAAGAGCATTCAGTTTCACCCAAGTTGGAACCTTGGAAATCTGGATTTGGAGTTCGGATGGCCAAGTTATGATGCTTGAAGCTTTGGGTTCAACCATGGTGTTCTTGCTGTTTGGAGAAGACAGTGAGCAGTGTGCTTCTGTTTGAGCACGCTTTCTGTTGGAAGCGTGTCTCTCCCCGTGAGTCTACGTGACTTTTCACGCAGCTCTATCCTTGAGCCTGCGTGACTTTTCACGCAGCTCTCTCCTTGAGCCTGCGTGACTTTTTACGCAGCTCTCTCCTTGAGCCAGCGTGACTTTTCACGCAGCTCTCTGCTTGAGCCTGCGTGACTTTTCACGCAGCTCTCTCCTTGAGCCTGCGTGACTTTTCACGCAGCTCTCCTCTTGAGCCTGCGTGACTTTTCACGCAGCTCTCTCCTTGAGCCTGCGTGACTTTTCACGCAGCTCTCCTCTTGAGCCTGCGTGACATTTTACGTAGCTCTCTCCTTGAGCCTGCGTGACTTTTCACGCAGCTCTCCTCTTGAGCCTGCGTGACTTTTCACGCAGCTCTCCCCTTGAGCCTGCGTGACTTTTCACGCAGCTCTCTCCTTACGTCTTTTGTTCCGAGCATGATATGAGCACTAATGTGACCCCGGTGAACAAAGAGTTCCTACCTGATACATGTACCTGAATGTCCCAGTTCTTGTTCATGCTCGACAAATGACTCCTAACTCCACGTGGCGTATTTGCAATAATACATTACACTAAGGAGGGTAGAACATGTTGACATACTGATTGACATGGATCCTCTTTGGGGTACTCGTACTTGAGTACGACTTTTAGGAGGATAATCATGCAGGCCACAGCATGTGAGTCCAAGATTTCATCTAGGGTTAAATTAGGCAACTAAATATACTAGATGCATGGGGAGGGCAAAATCCCGAGATCGTGTTACACCAGCCGCCTTGAGATATTGTCTCGACGCGCCGGCTGGTCTCCACGGATACTGTGTCATCTACAACGAGTGGATGACTGTATCCGATTAATTCATGTTATATATTATATGTTTTGGCAAGGTGGCCTTGCGAGGGACCTGTGCTCAATCATACCTGTCTACGCGAACCCCTAGGTTGGCTAGCCTTGCTGGAAAGATACGATCTGAGGATTTCTAAATAATATGATGCGAGGATAACCTCGTCCTACTAGAAACTCGTAGACTTGATTGGCCGTGAAAACGACTTGCTTGTGTCCTATTACCTTCTGTGAATAACCGAGGGAAGCGGACTGTCATGGCACGTGATCCAACCCATGTTCTTGTTTGATTGTTGGGTTGGTTATCGTACTATGACAGGCTGTGGATCGAAGTTATGAACGAAAGACTTATTCTGGTTGTGAAGTGCTACTTCTGTGAATGACTGAGGAACATGGTCTATCATGGTACATGATCCAACCCATGTTCTTGTTTGATTGTTGGGTTGGTTATTGTGCTGCGATAGGCTATCGACCGAAGTCACGATCAGGAGATTTTATTATTTATACCTTTTAACTTATGTGAATGTTATAGAGTACGACACGTCCCGACTCCATGCGGCACCTTTTGTCCTTGTTTGGTTGTAAGGGTGCCATATGGGTTCGAAGATGTTGCGCTACCCTATAATAGTAGCATAAGTATTACTATTATCAATCATTCTATTAACTGGATTTTTAATCTTAACTCTTGTGCCCCTTTGGCGGTACTTGCTATTCGGGGCTGACCCCGCTGGTTTTGTTTGGCCAGATCTCGTAGCAGAGCCAGAGGACACGATCTTCCTCCCTGACATCCATGGTGCATACTAGGAGCATGGCGGTTCGGGGACTCGAGTGGGTTTTTTCTCCACCACTCCTGCTTATACTTTTGCGACGTTTAGCCACCGGCACCTGTTAGCCGGATTACTTGATATTTTGTGTCAGTACATTATTGTAATTAAACAGACTGCAGCTGTGTATAATTTTGTACTCCCGACTCTCTGAGATAGCTAAATTATAAAGCTAGTCTCTCATGACCATTTTGATGAAGCATCGGGGACGCCTTACTTCTTTATCTTTAATGTTCATTTAATTGCTGATGTGATTTGAGTGATTGAGACATAGAACTCTATGGGACAATAGGAGACTTGATTGTAGCATGTACCCCCTAGTCTCTCGACAGCCACGATCGTCGTATGACGTTACGTACCTCATATGGAGTAGCTGGCCTAGTCCGTCTCCGTATTTCGGTACTGGGGCGTGACAAGGTTTTAGTGGTGGCCCATACAGGTCTGATTTTCAGACTTGTGGGGTATTACGAATTATTAGGAGTCTCAATCAAAACTTGTTCCCCTTGAAATTCCGTTTTGAATTCTCTGTCCTTGTCTTGATCTCTAACCTGACTTGCATCCTTGAAATCTTCCTCGTTCGGACTTGATAATCTTATATCTTTCTCTATAGGGGTGCTTCATTCTCAGTAGCGGGTGAGGCCCATGAGGAAGAGCAGCAAGAGCATGGCTCGACTGGGCAGCAACAGGGGAGATAACCTTTCCCAGGGCGGGCACGAGCAGAAATGGAACCAGAGGCAGTACAGCCGCAGGTTATTGAAACTCCTGCAGTACCAACAGCAACGGCAGTACCAGATGCCGTAGCACTCCTGGAGATCATCCGGGGGTTTCTTGTCACTAACCAACAGCAACAGACTCGGCAGCAGGAGCAGAACGTGCTGCTGAACCAAGGGATTCAGTTAGCTCTCGAGAGGAGTGTCGGGGCTGACTCGGAGGCATCAGGAAGGTTTCGTCGCTTGAATCTGAGGTATTTTGACGGCACGGAGGATGCTATCACTGCGGATGCCTGGATTCAAGATATCGAAGCCATTCTTGTGGCTGCCAAGGTTCCAGATGATGAGAAGGTTGATCAGGTCAAATTGGTACTTCAGGATCTTGCCCGCGACTGGTGGGCATCAGAAGAAGTTGGTGTAAGATGCCCTGTTCGTTGGACCACCTTCAGTGACAGATTCAAGGCCAAGTATTTTGGCGTAGTAGCTCGATATGAGCTCCAGCAGAAGTTTATTAGTCTCAAGCAAGCAGGCAAGACCGTAGATGGGTATGCAGCAGAGTTCTACAGATTGTGCCATTTCGTACCAATAATGGTGGCAACGGAGCCAGAGAAAGCTATGAGGTTCCAACAAGGACTTTATTTTGGAACTACTGCAGCTTGTGGAAGGACACGACTACCAGACGTTTGATGCTGTTTTGACGGCCGCTCGGAGGCACGAGCTTACCCAGCAGAGGTTGGCATCGAGGACAGGAGGTCAGAAGAGATCTCATTCCCAGGTTGGGGGAGGAGCAATGTAGCAAACATCGGCACCAACACCTGGTGTACGTATTCATGATGCAGGAGCGCCGCGGAGGACGGCCGTGTCAACTAATACAGCACCAGTTCGGCATCAGCAGCCGAGGAACCAGCAGCAGTGTCAGGGAGCACCCCAGGGCTGTACATTCTGTGGAAAGGCAGGGCACACGAGGGAGGTGTGTCGGTCAGCGAATGGCTTATGCTTGAGGTGTGGTAGTTCAGACCACCGTATCTTCACTTGTCCTGTGATGCAGAGGCCAGGAGGGCCAGCTCAGCAGTTTCCAGCGTTGCCAGCTCCGGTGGCAACCCCGAGTGGAGGGCCAGTATTAGCAGTAAGGCCCCTAGCCCAGCGTCTACCAACACAGGCTCAGATGTTTCGCCAAGCACAGGAAGCAGAAGGCCCTCAGAGGCAGCAACAGCATGGTCGAGGAAGGCCGCAACAAGGGGCTGCGCGGGGCCAGGCTCTCACATTGACCTTGGGAGAGGCTCTAGCGTCTAGCGACGTGGTGGCAGATAAAATTCTCGTCACCTCATTTCCCACTGTAGCATTATTAGATTCAGGCGCTACTCATTTATTCATCTCTGTACAATATGCTACACGGATTGGATTAGAGTTTGAGGCATTGCCGGAGAGGATGGATATACTCACCGGCAATGGGCTCGTAGAAGTTAGCAGAGTGCGCTTTTCATGTCCGGTGGAGGTGTGTGGACATTTACTGTCCGCATCATTGATTGAATTCCCTATGGGGAATTTTGATATTGTTCTTGGCATAGACTGGTTGAGAGACAGTCATGCGACAATTGATTGTAGAGGAGGTAGGGTTATATTCAGCGTTCCTGGGATGGAACAGTTCATCTTTACTCGAACCTTGAAGAATCAGGCCGGAGGCGTCATCTCAGCAGCAGTGTCAGAGCCAGGACAGATTCCGAGAGTGGTCGAAGATTTTCTCGACGTCTTCCCTGATGAGCTCCCAGGAATACCCCCAGTCAGAGAGGTAGAATTTAGCATTGAGTTGAACCCTGGAACGAGGCCTATTGCAGACAGAGTTTACAGAATGTCGCCGTCAGAACAGGATAAGTTGTATCAGCATGAAGAAGAGTTGAAGTCTAAGGGATTCATCCGAGACAGTAAATCGCCCTGGGCTGCGCCAGTGATTCTAGTTCCCAAGAAGGATGGATCGACGAGGATGTGCATCGACTACCGCAAGCTGAATACAGTAACAGTGAAGAATAAGTACCCACTACCAAGGATTGATGACCTGTTTGACCAGTTGAGCAAGCCAGCATCTTTTCCAAGATCGATCTTCGGTCAGGATACTATCAAGTAAGAGTCCGGGAGCAAGACATACCGAAGACAGCATTCAGATCTAGATATGGGCATTATGAGTTTTTAGTAATGCCCTTTGGACTAACCATCGCCCCCGCAGTATTCATGGATTTAATGAACCGCATCTTTCTGCCGTATTTGGATAAATTTTTGGTGGTGTTCATAGATGATATCCTTGTCTATTCCAGCAGTGAAGAGGAGCATGCGAAACATCTTAGGACTGTCTTGCAGACATTGAGGGAGCATCAACTTTATGTGAAGCTCGACAAGTGTGAATTCTGGTTAGATCACATTTCATTCCTGGGGCATATAATTTCTGGGGCAGGAGTGTCAGTGGATCCGAAGAAGATTGAGGCCGTAGAGCATTAGCCAGTCCCGAGAACGGTTGCAGAAGTGCGAAGTTTCTTATGATTAGCTGGTTACTACAGAAGGTTCGTGGCGGACTTTGCCAAGATCTCTGCGCCCTTAACGCGTTTGACGCACAAGGACGTAGAGTTTGTTTGGTCAGCTAGCTGTCTGGCATCATTTGAAGAATTGAAGAAGAGATTGATCTTCGCCCCGATCTTAACGCTTCCAGTAGGAGCGGGAGGCTTTACAGTATATTGTGATGCATCAGGGAAGGGTCTTGGATGTGTATTAGTACAGCACAGAAAGGTGATAGCATATGTGTCTCGACAGCTTCGAGACCATGAGAAGAATTACCTGACTCACGATTTGGAGTTAGCAGCTGTGGTGTTTTCACTCAAGTTGTGGAGGCATTATTTATATGGAGATCGGGTAGAGATCTATACTGATCATAAGAGTTTAAAATACGTATTCACGCAGCGAGATTTGAACATGAGGCAAAGAAGATGGTTAGAACTACTGAAGAATTTTGACTTAGATCTTCAGTATCATCCAGGCAAGGCGAATATAGTTGCAGATGCACTGAGTAGGAGAGACAGTGCCCTTATCTTGACCTCGCAGAAGCATATTTTAGAAGACCTTCAGAGTATGGGAATCGAAGTAGTTTTGCCAAGGAATATAGGAAGAATGACCAGTATGCAGATTCAGTCAACCTTAGTAGAGAGGAAAGGACAGCACAAGCAGGAGATCCACAAATTCAGAAGTTGCGGTCGGAGTGTGAATCAGGCCGTAGGAAGGAGTTAGTGATTCATGAAGATGGTACGCTCAGGTTTGGAAACAGACTCTGTGTACCGAGTGGAGACCTTCGGCAAGAAGTTATGTCCGAAGCTCATAATTCTATTTACTCCATTCATCCAGGAGGAACGAAGATGTATCGAGATATCAGACAGTACTTTTGGTGGAATGGCATGAAAAGAGAGATAGCAAGATTTGTATCCAAGTGTCTGGTATGTCAGCAGGTGAAAGCCGAGCAGCAGAGACCAGCAGGATTGCTACAGCCGCTTCCTATCCCAGAATGGAAATGGAAGCACATCACAATAGATTTTGTGACCGGTTTACCTAGATCCCCGGCTGGCAAGAATGCAGTCTGGGTAATAGTAGATCGACTCACGAAGGTCGCCCATTTTCTTCCCTTCCGAGTTGGACAGACTACTGAACAGCTAGCAGAAATGTACATGAAACAGATAGTAAGACAGTACGGTGTTCCGGTTAGTATAGTATCAGATTAGAATACGCGGTTTACTTTCCATTTTTGGCGGAACTTACACCAAAGTTTGGGAACCAAGTTAAGATTTAGTACTGCTTATCATCCACAAACTGACGGACAATCAGAAAGAACCATTCAGACGTTAGAAGATATGCTACGGACGTGTACCTTAGATTTTGGCGGATCTTGGGAGGATCACCTTTATTTAGTGGAGTTCTCCTATAACAACAGCTATCAGGCTAGCATTCAGATGGCCCCGTTCGAAGCATTGTACGGAAGGAAGTGCAGGTCCCCTTTGGTATGGGACGACGTCGGAGAACGGAAGTTGTTGGAACCAGAGATGATCATGCAGACTGTGGAGATAGTTAAGTTGGTCAGAGAGCGCCTTCGAGTTGCACAGGACCGACATCGTCATTGGGCAGACCAGCATCGTAGGCCTCTAGAGTTCAGAGTTGGCGACCAAGTGTTTCTGCGGATTTTGCCTACTCGGGGTATCATCAGATTTGGAACCCGAGGAAAGCTTAGTCCAAGATACGTTGGTCCTTTTAAGATTCTCGCTCGGGTAGGTGATGTGGCTTATCGACTTGCCCTTCCGCCTTCGTTGACTGGCATACATGATGTGTTTCATGTGTCCCAATTACGTGGGTATGTCCCAGATCCGAGTCATGTCCTCGATCATTTTGAGTTAGTCGTTGGTACCGACCTAACTTATGAGGAACAACCCGTGTCTATTTTGGACCGGCGAGAGAAGGTACTCAAGAATCGGACGATAAGCCTTGTCCGTGTTTCTTGGAACCATCACTCTTCGGGAGAGTCAACCTGGGAGCACGAGGACGAGATTAGATCTCGGTATCCGCATTTGTTTGACTAATAAGGTATATTTTTGCACCTTATTGACACAATTCCAAGCTTATCTGCACCAGCTTGTTTTGTACTTTGTGATGTATGATAATAACTGCTATGATAGTTAACTTGTATATGATTGTGCCTTGCTTGCCCTGATTTCACTATCCTGTCTTGGCTGGAATTTCGAGGACGGAATTTTTCTAAGAAGGGTAGAGATGTCACTCCCCAATCCTGGAATACGTATTTTAATACGTAAACCGATAATTTGTATTTACCTCGTATTTACACTATATTTATTATGCAGTATTTCTTCATGCATTTCCCAAAAATATTCGACAAAATATTATTTTCTAATTTATTTTCTGCATTTGGGCCTACAGTTTTGGCTCATTTGGGTAACCTATTCTTGGTTCACCAATGGTTCATCTTGAACCCTTTGGTTCATCATGAACCCATGGGTCCAAGATCTTTATATATAACTCATCTCCTTCTCTCTCCTCTCATTATTCCTCTCATTTATTTCCTCCACCAACCAAGGCAAGTGCCAACTTGCTCAAGAGATGGATTTATATTTTGTTAATGATTTCTTACAAAATTATTTGTCAAAACATGTTCTTCTCCTCAATCTATACTAGTTTAGAACTTGGAAATTTCTATTTTGAAGCTTTGATTTTTGTAGATCTAAGTTTTAATCATTTTCGGATTTTGTATGGTTTGATCTACTTTAGTTGGATTTTATGGGTTTTTGATGCTTCCATGTGGAAGAGCATTCAGTTTCACCCAAGTTGGAACCTTGGAAATCTGGATTTGGAGTTCGGATGGCCAAGTTATGATGCTTGAAGCTTTGGGTTCAACCATGTTGTTCTTGCTGTTTGGAGAAGACAGTGAGCAGTGTGCTTCTGTTTGAGCACGCTTCCTGTTGGAAGCGTGTCTCTCCCCGTGAGTCTGTGTGACTTTTCACGCAGCTCTCTCCTTGAGCCTGCGTGACTTTTCATGCAGCTCTCTCCTTGAGCCTGCGTGACTTTTCACGCAGCTCTCTCCTTGAGCCTGCGTGACTTTTCACGCAGCTCTCTCCTTGAGCCTGCGTGACTTTTCACGCAGCTCTCTTTTTGAGCCTGCGTGACTTTTCACGCAGCTCTCTCCTTGAGCCAGCGTGACTTTTCACGCAGCTCTCTCCTTGAGCCTACGTGACTTTTCACGCAGCTCTCTCCTTGAGCCTGCGTGACTTTTCACGCAGCTCTCCTCTTGAGCCTGCGTGACTTTTCACGCAGCTCTCCCCTTGAGCCTGCGTGACTTTTCACGCAGCTCTCTCCTTACGCCTTTTGTCCCGAGCATGATATGAGCACTAATGTGACCCCGGTGAACAAAGAGTTTCTACCTGATACATGTACCTGAATGTCCCAGTTCTTGTTCATGCTCGACAAATGACTCGTAACTCCACGTGGCGTATTTGCAATGATGCATTACACTAAGGAGGGTAGAACATGTTGACATACTGATTGACATGGATCCTCTTTGGGGTACTAGTACTTGAGTACGACTTTTAGGAGGATAATCATGCAGGCCACAGCATGTGAGTCCAAGATTTCACCTAGGGTTAAATTAGACAACTAAATATACTAGATGCATGGGGAGGGCAAAATCTCGAGATCGTGTTACACCAGCCGCCTTGAGATATTGTCTCGATGCGCCGGCTGGTCTCCACGGATACTGTGTCATCTACAACGAGTGGATGACTGTATCCGATTAATTCCTGCTATATATTATATGTTTTGGTAGGGACCTGTGCTCAATCATACCTGTCTACGCGAACCCCTGGGTTGGCTAGCCTTGCTGGAAAGATACGATCTGAGGATTTCTAAATAACATGATGCGAGGATAACCTCGTCCCACTAGAAACTCGTAGACTTGATTGGACGTGAAAACGACTTGCTTGTGTCCTATTACCTTCTGTGAATAACCGAGGGAAGCGGACTGTCATGGCACGTGATCCAAAGAGACTTGATTGTAGCATGTGGTTGAGACATAGAACACTGTGGGACCATAGGAGACTTGATTGTAGCATGTACTCCCTAGTCTCTCGACAGCCACGATCGCCGTATGACGTTACGTACCTCATATGGAGTAGCTGGCCTAGTCCGTCTCCGTATTTCGGTACTGGGGCGTGACAGGGTGTATAGAATACGGAGAACTGTGGGCTTCTGTCATAATCTCTTATCTGATATCTCCACTTGGCACACATAGACGTGATCCAAATCTAAGTGTTCCATCCTCGTGAATTTTCATCTCCTTCCTGAGTCCTGACTCACATTCTGTCCTAAGCTTTTGAAACATTGGGTCATGTGCCTGAGCTGCCTTGATCCTGTCTACCAAGTCGGATTGAACTTGAAGACTTTCCAGAATTCCAACATCACTAGGAAGTATAACCTCGCTGCTCATCTCTTGAAGATCTTCTAAAATATATTTTTGTGATGTCAACATAAATGCGCCGTCTCTCCTGCTAAGAGCGTCTGCTACCACATTTGTCTTGCCTGGATGATACTGAAGCTCTACGTCGTAATCCTTGATCAGCTCTAACCATCTTCATTGTCTCATGTTCAGTTCCTTCTGAGTAAAGATGTACTTCAGACTTTTGTTGTCTGTGTACATGTCCACTCGATCACCGTACAAGTAACGCCTCCATAGCTTCAAAACAAATACTATTGCTGCCAACTCCAAGTCATGAGTCGGATAATTTTTTTCGTGGTCTCGAAGTTGTCTAGATGCATACGCTATCACCTTCCCATGTTGCATTAGGACACACCCAAGTCCCTTTTCTGATGCGTCATAATATACAGTAAAACTTTCGGGTCCAACTGGTAATATAAGAATAGGTGCCGAGATCAACTTTTGCTTTAAATTCTCGAATGATGCCTGACACTCTCCCGACCAGACAAATGGCACGTCCTTTCGTGTCAAGCGTGTCATGGGTGCTGAGAGTCTTGCAAAGTCTGATACGAACATTTTGTAATATCCTGCCAATCCCAAGAAACTTCGCACATCTGCTACGGTCTTAGGCATTGGCCAACTTTTTACTGCTTCTACTTTCTTGGGATCCACTGCTACTCCAGCCCCTGATATGATGTGCCCCAAGAATGAAATATGATCCGTCCAAAACTCACACTTGCTGAGCTTGGCGTATAACCGGTTCTTTTTCAGAACCTGTAACACTTTCTTGAGTGATCCTCATGCTCTTCTTCACTAGCCGAGTATACGAGAATGTCGTCGAGGAACACAACGACAAATTGATCTAAATATGGCATAAAGATACGGTTTATCAAATCCATAAATATTGCTGGAGCATTGGTCAAACCAAACAGCATAACTAATAATTCGTAATGCCCGTACTTTGACCTGAATGTCGTCTTGGGAATATCCTCTTCTCAAACTCTAACTTGATGATATCCTGATCGAAGATCTATCTTGGAGAAAATTCTTGCTCTATTCAACTGATCAAACAAGTCGTCGATCCTTGGTAGTGGGTACTTGTTCTTTACTGTTGTCGCGTTGAGCTTTCTGTAGTCAATACACAATCTTGATGACCCATCCTTCTTCCATACAAGTACCATTGGTGCTGTCTATGGTGATTCGCTGTCTCGAATGAACTTTTTTGCCTTCAGTTCCTCTATATGCTGATACACCTTGGCCTGCTTTGAATCCGACATTCTGTAAACTCGATCCGATATCGGTTTAGTTCCAGGTGCCAATTCTATACTGAACTCAATATCTCTAACAGGTGGTAGACTATGAAGTTTTTCGAAAAATATGTCAAAAAACTCTTCAACTACCTTTGGGACTTGAACTTCTTCCATTACCGTTACTACTCTATGCTTATGTTGGTCTGTCTCTGACCTGACTAAGGTAAACCGCTTCCTGCCCGGAATATTAAATGATACACTTCCTCTTCGATAATCTATTATCGCATGACTGTCCTTCAGCCAGTCCATGCCCAAGATAACGTCGAAATTACCAACAAGAAATTCCATCAATTTGGCGGGTAAGAAACGCCCGCACACTACAACTCGACACGCTAGAATAACTTTACTAACTCCTACGAGCCCATTTCCAGTGAGTATATTCAGCCTCTCTGGCAATGTCTCAAATTTAATTCCTAGTCGTGTCGTAAATCGTACAGATATAAATGAGTGTGATGCTCCCGAATCAAATAATGCTACTGCGAGATATGAGACGACGAGAATGTTACCTGCCACAACATCTTCCGATGCCAATGCCTCTTCCAAGGATAGATTGAATGCCTGCCCTCGGCCTCCTTTGTAGGACCGATTGTAGAAACGAGTTGTAAAGCGGAATACTCTAGAGGGGGGTGAATAGAGTAGGCAGCAAAAATTAACTATTTAAAAAATGTTAGTAACAAGATCACAGATAATATATCACAGATATGTAAATAAAAAGTAGAGAGTAGAGAGCAAACGCAAACACAAGGATGTATACTGGTTTCCCTCTTGTGAGGACTAGTCCAGTCGGAAGAACTCTAGCTTCCAGTTGAATCCACTATGGAAAATCACCACAAGTTTTCATCCGAAGTTCTTGTAACTTCTACAACGCGAGCTTTGATCCGAAGTACTCGACCAACTTCAATTGTGAAGAGTCTTTCTTCAATCAAGCCTCTGATTACAACCGCTCTTGAAACTTCTAGACCGTACCGTACTGGCAAATCGACTAGAGGATTGTAACTGGCTTGGGATTTGAAAATAAAAGCTCAGAACACTTTGGAAGAAGTAGTAGGCTTATAGAGAAGAGATATAAAAGTGAATGAGTGTTGAGCGAATTGAAATGATCAAAATCCTTCTCTATTTATAGTTTTTCTAAAGGCAGAATTCTGACAGAATTCGGGCAGAATTCGAGCAGAACTCTATGAGAAAATTTCGTTGGGATCCGTAACTGTATGAAGACCAAGTTCAAAAAGCAACGTTCACTAACCGAACTCTGGCCGAATTTGGGCCGAACTCTGGCCGAGTTCTGTTGGAGTTCTGTCAGGGTTTTACAAATTAGTTTTTGGGCTTTTTGAAAAGTCAAACAGTTAGGAAGTTGTTTGGGCTTTTGTAAGTGGGCTTGTTTTCAAAAAGAAAGGGGTATTTTGAAAACGTTTCTTGGGTAGCCTATTTGTCAGTACGATGCAATATACATCGTATTCCTAGACTTAATAAATATGAAAAATACATTGATGAAATAGGAAAACTAAGAGCCCTTTGATGACATCTTTCTTCAAATATTTGAGCAGACTTGAAGACGCCTTTTTCCTTGACGGTAATCGTCCAAAGATAAACAGATCTGGAAATCTGAATACCCCCGATACGAGGCCCCGGATAGGTCGTTAGGCGGTTCAGAGAAATCTTCTTGTATGACGCCGTCTTTGACCCATCAATAATACTCCATTACATATGTCCTGGTTTGATCATGTTTGATCATGCTTACAGCATGTCTACAAATACATGTTAGGCAAACAGAATAATATAATACAAGCATAGCAATATGATATAGAACATTTAGGATAATGCTAATATTAGGACAATGCTAAGTTAAAGTATCAACAAGATATTGATTACATGAATATTAGTGATGTCATTATGGTAAACTTAATTGATTAGCCATATTCAAAAACATGATATAATCATTGGGCTAACATCCTTGTTGGTTCCCATACTGCGGCCTAGCCTGGTGTTGCCGCTGGCCCCTGCCTTGGTGATGCTAGGGTGGTCTTTGTTGTTGTTGCTGCATCGACGGTCCCTGCTGCCGAAACATCTGAGCCTGTGACATCAACGGACGTTGTGCCAACGGTCTTATTGCTACCGCTGGTCCTTGATACTGTCCTGCCCCTGGTGCTGGCAGCACAAAAAATTATTGCACTGGCCCTCTTGACCTCGAATTCATAGGACAGGTGGAAACCCGATGATCTGGACTTCCACATATCAAACACTGTTCGTTCAATGGCCGGCACACACTTCTAGTGTGCCCTGCCTTTCCATAATAGGTGCATCCCGTCGGGGGTTGCTGGTTCTTCCTCTGTTGTTATTGTTGTTGTTGTCTTGTTGGTGGTGCTGGCCCTCGTATTGCCACATCGTGAATACGAATGCCAGAAGATTGTGTTGTTATTCGGGGCACTGTTCCCCCTCCTCCTTTAATCTGATTGTGAGACCTCTTCTGACCACCAGTCCTTGATGTGATCCTCTGGATGGTGATCTCATACCTCCGGGTTGCCGTCAATACCTCATCGAAAGTCTGGTAGTTGTGCCCCTCTATTAATTACAAGAGTTCAAGATGAAACCCTTGCTGAAACCTCATAGCCCTCTGGCTCTCCGTTACTACCATCTCCGGGGCGAACCTACTCAGTCTGCAGAACTCTGCTGCATAAGCATCCACTCTTTTGCCAGCCTGCTTGAGGTTGATAAACTTCTGTTGTAGCTTGAACTGTGCCACAACTCCATAGTACCTCATCTTGAATCTCGCAGTAAAATTATTTCAAGCAATAGGACATCTGATGCCCACTTCTTCTGATTCCTACCAACCACGTGCGAGGTCCTGAAGTAACAACTTCACTTGATCTACTCATTCTTCCGCCGGAACCTTAGCCGCTGTCAAAATAGCCTCGATGTCCTTAAGCCATGCATCCACTGAAATAGCATCTTCTGTGCCTTCGAAACGACGGGGGTTATACTTGCAGAATCTGGTTGACGCCCCTGAATCAGTCCTCACTCCTCTTTCCAAAGCCGTCTGCAATTCTTGGTTGAGTAATACATTCTGCTCTTGCAGCTGAGTATGCATGTGTTGCTGGGCTAACATCTGATGTTGCTGAGTAGCCATTATCCCTCTTATGATTTCCAGAAGGGCTGGTGTGTCTACTGCCACAGGGGTAGACGGAACTGTTGGTAGTGTTGGAACCTCCGGATACTGCGGTCCAGCTATTGGTTCCACTATCACCTCTTCTTGGATGTTCTCTTGAGGTAGTACTGGCCTTTGTTGCTGACCAACATGGTCATGTTGTTCGTGTTGCCCTTGTTGTTGTTGCCCAGCTCTGACAGATGCGGGCGAGGAGCCCCTAAGAAAAGGGACAAGAGAACAATCAAACGACCGGATAGGAAAGATCTATGAAGTCAAAGGATACCGGAATGTCAAGGTAGGGTCGAGAGTAACGAATCATGAGATCAAGAAAAAACATGTGTAATTGAGACATCCTATAAATCAAAATACCCCACAAGTCTGAAATCAGACCTGCATGGGCCACAACTAAAATCTTGTCACGCCCCAGATCCAGTATACTGGAGAGCAGGGGAATGACTCAGCAATCTACGTATTAAGGGTAGATAAATACCGTATAATACGATCAATGTTGTCTACAAGACAAGGGGGTGCATACTACATACAAGTCTCACTAGGTTTACTCAACCTCTATTGTCCCAATCATTCAATGAAAAGCAGAAAGTAGAGAACATGTAAGAATAAGCAGTACGGCATCCCAAACGCTCAGTCAAAATATTCTTGAGATCTGGGTTTACAAAATATAGCCAGATGATATAACAAGGTATACATAATCGTTATCAGCTGCAGTCTGACTTAGTTACTATTGTGTAAAAGTAAGTACAGGACAGTCCGACTAATATGTCGGTGCCAAGCGGCAAAAGTAAAATAATTAGCAAAACGAGCAGGGAAGCAAGGAACCCACTCGTGTCCTCCTGCGATCATCCCTCTAGTATTGACCATCTTGGGGGTGGAAGTAAGCTGAGTTCTCGGGAGCTGGATCTAAATCTGGCCATGCAAAACCAGAGAGGTTAGACCTCAAATAGCAAGTACCACAAAGGAATCCCGACATGAGGAATTAGAACTAGTGATAAGAATTAAGAATATGATAAATAAGTCTCTGCTTATGTAAACCCCCTAAAATTTTTACTACAATTTTTATTTTTGGTGTTAATTTTGTTTTTCGTATTTATACGTCGTGTACGAGTTCGCATCTTTCGTATTTGCTCGATGAGTACGAATATGTGCGAGCGTACATATTTTACTTGAAAAATATATTTTTATTATAAAATTATTTTTATAGGAAAGTACATGTTCAAATAAATATAATAAATATTTTATTTTATAAAAGAGTTATTTTGTTCGTCGTTTAAAAATAAGTAGTGATTTGGAAAATTGTGATTATATGAAATATATTCCAAATATTTTGCGAAAATAAAAATTTGTTTATTAATATATTTTGTTATTTGTAAAAGCTATTTTATGAGTTAATATTTATATTGATTTTCGAAATTAATTAAATGCTATATTTCAATATTTATGGAAAAGATATTTAAAATTTTGTTGTATTTAATATTTGAATTATTTTGATAATTAAATTGGGAAAATATTTTACTTCAAATTAAAAGGAAGTTTATCTACAACGATTTGATTTTGATTGTTTAAATTCTAAATCAATTTAAATAAAAGATGGAATTATCCATCGGAATTTAAACTTTGCAAGTCCTTATCTAACTGGGAATTCCCACCTCCTATATAAGGAGCGGTACTCATCCATAAAATCTACCAAGCCAATCTCCACAACAGGTGCATCGTGTCTGTGCCTCATCCCCTCCACTATATTTTTCCATTACAATTACATCTGCATCTTCGTGTCCACATCCCGGACACGAGACCCTAACCCAAATTTTGTACTACCCGAGCTTTCTAGCAGCCCTACGCTCCCCGGTCGTCTCCCCGACCAACCCATCCTCATCAACCAAACCACCTCAATCATCCGTCAACACCATCACCACGCCATCAACACCACCACCGTCCTTGCCGTCTCCAGCCAAGTTAGGAGTAGTGCCCCGTCCCGCTCAGTCAATCGGAGGAATAGGAACACCGACGGCGTTCGGACTTAGCCTTGCAACGGCTACTCGGAGACATCGTTCGGTCGAGGCGACCGCTCGCTCAGGTGGGGTAGTTTCGGTGAATTCGCCTCATCTTTGCCTTCACATAATAAATCGCATGTTTTTAACCTGCACAAGTAGGCTTGATAATAAAAGAGACGAATCCACATAGCTAAAGGGAATAATCCCGACGGGGCGAATTGAGTTAGAATATGGAAAGGTCTAACGGTCGGCTTAGAGTTGGTGCACGGCGTGCTTTGAAAATGACACTCGATCCTTCGTCCCGTGGCTTGGGAGAAGGAAAGTTGGTTGAGTCGACGAAGTTATGAACATAGCCTAAGTCATAGGCGTCGCCCGCATGAATGCTTCATAAAGCATGCACGGTCCTGTCGTCCAAGGCTTGGCATAGCCTTGGCTTCCCCATGAGTTAAGTTGCGTTGCACAGCTTGTGCCATAAGTCTAGGCACCCAAATGACTTGGTCGTTCAAAGTTGAACGCGTGCACGACACGTTCCATCGAGGCAAGGCTTGACGCGGCCTTTGCTCGTTAAGTTGTAGGCTTGAGTAAGTTAGGCAAAGTTATATCGGTCAACCTAAGTCATTCCAAGTGCTGTCCCGCTCATTTTGCGGTTGTCAGGTTAAATAGTCCCACGATCCCAAGGCCCGCCATATAAAGTATGACTTATAAGTTGGTGCACGACGTGCTTCGGCACGAGATGTGGCATCGAGTTCTAAGTTGTCGGCATATAAGTTGCATAAGTGGGTTTGAGTTGTCTTGAGTTTAAGTCAGGAAACGCCGCAAGGCAAAGTCGGTCGAGTGACACTCCGTCCGGAAGTCTTGATTGGGTCAGTTGGTGATTGAAGTAGCAAGGGCCGCGAGGCGGCGATATGATTGGGTCTCATTGAGTTGCGAGGCACGACCTCAATAAGGATTTATAGCACGATCACACGGGAATGGAGCCTCATCGCGTAGTTGCATCTCTGATTTTGGCCGAAAGGTAAGCACAACTTGATAGGCTAATGTTGTTTGAGTCGACATCGTTGTTGCAAGCACGGGATGGCCTAAAGACACAAATTAGACAAGGCGTCTGTCCTAAAACCGATCCTAAGGCAAG
This sequence comes from Iris pallida, assembly GCA_029216955.1. Lineage (NCBI taxonomy): Eukaryota > Viridiplantae > Streptophyta > Magnoliopsida > Asparagales > Iridaceae > Iris > Iris pallida. The sequence continues at coordinate 5,277,342 of JANAVB010041816.1, read as the reverse complement.
ACTAGAAATACAATTAATAAGAAGTGACTATGTTGCACAAAGTAAATCAAACGTGTTGGGTATGTATGGGTGGGCGAGGAGCTCATTCCACCAGCACTGTTAAGTACTCACACCCACATAGTTTCCATGTGCAGGCACAGGTAGAAGCTCGTGGCACGGAGCTCGCTTGGATGCGTCGAGGTACGGAGTTCCTTGGCGATTCGAAGCGTGCGGCCGCATGGAGTAAAGACTTATACGGGACATAATGTATGGACGTCGCCTTCCGAAGCTTCCGTTGGCTTAAGCAAATGTACTTTGAGAGATGAGAGAGAGCTGAGTGACTGTGATATGAGATGAGTGGATTTGAGCGATTGTAAACTTGGCCTTGCGCCCTATTGTAACCTATGTTTCAATATCAGTAAAGAGCTTCTTTGAATAACTTGTGTTTGTTCTTAATTTCCGCTGCGATTATTCAATGTCTCTGCATGGGACTTCTGTGCGACGACCCCGTCGCAGCCGCTGAAATCGGCCGTTATGGAACCCGCCTTGCACGAGCGCAATCTAGGCTCGTGCGGCATCACGCCTTAGCGAGGACGATCGCTCCTACGGGAGCGGGGCGTGACATTAGGCCGGTGGCCACCTGTAGTTTCCCATCTCCTCTTCGAAAACTCCTAAAAATTATCTCCACCACCGCCACTTCCAACCCCCATCTCCGTCATCTCCGGTCCGACCACCATTACCATCAGCAACCCCATCACCATCATCGGCGGGTCGACACCGCCGCTACCACCAAATTCCCAATCTCCGCCAACACCATCCCAAAATCCACAACAAAGAAAGAAGAAGAAGTGAGAATCCCCATCTGGCCGTCGGCGATGCCGAGTCCCTCCCCAGATCCGCCGAACCACCCTCCGAGATCCGCCTCGCCTCCGGCTTCCTCCACCTTGGCCGACTACCCACGGCGCCTGCAGCCACCGAGCGAGTCGAACGCCACCATGCAAACCCTCGCCCCGAAGGAGCTCCGGCGCCACCGCTCCTCTACCATGGCCGTACGGAGCGGCCGAAAAACTCCATCACCGCCGTCGTGCGCCTGCCCTCTGCTTCTTCCAACCCTAGAACGCCGCCATCCGCTCGCCCCATCTCCGTCAGCCCCACGTCGCCGGCCGGGTCTCTTAGATCCGTCGTCGGGACCACGTGGCCACCGCCATCAGCGCGTCCCTCCTCGCCCCGAAGCCGATGCCAAGAACCCCTCTGGTAAAACCCCTCTCTCACTCTCGACTCTCTCATCTCCTTCCTCCCGCGTTCTTCTCTCTCTCTCTCTCTTCCTCTGAACCCTCTTTCCCTATTCCTTTTTATTTTTTTTCATTTTGGTTTTGAGAAGGAAACCACAGCAGTCATTATTATTATTATTATTATTATTATTATTATTATTATTATTATTATTATTATTCCGATTATTAGAATTATTATTACTGTATTATTATTGTTATTATATTCTTACTAATATTATTGTTAATTGTAAAAAAAAAACCTATATATATTTCTAAAAATGATGTGTAGTATAAATATAGAATTGGGCTTAGACCTACATTATTTTTCTAGATTATTTATTGTGTACTAGAAATATTTTGACCCGGAAGAAATATAGTTTCCAAATAATGATTCGATTTCCTAAATATTTTCAAAATATTTATCTAAATTATTTTTACAAATAAAACATTGTTTCTCTATTTATAAATTTTGTTTTGGTAACTTAGTTTATGATCTTAAAAAGATTTTTAGATTTTCAAGTATTTATCTAAAACTATTTCAACTACCGAAATATATTTTCAGTATTATAAATATTCTCTTTCTAAAATAGTATATATAATTGTTTCCATAAATTTCCTCGATTATCACCAACCTTGACTAAATCGTATTTTTCATATTTCTTCGCAAATTTGGGCCCTCACATATCGACCATGGCTATTGGACGAACAGGACTTGTCGGATTATTGCACACACCAGGCGTAACACCAGGCAAGACACCTTGCCTTTACTGTTTAATTTCTTGCTCAATATCATGTATGCTTTTTCTTTATGTTGTTCTTTCAAAATTATATATATATGCAAATTATTATATTTTATGCAATTGGCTTAGAGTTAAGGGACCACCGTATGTTTAGTGCATCTCATAAACTATCACGATGTGCCACGGATTGTGTGTGAGTTGTGAGTCGCATATAGATGCGGACTTGCGTGCTGACTGATCATTGGTACGTACAGGCCGTGCGTTAAGATATAACTGCTAATAGATTGTGTAGAAGACTTGGCAGTTATTAAAGATTAAACAGTGTCGTGGAGACGACGCATGTATAGTATCATTGGGGGGAGGGGACAGTTATTAGCGTAGGGGCTACATTTTATTTTTACACACATTTTGGGCCGAGGGTGACTCTTATGAGCACTACCTTCTGCCCAGGGCCGATAGTGACTCGGATGAGCGCTACTTACTGCTACTCTTTATTTACTCTGCTGAGCCTACAGCCCCTGCGTAGAACGTTGTCCTCAAAGTGCATATCACATAGAATGGTTAAGAACCTTTACTCATGCATACTTTTCTGTTGAGCTTTATTTCTTCAGTTTATCGGCATGATATTATGTGTCTTGTTACGTCCCTCTGAGGACCCGGTGATCTCTCCAGGTGTGTGTTTCGTGATTTCTTGCAGGTGCTCTAGCTAAGGCCATTCCTTCCTTCGTGATGATTGCTTTTGGACTCATCATTGCTGCGCTCGACCAATCACTTTCTTTGTATATCTCTTCCCTATTTAAATTAGTTGGTAGTGGATTTGTCTCCGCCCAACGATTGTATACATGACAAACTCAAAGTTGCTTTTATATTATTATTTATTTTTGTGGATGAGATTTAGTGTCTTGGCTTTCTATATTTTATAGCTTACATATATATACTATACGGCTGACATGTCTACGTTCCTAGTCCTACGTATTTTGGGACTGGGGCGTTACAGTTTGCTACTGGAATTCACACAACATCACGACACTTTAAGCTAACTTTCCAACCAAACAAGGACAGAAGTTGACCCGTCATGTCTTGACATTATGCTCATCTCAGTAGTTAATAGAGTAGGTACAGTACACAAACAAATCAATTTAAACGGTAATACAACCGCTACGTACGGCTTGCTAACTGTCAGTTCCAAGCTGTCCTGGAAATATACAATAAGGGATTCCTCAGTTCTTACTATGTACGAGCAAGGCTAGTCTATCCAGAAATCAATTGCGCCAATCATGAATTAGATGTGTCCTAGCGGGACGCCCGTCATCGATATGCAGAAAAATATAAACAGATACCACTCCATGCCCATATGGCAGGTTTGCAGTATCCGTGGGAACCAGCCGGCATGTCGGGGCACTAATTGTCCCAAGATGGCTGTCATGTAAGAACTCGAGAATTCATTCTCTCCATGTAATAGTTATTTTATTTAACTTAATAGTCCCTACGTTAATTGAAATATCATGCCGTGGATCATGATCATTCTGAATGAGTACTTCCGTACAGAGTACGATATGCATAACTCTACAACGATGTCCGTGCGGTTAGGTTATAGGTCTTACATAGCGTAATGCAACAATCAAACCTAGCTACGGAATAATCATGCATTGACTGTAAGGTACACATGCTGCTTTTGTAGAAAGAAGTTGAAGTCACCACGTGTCCATATGCCCATGTTCGGGATCGGCTAGTCGATCGCAATGGTTCATGGTTCATTCATGAACGTGTCTCATTCAATTCAATAAGACGACTAGCCAGTCTTTTAGTTCCAACTAGGAACGCATGATCAATCATTTAGTCAAGGTAACAATCTATGTCAATTCGTGATAAGGCATGAAAGTCAAACTAGTATTTAGTATGGTCGAGTCTATAACTCTCAGGGTTAAGTACCAGTGATACGGGATGCCCACAAGCTAATCAAGACACGGGGCATACTCCACACAACAATATGTATTAAATACTAAGATGCATCAAGTAGCGCAATCCAGCGAAATGTGCGAGATAAGACTAAACGCTCGAATTCGGCGAATCGCACGAGATAAGACAAATGACACAATTTATCATGCGGTTTGCGGGACTCATGCGGTCCGCAGAACCAAAGTGGCTATGAACTCATGCGGCCCGCAGGACGCATGCGGCCGAAGACTCATGCGGTTCGCAGGACGCATGTGGCCGAAGACTCATGCGGTCAAAGCCTCATGCAGTCCGCAGGACGCATGCGGCCGAAGACTCATGCGGTTAAAGACTCATGCGGTCCGCAGGATGCATGCGGTCGAAGACTCATGTGGTCAAAGACTCATGCGGTCCGCAGGACTAAAGCGATCTGCAGGACGCATGCGGCCGAACTGCTCATCTTCTCCAAAAATTCGATAAAGATGACCAAGGAACTCATGAACTTCAAACTTGCGTAACTCGGTCAAAACAAAACGAAATCTAACTTTACAAGGGTCAAATTTGGGTAAGATGAAATCCCTACCACATGGAACAATTAGATTTTGAAAATAAGCAAGTTTGATAGATCAAAACCAAGGAAAACCGAAAATGACATAAACTTATATCTACAAAATTTGAACCACCAAAATGAAAAATGCGAAGAACAAAAGGGTCTTAAAATCATATGAGGAAGACAATAGATAATTAAAAATAGCATTTTCCAACATTCGACAAGATGTACTTGCCTCTCCAATTTTGATTAGGGTTTTGGTGGAGGAAATGAAATGAGAGTTTGTGAGAAGAGAGAAAAAGAAAGGTGTATAAATTTCAAGTCAAGTTTGATCTCCACCACCCATTGCTTCCCCATACAATCTAGGCCATCCACGAACCGAAATAAACCAAGAGCTAAGCAAAAGCAGAAAATAAAATACAGAAAATATTTAGCATGTAATTAAAGGAATTAAATACAGAATAAATGCATGATAAATACTAAATAAATATAGTTAAGTAGTACACGTATTAAAAATACGTATCCTGGGAACGGGGAGTGACAATCGGCAAGGCTACGCTCCACCGTGGACTCCTTGCTCTTGTCCTTCTTGTGTGTCTTGGCGTGTCCCTCCTTTGACGACGCGGATCCCTCCTGGACGTTCTCGGATGTCTACATGGCACCAACTGCCTTTCGCTCTGATACACTTGTCACGGACTTAGTGTTTTGCCTACACTTCGACCCGTGCGGCGCACTATCTTTCTCTTCGAAGACTCGTGCAAGCATTTCCGATCCCGCTTAGCTAGATCGCTAAGACAATATTGAGAAACACGTGTAGCAAAAGAGAGAGAGATTGGAAGCTTGAAAACTTGACTATACTAGAAAAAGAATACAATTTTGGGTGGTGAAGAACAAATGAGGCCTCCCACCTTATTTATAATGGTTCATAGAGCTTTACATAGAAACTTCTGGAAGGAATATTCCAAGAATTATTCTTCCTACCATACTGGAATCGGCATATTCTAGGATTATTCTCTAAGGAAAATAATAGAAAACTTCTAATACATCCGGAAGGATCATGAAGCATCTAGAAGGGTCTGGAGTCTTCTGGAAGATTTTTGGATCCTCTGGAAGTTTTTGGGACCTTCTGGAAAGTTCTCTCTAGAACGTTTTGGAAATTTTTCACATAATCCTGATCCGTGAAAAATTATACAAATCCGTCTCGATGGACTCAAATTTTTGTGTGTGACATCCTGCCTAAAATTGCCTTAGACTCTAGAGCGGTTTCTGTTGGTATAGCACAACATATTGATCGCTAGTGCGACACATCGGTAAGTGAGAAGGTAATGAGGTTGGACCTTCCTCCAGCACAACGTCCACAAATCCGACGAGGATCAATCGGCTTAAAAATGGCTCGTTCAAAAGAAAATTTGTTTGCTTTATATAGAATACCTATATTACTACAACAAAATTTTAGAATAGTAGTTCAATTTTTTATTTTTTTTATTTTTTTGATCTATTTATATGTTTATTGCTCTTGTGAAGAAGGCCTAATGCCAATAATTTGCTACGGCCACGTGCACTAAATATGTTGTTCGACTAAAACTTAATTTTATACTATACTTTTTAATATACCTCTGTAATCCCTTAGGACAAGGATTTGAAAAATAAAAAAGGTGAATTCAAATATGTTGTTTGGCTAAAACTTAGTTTCATACTATACTTTCTATTTAAAATTTTGTCCTGGACATTAGAATCTTTGGAGTCACCTCTGCACAGGGGTGAGCATCTCTCGATTTTAAACCGAAATCGATCCGAACGAAAGGATTTCTACAATACGGTTCGATTTTCGGTTTTAGTATGCAATGTTCAGGTTTGGGATTTGAGATCCGAATCGAACCGAAAAGCAAATTATAGATATTTGGAATTAATCTCTATGTTTTTTTCAAATTAATTCTTATTTTATGATCTCTTCTATCCATATTTTCGTAAGTTTATGATATGTTTTTTTATCCATCCCAACTTTATTTTCAATTTGTTTTGAAGTTGCAGATAGTAACTTTATTTCAAAACCCTTAAAGATGGTCATTTTTTTTCCTTTATTCATTATAATTTTAATCCAATTTAGCTAAATCAGTCACAATTATTTCTATATTATACTTTCATGGGTTATTATTTCCTAAATTAGGAATCGGGATAGCCATTTTTTAATGTATATAATTTTATTTTGACAATTTTGGCAAAAGTCCAATATGTATATAAAAAAAATTCAGTCCAATCGAAATAATTGAACTGAATCAAAATCTAGTACGATTCGGTTCGGTTCGAATCAATTTGTGTGAATAGTCGGTTCAATTCCACCAGTTTTAAAATAGGTGCAGTTCTATTCGTTTTTTTCAAAGCCGGTTCGAATCGATCGAACCTACCGAATACCCTTGTCAGCAATTCGGCCAACGGAAAAAATTCGGGACGGCAAAAGTACGAGTATAAATCGGCTCAGTACAAATAAGATACGTTCAAAAATTCGGTCAAATATTCAAAAAATAAAAATATTAAGATTAGAAACTTTACATTCTTAAATATGTTGTCAAATTTGGTTAATTTAACAGGTTCCCAGCATGTTTATTGTACCAAATTTGTCAATAATTTATACAACACGTTTAAAATTTCACATGCTTAAAATTTAAGTACTTATTTGTATCTGTCAAAAGTATACAAGTATTATACGTTTATGAAAGATACGAAAAAAATTTACGTATAATAAGAGTTTTATTTGGGTGATTGCTAACAAGGCCGAATACAGGGGAGATGCACGAGCAATGTTGGCGACAGCAGACTCACTGCTGTCCCTCCCTCTCTGCAAAAGGAACAGCATACAATGCAAGCAGCGCGCCGGCTGGCAGCTGGGCAGGAATGAAAGACTGTCAACAGCTAGCTTTGCTTGCTGTCAGCAAATTGCTCCGCATGAATATGCATGCATGCACGCCAGCACGAGTACTGTCTTGTCGGCTGATAATTTCCCCACAACAATTCACCGATTTCACACTATAATGCAACTGTGATCCTTAGCACGCGCTTTTGCGCGCGTCTACGTGCACACGCGACGGTCGACTGCAGAGCACTAAAAGAAGAGGGCTGGGACGGGACCATGTCTTGCGTGTGCACAGACACCAAAAGTACGTGCCAAGGTGCCTGCTTTCGCGTGCGTCTGTGCACGCACAAGTCGGACCCGTCCGTTCCTTCCCCCCTCCCCTCTCCTAGGCCTCGTTTGGTTCGCGGAATCTCCAGGTTGAAAAAGGAAAGTGATTACTTTCCTATGTTTGGGTGCCAAAAGAATTGAGGAGAAAAGGAAAGTGATTCCCAATGGAAGGGAAATTAGGGAGGAAAGTGATTCCATCCATCCAAGCAAGGAATCACTTTTCTACATTGAAGTAATCACTTTTCTTTCCAAATTCCTTGGCATTTCCAAACATCGGAAAGAAAAATCAATGGGAAATAAAATTTCCCAAAGGAAAGGAAATGACAAGGAATTGATTTCCTTTCCCTTCCATTCCGCAAATCAAACGAGGCCCTAGTGTTCCACAGCCGGCGTACCGCACGGCACATGCGTGCCCACAAGAGCGTGCCAAGGAGAACAGTTGATAATGGAAGATGAAAGAGGAATCCCAAACTCAACATTCTCCTCTAAAAAATCGATAATATATAGGATTTTGCTATCAGGACCGGCCAAAATTGGATTGTGCTATCCGAAACTAGTTTGGGTACTCCTGACCACTCGAACATCATGCATCTCTTTTAACCACTAGGCTACAGATCATTTGCTATATATATACTAGCATATGTGCACGTGTCTTGCACGTATTTTAACATTCTTTTAATTAACTTAGGAAGACTCTTTAGGAAGACCAAAGGGTAGTCTTCCTAATTATTAAGTTAACTTTATTAAAATTAATGAACAATTTTTAATTAGTATAGACATGAATTCAAAATTTTCACCATCCAAGTTTTCCTATTATATAGTAGAATAGAAGAATAGATTAATGAACAATTTTTAATTAGTATAGACATGCAAGGATATTTTCGGAATTCAAAATTTTCACCATCCAAGTTTTTTGATTATATATATATATATATATATATATATATATATATATATATATATATATATATATATATATATATGTCTTTTGGGTATAATGCAACTGTGATCTTTAGCACTCGCTTTTGTGCGCGTGCAAAGGTCGACTACGGAGCACTAGGAGGAGAGGGCTGGACGGGACCATATCTTGCGTGTGCACTGACACATGCAAAAGTACATGCTAAGACGCTTGCTTTCGCATGTGTCTGTGCATGCACAAGTCGGCTCGTCCATTCCTTCCATCCTCCTCTAGGTACTGTTTGGAAATGGTGAAAAATGAGAGGAAGGAAAAAGTTGAGGAGAAAGTGAGAGAAAAATTTTAAATGATGGTGTTTGGAAAGGAGGAGAGAAAATGGAGGAGAAAAATTTGAGAGAAAAAAGTAGGTGGGTCCCACCAAAAAAAATTTCTCCCAAAAATGAGAGAAAAATTGAGAGAGATAAGAGAAATTTGAGTGAATTTATCCCACCACCCCTCAAAAAGTTAATATTAAATCATCATTTGAGAATACCAAGGAGGAAATAGTAATTATACCTCTATCCATAAACAAATAAAAAATTATTTTTAAACTTTTCCTTCCCCTACTTTTTGTCCATCCAAACAAAGGAAGGAAAAATTAACTTTACTTTCATTTTACTCTCCTCTATTTTCCATCCCCTCAAATTTTCCTCTCCCTCCCCACAAAAGAGCATGCCAAGGAGCACAGTCGACAATGGAGGACGAAAGAGGAATCCCAAACTCAACATTCTCATCTCAAAAAACGATAATATATAGGATTTTGCTATCAGGACCGGCCAAAGTTGTACTGTTCTATCCGAAACTAGTTTTAGTTATTTTTAAAAAAAATTTTTATTGTATAACGAGTTTAGAGGATCATCTGCTACATTGATCTCTATTGGAATCAAGTTACTTGGAAGTTGCTGGTTGTCCAAATTCGAAATCTTTACCACTTATTTCTGAGCTGGTCCTGTTTGCTGTAGGACCCATGCAACAGTTTGACACTTCTTTGAGTTCATCTTCATTCTTTGTAGTCACTTCTTTATATATATATTGTGCCTAATTGTGTCCAACGATCTCTATATTAGATGTCTAACGTAACGTACGAGACTTTAAACATACCGCATTGTATGTCATTTGGGTCACACAAATTCACACGTCCTTAGCAGTTCGGTTCTCAGAACTTCCGTCTAGACAAAAAGTTATATCTTTTCTTTCTGATCACAGGAACTCGATTTTTCGAATTCCATTCTGAATAAGGAAATGACCCTCCTGTATCGTATTGTAGAAGCGGCTCTAATGGTCCACAAGAAAACCTGTTCAAGTGAACCTTCCAGCACAAACCGGAAAAAAATAGAATAAAAGGTTCGTGGAACACTACCCGTTGTGAAGCTAATGAATTTGTCGACTTCGTGGTTGTCGATGAAGTCTTGTTATGCCATCAGATCATGAGGTCTACTGTGGAATATAATTAAACTAGTGGATGGCACGGACACGAATCCGATCTTACCGACGTAGGCGTACAGGCACCGGACCAGCGCCAGGAAATTCCGGACGGAGACGCAGTTTCCGAATCCGGCCTTCTCGACGTAGGCGTGCAGGCACCGGGCCAGCGCCAGGGACCCGAGCCCGGCGGAGGCGGACACGGCAAAGACCACGGTGGCGACGTTCGGGGCGACGTGGGGCCTCATGGAGGCGAAGACGCACAGGGCCGTCGCGGGACGTCCGAGGTCCATGAGACGACGTCCCTGTGCAGCATTCCGTCGAACACCCGCAGGGCGTGGTCGGCGGAGCCGCGTCGGGAGTAGGCGGTGAGCAGGACGGTCTGCACGAAGGGGTCAGACCGGAATCCGATGAGGAGAGCGTGTGCGTGGAGCGACCTGGTGACGGCGGCGGCGGTGGTGGTGTTGAGCAAGGAAGAAATGGTGTGGGAGTCAGGAGGGACGCGGCGGCGGAGCATTTGGGAGTAGATGGAGAGTGGGTCGGCGGAGATGGCGATGGCGGTGTTGAAGGAGAAGGGATTGGGGTTGGTCATGGCGGAGAAGAGGGAGGCGGCGAAGGAAGTGTCGGCGTCGGCGGCGCGGTGGAGGAGGCTGCTTGCGTCGAAGGGATTGCGGAAGAGGCCGGCGACGGCGTGGGCGAGAATGGAGCGGAGGCGGCAGAGGAAGGGGCGGTGCAAGAGGAGCTGGAGGCGAGAGTGCCGTTGGAACAACCGGTTGCTCCGCACCCAACATGGGACCTTCTCCTCTCTTATAGAGAGAGGGACATTTTAGTCCATTCATCATCGTTGAACCAAAGCACATGAGTCGGACCAAAAATTTACTGTGCTTTATATTATAGACAATAAATTTTTATGACCGACTATTGACTATTTGATGTTATTATTCTACATCGGTGCAAAATTTCTAGTCAAGATATTTATGACTTATAAGAAGACCATATTCCAAAAAATCTAGATGGTCAATTTGAGATAGGTAAACCTATCTTTTTTTATTGCTCATGCAACCATAGATAACCTTCCTAGTACGTCAAATCTAAACTAAAAACAATCTAGAGATAAAGATGATATAATTTGCTTTAAGAAATTACGTTCATTTCTATAACATACTACATACAATATAGCTCGAATATATTGGAAGTGCATTTTCAAACATGCATTTGTTCTTTGGTTGAAGAATGTTTCTGGGAGACCTAGGGTTGAAACAGAAATAATATATGTTATTTTGTGACAGTCAAAAAGATAAACTCCTTGGTAAGAATATTATATTTCATAGAAGATCCAAACATATTGTGCCTTGATATCACTGGATAATATACATGTTGGATGTGAAAGATGTTAATCTTGAGAAGGTTCATACATTCGATAATGGTGTGAACATACTTAAAAAGATTTTAACGAAAGAAAAGAATTTGAGTTTCCGCAAGTAGATCGAAGAAATGGTGAACTCCTCAACATAGTCGAAAAGAAGAAATATTGGATGGGTTTCTAATGTGGAGAATGGAAGAAAAGCAACGAAAACCATCCAAGATTTGGAGAAGCTCGAAAAAGTCGAAGTAGTTTACGGGGCTAAAAAAAATGGGTGCCAAAGCAACCATATGTTGGCAATCAAAATTTTGGGGGTTAATATGTTTGAGATGTTTCAATGGTTTGAATTCCTCCAAACTAAGAAAGTTTTGAGGGATGCTTATATTAGGGTTTGTCAGTCCAACTGAGATCCTTAGAACAATAACACAATAAGTGCAAGTTTCAAGATGGAGAGATCGAAGAAGGCTCGTGAGGTAGATTCAAGGAGGAGTCCGATGAGATCGATCGTGGTGTCCTACGGGATCTCGCATTGTAATTTTGTATCTAATTTTTTGGTATTTCATGTTCTTCATCTTTGAGTATGTTGTGGTGATTCATGTTCTAATCGGCATAAAAAGTTTGGTAGAAGGGATATATATATATGTACATATATAGTCTTCTATTTTTATAGTGGAGATTTTTGAGGGTTAGATTTCAGAGCGTTTAATAGTTTTCTTCCACAATTTGAATTTCCACATCTATAATTTTGTTTTCAATTTTGTGTTTATTGTTGTGTGATCTTGCATTTGCATGCTCATTCATTCTTCACCCTTTACGGAGTACTTTCAGGCCTCATTTGGTTCGCAGGAAAAAAAAAAAAAAAAAGCAAAGGGAAGGAAAACAATTTGTTGTTTTTTCCTAGAAAAATTGAAAATTTTATCCATTTTCTTTTTTGGTGTTTAGAGAGGACAAAATAATAGAAGGAAAATTAAATTTTCTATAGTGGAAGAGTGAATCCTTGATTGGATGTAAGAAACCATTTCTCTCCTTTTTTTTTTTTTTTTAACCCCATGATTATATCAACCAAACAACCTCAATGGCAAATTATTTTATTAGAGCATCATTAGTAGTTGGGACTCTTCAATGCAATTTGGAGCCCAAAATTTTAAAAAAAAGGTAAATGTAGAATGGGTTGGGTTTGTATGAGAATAGTAGGAAATGATAAAGTGAGCTCCGGTCCCAAAAATTGTGTGGTCAAAAATTAATGTAGGAAAAAAATAATATAAAGTTTAGAATCTAGAAAGTTGGGCTCCAAATTGGAACTTACTATTCTACAAATCGAGTTTCTACAATCTAGAATCTAGAAATTGGGAGGCCCAACCCTTAGCACCCATGGATGGGTTGGAACCGAAATTGTAGAAATTGGAACTAGGGATAAAACTTATTATTCTACAAAATGAGCTCCTACATTCTAAATCTAGAATCTAGAAAATGGGATGGACCTTACTAATGATGCTCTTACCATGCGTTCCGCATTCCGCTCCAAACACCAACTTCTCCACAATTATATTGTGCAAAAACACATTTTGTTTGGGTATCCCCATTTATCGGAATAGTGTACCCTGCGCCACAAACCTCTATGTAATATGGTCACCTGTGTAACATAAAGATGTAGGACGAGTAGTCAAATAAAAGTACAAATTTCGAGTTAAAAATATAGTAATTTGATTTAAATGTACTACTATATATATGCATGTACGCGTGTTACATATATTTTATATTATTTGAAAGAAGCAAACATTAGTTCTTTAATTTTATTATTTGGAAAGAAAAAAGTAAACAATAATTATTTAGTTATTGTCTACCTAAGAATGTCAAACAAAAGTTCTTTAACTTTTTATTACTTGAAATAGCAAAAAATATGTTCCTCATTTTGTTTTTCCTATCTAACTAACTGACTATTTATATTAAATTTAAAAAACAATTTCAGAAATATAGATAAATATATATATTTTTTAAAAAACAGATAAAACTTTTTTTATTGTATAGTAGTATAGATGGACACTATAAGCCTCGTTTGGTTCGCGAATGTAATGCCACGCTTCTGTTGGGCGCACTATGTAATAGGCTCGTGGTAAGTCAAATTTGGTCAAAAATATAGATGGCTAGTCTGACTTATTCATGAGTTTAGTATTCGATACCTTTTTGGCATCAATAAAATCTATTTGGACGAATGCTATGAGTACTCTTCCAACTAATTTATCAGCTTCTGTTGGAAAAGTCCTAGATGCAACGAATTGTGTCTTCTCGAGTGGGATCTAATAAGATATCCCTTCAATGTGACCGATCGGTTGGTCGTTTTCTTGGATGTTTTCTTGATGTTTTCGCTGCTTGCTTTTGATGAATGTGTCTGGAGAAGGGATTCTAACAAGATGTTGGGGTCAATGCAGGAGCTCGTGTAACAGATTTTGATCGTTACGAAGCGATCTCCTACTCTCAGCGCATTCTTTACTTGGTGGGTGGTCGGCCCCTTCCTTTTCTATTCTTTCACGTCAACAAATTCTTATCATTTCAAATGTTCTAAACAACGATGCATGATTAAATGCATGTTGTACCACTAAGATATAGAACAGGAGATAACAGAAGCTATATAGCGTAATTAGGCCTAAAATTTAGCATGATAAGCTTCGCACGCGATGCGAGCAGTTTTTGTTGGAAACCCTGAAACTATTGAAAGGAACAGAAATAATGAAACATTGGTTGTGGCATGGTTCCTCGAGATATTTGGTGCCCACTGGTAGCTAAATCGGACATACGACTTTGAGGGAAATGAATCTGTTGCGTGAGTTTATGGATTGTGCTGCCTAAATTCTGTTTCGTGTCATAAATCGGTTTCATAGCTTAAACCGTTCATTCATTCATATGGTCATAGACAACTTGTGCACATGGTTAGCTTTCCTTGAAATGGTATTTGGGACACCGGAACTGAATCGACCTACGAGAAAATTATGAAATCGTACCCCGGCATGAGGTATTATTGGATCTCCAGTAGGACTTGCAACCCGGGATGATAGGGCGCACCACAATGCTACGTAATCGTCCTTCATTGTGTCGATATCACTAATGACCGCATATATAAGCTTGTAACGCTCCAGAACCAGAATACTGGAGAGCGGAGGCATACATAGCCAGCTACGTATATTGAAATAGAATCCACCTCACTATACGGTCACGGCTGTTAAGATACATGAGGGTTTAACTACAAGCCATCAGTCTCTTATGGTCATGAACAAGCCTATTGTCTCAATCTCAAGCAAGAAATAGCAGTTACAAGATGTTAGAGCATCAAATATACAATAGTAAGGCGTCCCATACATTACATATTTGGATGATCATGAAGCTAGTCGTACAAAATATGAAGATTAGCAAGAGTTTTAGTCATACATAATCAACCCTAGGATTTGTCAATCATGTTACAGCCCGTAGGCAGACAGTAAGTAAAGTGCAATACGAGCTAACACGTGCTCGTCGGCTAAACGCCTCAAAAGAATATTTTTACAATAAAGTGGGAGAAAAAAAAGAAAAACCCAAGCGTTGTCTTGGTTACGCCTGATGGTCACCATCTGGCGGGAAAGTAGGAAGATCCTCTAGCTACTCCGGTATCTGGCCATACAAAACCAGCTGGGTCAGATCCCATAAAGAGCAAGTGCCACAAAGGAGGCTTCATTTAAGAAATAAAACCAGCAATTAGCACAAACATAATTATACAAGAAAATTGGAGATATAAAAAATTATGATGATATACGATAAGATAACCATGGGACTATTCCGATAACCAAGTTACAACCCTTAAACCAAATAAGGACCGGGGTTGTAACCCTTCATCTGAACGGAACTTGGTTTTCCACCATTTATCGATAAAATAAAGCACAAGCAATCAGGTCATGTTACAATCTTGTACAGGATCAGGACAAGACTAGACTAGGTTAGACTCCATCCAATCAATTACGGCCAAACAATGAGTACGTCTTGATACTTTAACTAACTAGGGTTATCACAGGCCTAGTTACTAGCAAGATGTAATGAGATATTCCAACAGCCACAAGCCTTACAGACCATCCTGGTTATCCAGGTCGAATATCCGTTCATGAAGGGTGCAACACATGACAGTGTGCTGGAAATGTGCCCTACTCGTCGGCAGGCTACAAGTCCACTTGCGCGCCCAGATAACGGGGTTGCCTGTAGCTGGAAAATCTCTTTATGACTACTGGGTTATTCTAGTTATTAGCCTTAGTCAATTTTAGTAGGTATCCCTGACCGTGGTACTCAGGGGTCCCTACCCTAGACATAATGCAAGACAGTACTGGTTCACTTGTACAAACACAATCGTCCACTATATCCAGGCCATTCATTTTTGTCATGTCATGCTAGCCGTCGCAACATCATTCAATAGTTCCCATCAGGCTTGCTTGTCATGTCTTGTCAAGTCATGTCATGTCATGTTAATTCACTTGTTATACAGTGCCATGTACAATTATCAGTCCAGTCATGTCAATCAATTCAAGTTATCAAGTCTGTGACAAGAGGTGCAAGAACAATGAAACAAACGGGTGCGCATAGAGCTCAAGCCTCTACGCGAATGAAACTACGCTAGGCTATGAGGCCCTGAGCGTAAAAATGGCTTTACGCGAGCAAGACACGGAGTTAGATAGCTCTACGCAAGCAAGGTTATGCGTGATCAAGACCAAGGAAAGACCGCTTCTACGCGAGCAGGAGCCCTACGCGAGAGGGAACTCTACGCGGACAAGGCTCTACGCATAGCAAGCACCCTATGCAAGCGGAACTTTACGCGCACGAGCACCCAAGTGAAACTCTACGCACGCAAGGCTCTACGCGAGCGAGGCTCTACGCACGGGGCACTCTACGCGGCAGAAGAATACGCGAACGCGAGTCTAAGCGAACGGGAAGGCCCCTGCGTAGAGTTCAAGTGAACTCAGCGTAGAAGCGATTACGCTGGCACGCAAATGCGTGTGCGTAAAGGGGTAAATAATACGCGGGCACGTAAAACATGTGCGTAAAAAGGGGGTAAATAACACGCTGGCACGTAAAATATGGGCATAAAACTAAAAGCTACGCTAACACGTAAGAACGTGTGCGTAGGACTTCATCTTCTCTCCAAGGCCGGTACAAGCAGACATAAAAGCTCAAGTGCTCAAGAAAGCCCCATCTCGGTCAAGACTCGATAAAATCCAACCATTCCAAAACCAAACTTGTGTAACCTCATAATGCCTTCTACATAGAACTCTTAGTTTTCAAAACAAACAAGTCAGTTTAGTAGATCAAAACCATAAAAATGAAAGAATGCTAAAATCTAGATCTACAAAAATTCATACATCGAAATAAGAAAAGCTAAGTTCTAAAGTAGTTTAAAATCAGGCAAGGAAGCTAAATGATCCATAAAAGCATGGTGTTCTCTTGTGATAGCAAGTTGCACTTGCCTACGGTGGTGTGGGTGAAGAAGGAGATGAGGAAGAAGAAGAGAAAAGGAGTAAATGAGTAATGAATGAAGAGAGAGAATGGTGGTTGGATTAATAAATGAGGGATGATGGTAGGTAGGGGTTTACATATCAACCCAAACCGAGCCCAACCAAGCCGAACCCAACCGAACCCAATACAGGCCAAGGCCAGGATAAACCACATGAACCAGGAAATGCTAACTAACCCATGCCAATGCAAAACTCAAGACTAGCCAGTCAAGACAAGTCGATCCAGGATGAACCCAAAATAAACCAAGACAAGATTAAACCAGGATTAAGCTAAGCAAGACAAGTCTAATTACGGGTCGGGATTCCGTATACGTATACCAAAATACGTAATACGAACTACGGACGTTACAACTCTACCCACCTTAAAAGAATTTTGTCCTCAAAATTTAATTAAGAGGCTAGAGAGGCAAGGACAAGCTATATTAATCACAAGTAAGTTATATCTAAGCAATCAATTAGACAATCAATCATGCAGGCAAGGAATCGAAGGCATGAGGCATAAGGAAGACATTATACCTCACGAGTCAAACAGGTCGGGATATCGCGATCGGATGTCATCCTCACTCTCCCACGTTGACTCACCCAAAGAGTGATGATCCCAAGCAACACGGACTAACTTGATAGTCTTGTTCTTGAGTATCTTCTCTCTCCGGTCCAATATGGATACTGGTCTCTCCTCATACGAAAGGTTGGTACCAACAACAAATTCTGAATGATCAAGGACATGACTCGAATTCGGGATATACCATCACAATTGGGATATATGGAAGACATCATGTACCTCATGCAACAACGGCGGAAGAGCGAGACGATAGGACACATCTCCTACTCGCTCGAGGATATCGAACGGCCCTATATACCTAGGACTAAGCTTTTTCCGTACGCCAAAATGAATGACGCCGCGGTTAGGCGAGATCCTAAGGAATACATGGTCGCCGACGAAAAATTCAAGGGACACCGATGAGAATCGGCCCAATGGCACTGGCGATCTTGTGCAACTCGAAAATGATCTCTGACTTGTCTGACCACCTCAATAGTCTGGGTTACTATCTCGAGACCAAGCATTTTCCTCTCGTCGATATCATCCCAAGCTAAAGGAGATCTGCGCTTCCTACCATACAGTACCTCTAACGGTGCCATCTGGATGCTGGCTTAGAAACTGCTATTGTACGAGAACTCCACCAGGTGCAGGTGATCCTTCCACGAACCACCGAAGTCGAGTGTACAAGATCTCAACATATCTTCCAAGGTTCGTATGGTACGTTCTGACTGACCATCTATCTGCGGATGATAAGCTGAGCTGAACTGGAGGTGAGTTCCCAAACTCTCTTACAGACTGTGCCAAAAGTACGACGTAAATCTTGAATCTCTGTCCGAGGTGATACTGACTGGAATATAGTAAAATCTGACGATCTGTCTGATGTACATCTCTACTAGCTGAGCCGTCGACTGACCAACTCTGAACGGGATAAAGTGAGCCACCTTCGTGAGCCTGTCTATAATAACCCAAATAGCATCTCTATCGGCCGGGGACCTAGGTAATCCAGTCACAAAATCCATAGTCCTACTTCCACTCTGGAATCGGCAAGGGTTGAAGAAGTCCAGTCGGTCTCTGATGCTCAGCTTTAACTTGTTGGCAAACCAAACACCGAGAGACAAATCGGGCTATCTTCCTCTTCATACCATTCCACCAAAAATGCTGCCAAATATCACGATACATCTTCGTACCGCCTGGATGAATCGAATACTAAGAACTGTGAGCTTCTGCCATGATCTCCTGCCTGATATCTCCACTGGGTACACAAAGATGCCTCCCATGTCGAAGGGTACCGTCCTTATGGACACATAACTCTGGTCTTTGTCATACTACACATTCTGCCCTGAGTCGTTGAAGCTTAGAATCTGTTGACTGTGCCATCCGGATCCTCTCGACTATAGTGAACTGAAGTTGCATGCTGGCCATCAATGCCATATTGGTAGGAAGGACAACTTCTATACTCATCTTCTGAAGATCTGATACTAACTCTGGCTGCGCTGTAAGGAAATAAACTCCTGCTCTCCTGCTCAGCGCATCTGGTACTATATTGGCCTTCCCTGGGTGATACTGCAGGTTGACATCATAATCCTCAAGTAGCTCTAGTCACCTCCTCTGACGCATGTTAAGATCCTTCTGAGTAAACACATACTTCAGGCTCTTGTGGTCGGTAAAAATCTCCACCCTATCTCCATACAAGTAGTGTCTCCAAAGCTTAAGTGCAAACACTACTGCTGCCAACTCCAAGTCATGGGTTGGGTAATTCCTTTCATGATCACGAAGTTGATGTGGCGTATAAGCTATTACCTTCCCATGCTGCATCAAAATACATCCTAAACCTCTTCCTGAAGCATCACAATATATTGAAAATCCTTCGGTCCCATCTGGAAGCGTGAGAATGGGTGCCGTCATCAAGCCTCGCTTCAACTTCTCAAAAAAATCCTGACATTCAGCTGTCCAGGCAAACTGTGCATCCTTGCGGGTCAACTGGGTCAATGGCGCTGAAAACCGAGCAAAGTCTGAAACAAATCGCCGGTAGTAGCCGGCCAAGCCAAAAAACTGTAAACTTCTGCAACTGTGCTAGGTACTGGCCATGTCTCAATGGCCACTATCTTCTGGGGATCCACTTCTGTCACGCCATGATTCGGTAGAATCGATAGTCGTCCCCCGGGCGTGATGCCGTGCAAGCCTAAGTTACGGTTGCACAAGGCGGTTCATAAGGTTATCCGATACAACAGCATATGTAAGAGTGCGTAGAGAAATTGAACACATTCATATAAAAAAGAAAACTTGCATTTTTTTTGATAATAAGTTTGGTTACAGACTCGATTACAAAAGGGGCCTCTCGGCTTACAACCGACATCGATGAGATAGTCATTTCATACATTTACATCCCTTTTTACAAACATCAAAACGACTCTCTAAGACCTGGGATCGGCGAGAGTTTGTGACTCATGATGAAGTTGGGTTGGAGTCTTCAAAATGTTGTAAAGTTAGCCTTCGTACTAGCAAGGCTTCAAAAAAAAAGGAGCGTCGCCTTCAGTTCCTTGGCACGCTATCCAGGTTCTGAGTACCTGCTGAGAGCGAGGGTCAGCACTTTACACTTTGTGCTGGTGCGTGGCAATTTAAATCCCGTGCTCTCATTTGTTGAAGAATTCAAGTGAGCGTGCATGCAAATATTTAGTAAAGTTTCTAGCCATCCTACTCAATTCAAACTTATATTTGAAAGCACAACCGTATAATGACGATAGATCTTACCCCCGGCAGAGCGCACCGTCATAGCGTAAACTTACCATGTTCTTCCCTGTCATGTTGATAATAATAAAACGTAATAGAGTGCGTTCGTGAAGGTCACTAGCACGACAAGCCATCCTGGACATATAGCTTGGTAGACAGAGGTCCTTCAGCACAGGTAGCGAGCCCCATTGAAAGCCACTACCTACCGTGGCATGCATCCGGCATAGCTATTCGTGTTTCTTCCTAGGCCGGAACGGTCCCGTGGCCTCGGGATACCATCCGAAGAAACAATCGCCCTTGTCGACAAGTTGTCCATGACCGTGCTAAGTTAATTTGTTATTTCAAGGCACATCTTATAGTATCGTTGTGACCTTCATTTAATCGATTCATCCTTCCTTAGCATGGTTCTATATGATTTGATAATTACAAGCACGATAATATTATATGACAAGCATCTGTATAGTTCGTGTTCGTGAGACGTCGTGTGACCGTTCATCGGAATATCATTCATGTCGTTACATTACCTCTAGCATAGCACATGTCTAGTATTGATAATGTATTAGAGAAGAGGGTCGAGGGAAGAAGGGTCAGCCACTCACCTTAGTATTTACTTGAGACGAGAAACTGGTTGGCCGCGCTAGACGTTGCCTACGCGATCACCTGAAATCGTACAAGCAACCGATTAGAACACTGTGTTATTCAAGGAAATTTGATACGAATGCGAAGTTTGAAACGTAAGCCATGAAAACCATCGAAAACATTCACGAAAATACATTCAGAAAATAAAGCCAAAACAAATGCAAGCGGCGTGAAAAGCAGAGCAACGGGAGGTCTCTCCCGACTCAGCCGCAGAGTCAATCCTTGAGGTGCAACCCGCTGAATATGGGAATTGGTTCCGAAGAAGCCATTCCATAACGGGAAATGGATCTTAATTCGACTGTTCCCGTTCGATCGTTTCGATCGATCCTGGCCTATCGGTCCCGACCGAGTCGATAGCGACAGTGTTCCTTTCTCGTACACCCCGTGGACGAAACGGGGTACGATATAGGGACGGAGCACTACACCATAACCAACTAAGAAAAAGTTTCGTCCTCGAAACTTAAAGTAGAACCTACCTCTACGAGAACAATGAAGGAAACTTTTCTTTCATTTCTGACTCAAGCTCCCACGTCGACTCTTCGACCGAATGGTTTCTCCAGAGGACGCGGACGAGAGAAATAGCACGGTTGCGGAGAAGTTTATCCTTACGCTCCAAGATTTGTACCGGCTCTTCGACATATGACAAGTCCGCCTTCAGGTCCAGCTTACACAAATCCACCACATGGCTCAGATCATGCACGTACTTTCGTAATTGTGATACGTGGAAGACGTCATGTACCTCTGACAATGCAGGCGGCAAGGCGATTTGGTAAGCTATCGGGGCGACTCGCTTCAATATTTCGAACGGGCCAATAAATCTTGGGCTCAATTTCCCTTTCGTACCGAACCTGGAAACTCTCCGCATGGGCATGACTTTTAAGAATACATGGTCGCCTTCCGAGAACTCGAGGGGGCGTCGGTGCATGTCGGCATAGCTCTTTTGTCGGCTTTGTGCTATTTTCAATCTCTCTCGTATTAACTTGACCTTCTGCACGGTCTGCTCTACTAGCTCCGGACCAAGTATCGGCCGTTCTCCGACTTCATCCTAACAAATGGGCGATCTGCACTTCCGACCGTACAAAGCTTCATACGGTGCCATTTGGATGATGGACTGATAGCTGTTGTTGTATGCAAACTCGGCCAGCGGTAGATGGACGTCCCAACTTGACTTCAAGTCGATCGCACAGAGTCGTAACATGTCTTCGAGAATTTGGTTCACCCGCTCTGTTTGGCCGTCAGTCTGAGGATGATAAGCTGAGCTGAACTTCAACTTGGTCCCCAGTGCTGAATAAAGACTACTCCAAAAGTGCGCTACAAACTGTCCATCCCGATCCGAGACGATAGATACTGGGACCCCGTGCACCCGAACTACTTCATCGAGGTATATCTGAGCAAGGCGGTCGACGCTCCAAGTAACTTTGATGGCAATAAAGTGCGCTGAATTGGTTAGTCGATCGACGATGACCCAGATGGCGTCGTTTCCCCGCGGCGTCCTCGGCAAGCCAACAACGAAGTCCATAGTGATGTGATCCCATTTCCATTCTGGAATGGCAAGGTTCTGCATCTCCCCGCCCGGTGGCTAGTACTCGGCTTTGACTTGCTGACAGGCCGTATATTTTGACACAAAGAGCGCTACGTCCCTCTTCATGCAGTACCACCAAAAGACAACGCGGAGGTCCTTATACATCTTGGTGCTGCCAGGATGCAAGAAATATTTTGCATAATGCACCTCCGACATTATCTCCTTTCTAAGTTCTGCGTCGTCCGGTACGCATAGCCGTCCCTTAACGCGCAACACTCCCGACTCGTCCTCTGCAAAGTCGGACGCTTTTCCTGTCGATATCAGCTTCCGCATCTTCTCCAGGTATGGGTCGTCCTTCTGTGCAGACTTGATCCTCTCTAGTAGGCTCGGTTCCACCCGTAGTTATGCCAGTTTCACGTCTCTGAAACGAACTCGGAGCTCGATGCCCATTCCTTCCAAGTCACGCAGCAGTCGATCGTTGATGCATAACGAAGCTAAGTACTTCCGACTCAGCACATCCGCTACCACATTTCCTTTGCCCGGCGTGTAGTCGATTGATAAGTCATAGTCTTTGATCAGCTCGAGCCATCGCCTCTGTCGCAAATTCAATTCTTTCTGGGTGAAGAGATACTTGAGGCTTTTGTGGTCTGTATAAATCCTGCACGCCACGTCATAGAGATAGTGACGCCATAGCTTCAACGCAAACACAATTGCCGCTAATTCTAGGTCGTGCGTGGGATAGTTCTTCTCGTGCGGCTTCAACTGTCGGGAAGCAAAAGATATCACCTTATCCCGTTGCATGAGCACACACCCCAAGCCCTGGCCAGAAGCATCGCTGAAGATCTGAAATCCCTCCGTCCCTTCAGGAAGAGCAAGTATCGGGGCCGAAACGAGCCGTTGTTTGAGCTCCTGGAAGGAAGCTTCACAGTCGTCTGACCACTTGAATGCGACTCCTTTCTGGGTGAGGCGAGTCAACGGTGATACAATCTTCGCGAAGTCCTTCACGAAGCGTCGGTAGTATCCCGCCAAGCCTAGGAAGCTTCGAATTTCGCTAACTGATGCGGGCCGTTTCCAATCAGCAACTGCCTCGACTTTCTTCGGATCGACTGCGATGCCCGTGGCGGAGATGATGTGCCCAAGGAAGGAGACGATGTTCAGCCAGAATTCGCACTTGTTCATTTTCGTAAACAACTGATTCTCTCGAAGGGTTTGAAGTACCGTCCGCAGATGCTCTGCATGTTGTGCTCGATCCTTCGAGTAGACGAGGATGTCGTCAATGAAGACGACTACGAATTTATCAACGAACGGACGGAACATCCGATTCATTAGATCCATGAAGACAGCAGGGGCGTTTGTCACACCGAACGGCATTACCAAGAACTCATAGTGGCTATAGCGAGTGCGAAAGACAGACTTCGGCACGTCCTCTGGCTTGACTTTGAGTTGGTGATAACCCGATCGCAGATCAATCTTTGAAAATACGGTTGCACCTTGGAGCTGGTCGAACAAGTCGTCGATGCGGGACAGAGGGTACTTATTCCGGAAGGTGGCTTTATTCAATTCTCGATAGTCGATGCAGAGCAGCATCGATCCATCCTTCTTCTTCACAAATAGCATGGGCGCACCCCACGGCGAGACACTCGGACGAATAAACCCTCTGTCGAGTAATTCTTGTAGTTGTGCCTTTAGTTCCTTCAGTTCTGCAGGGCCATTCTGTACGAAGCTTTCGAGATCGGTCGGGTGTCGGGGAATATGTCGATGGTGAACTCTATTTTTCGATCGGGCGGCATGTCGGGTAGCTCGTTCGGGAACACGTCTGGGAATTCTGCCACAACGTCGGTCTCTCCCGCATTTGTACCATCCTGTCGCATGTCTCGAACGGAAGCTAGATAGCCTTCGCACCCGGAATACAGCACCTGTCGAACAGATATTGCGGAGATCACCATACAGGTCGACGACGCCTCACCACACGAGTAGCATAATTCAGGCACTCCAGGTATGCAGAATGTGACCCTCTTTTCAGTGCAGTCTATGGTTGCGTTTTACGGACCGAGCCAATCCATGCCCAATATGATGTCGAAGTCGTTCATATCTAGAACTATCGCATCAAGACCGATCTTTTGACCCCCAATACATATGGTTCCTCCCCCACAGGCTAAGTTTGTGAGTAGTGGCACGCCCGAAGGCATACTTACGCTAAGGTCAAGGTCTAACAACATTACAGAAAATTTGTGCTCGGCGGCGAAGTTCGCCGATATGAAAGTATACGAGGTGCCTGAATCAAATAACACACGAGCAGGTACATTATTGAAACTCAATATACCTGTCACGACAGTGTCGGAAGCGAACGCCTCATCTCGAGTCAGAGCAAAGGCACGCCCTTGTGCATTAGGGCATTGGGCTTGGTTGTTTTGCGGTACAGGTTGAGATGGTCGAGGCGCCGGAACTTGATTCCCCGGATGGTGCTGTGGATGCTGAGGCGCGTCCAAGTTGTTTCTTCTATGCTTCGGGCAATCTCCATGAAAGTGACCCCTTTTTTCGCAAATGAAACATCCGCCATTTTGAACTTCACAGTCGACGGCGAGATGTCCATTCCGGTTGCATTTTGTGCAGTGAGGTCCCTGGTTCCGCACCTGATGTCCGCTATAGTGCCCGTTGTTCGGACGCTTGGTCACGTTGTTTCCTCCCGCATGGCTAGGGCGTTTGTGATTATAGGTATGCACAGCGCCGGCAGCACTTGGAGGATATTGGCGTTCAAGGCGGAGGGCGTGGTTGAGAGACTCCCCCATCATTTTGTATTGCGGAATGGACACATGGACGTAGATGGATGGTCGTAGACCCACTTCGAACCGTCGAGCATGACTCACCAGGGAGGGCAGGAATTCTCCAGCAAACTTGGCTAACTTGTTGAACTCTGCTGCATACTGTCGTACCGTCATATCCCCTTGCCTTAGCTGCATAAATTCATTTTCCTTCTCTTGTCGAACGGCTTCGGGGAGGTACTCGATCTCGAATGCCTCACGGAAGGTGGCCCAAGAAATTGTCGCTGTCTCGTCGTCGCGTCTGATCGCTCGCTTTTGCACGGCCCACCAGTCGTGCGCGTTTGACCGGAGTAGAAGTTGAGCGCATGCGACTTTCTTGGACTCTTCAACGCCCAGAAGCTCAAATTATCTTCCAGTTCCTCCAACCAGTCGATCGCCAAGGAGGGATCTTCCGTGTTGTTGAAAGAAGTACGATAGCTCTTTGTGAATTTTGACACGTCGAAGTTGGAACTTCTCGGTGCTGCATGTGTAGGCTCAGGTGCCTCCAGATCGACTTCACTTTGTCTAGCCGCCGGCTCGGTTACGACATGGGTTGTCGCAGAGTTGTTGTTGGCCACCACCGTCTGAACGATCTGCTGGAGAGTATCAAGCTGCTTCTGTTGCAACTTGATTTATGCATCGAATCGGGCCTCAAACTGAGTTTGACGTGCCTCCGTCTGCCGTCGATGTTGCTCATTCTGGCGTTGACTCTCCTCAGCTTGTCGTTGTTGCGCTTCCAGCATACGCAACATCCGCTCCATGGCATCGTTGGAGGGTCCGGGTCTCGATCTACTCGAGCCGTTCGAAGCACTTTCTTCGTTCGCCGCTACGTTCACCGACGTGCCTTCTAGAATTTTGAAGGCAAAATACATTAGTCACCAAACTTATTGCGGCTCACTCGTATGGAACGACATATCTCATCGACACGAGACCAACAATTTTGAGACTAAAAACTCGATACTGGAGGCCAAGGACGTAAAGCCGTGCTCTGATACCATTATGTCACGCCCCGATTCGGTAGAATCGATAGTCGTCTCCCAGGCGTGATGCCGTGCAAGCCTAAGTTACGGTTGCACAAGACGGTTCATAAGGTTATCCGATACAACAGCATATGTAAGAGTGTGCAGAAAAATTGAACACATTCATATAGAAAAGAAAACTTACATTTTTCATTGATAATAAGTTTGGTTACAGACTCGATTACAAAAAGGGCCTCTCGGCTTACAACCGACATCGATGAGATAGTCATTCCATACATTTACATCCCTTTTTACAAACATCAAAACGACTCTCTAAGACCTGGGATCGGCGAGAGTTTGTGACTCATGATGCAGTTGGGTTGGAGTCTTCAAAATGTTGCAAAGTTAGCCTTTGCACTAGCAAGGCTTCAAAAGAAAGGAGCGTCGCCGTCAGTTCCTTGGCACGCTATCCTGGTTCCGAGTACCTGTTGAGAGCGAGGGTCAGTATCACTTTCCGTTCCCAGAATACGTATTTTTAATACGTGTATTGCTTTAATATAATTATTTGCTATTTATTATGTATTGTTTTGTAATTAAAACCCCCTTCATGTTAATTAATTTTCTACAATTTTATTTTTGCATTTTTATTTCCTGCTTTTGTACCCTGCTTTAGCTATACTTTGGGTTCGGCTTGGATTGGATTAGTATGTTGGTTCATTACAAACCCCCACCTACCACCACCCCTTCCATTTAAAGCCATCCCCTTTCTCTCTCTTCATTACTTCACCATTAATCTTCTTCTTCCTCATAACTCCTCCCCCACCTACTCAGCCGCCAAGGCAAGTGCCAAACTTGCTTCTTGATGGATCACCATTATTTTTGTTCCATCATCTTCCTTACTAAATCTTAAGCCTCTTTAGTACTTAACATTTCCAATTTCCATGGTTCATTTCTTGTAGATCTAAGTTTAATGCATTTTCGGATTTCTTAGGTTTTGATCTAGTAAACTTTGTTATCTTTAAGTTTTGATGGTTCCATGTTGTAGATAATTTTATTCTACCCCATTTTGACCTATGGAAGTTCAGATTCGGGCTTGGAATGAAGGATTTAGAGAGCTTGGAAGAAATTGTTTCCATGGTTCTGTCCTTAGAAAATTCGGAGAAGAAGAACAGATCCTGGCCGCATGACAGACTTGACCGTATGAGTTTTTCATGCGGCAAGTCTTCTTGAGCCGCATGAAGAGGAGCTAGCCGTATGAAGAGTTCCGGCCGCATATAATTCTGAGCCGCATAACCCGATGATTTTCAACCGCATATGTCCCGTCCAATTGTAGCCGCATGAGTAATTACATCCTGGCCGCATAGGGACCCGAGTCCTTCTGGCCGCCCATGACTTAACTCTGTCTGTATGGCACTGTTCAGCCGCATGGGGCTCGTCATTTGGACCGCATAGGCTTGGTCAATTCCAGCCGCATGGATTTAGTTCACCCGCAGCAGCATGAGACTTACTCAGCCGTATGGCGCTGACCATTCTCAGCCGCATGAGCTGCGTGTCTTCTCAGCCGCATGGCGCTGACCATTCTCAGCCGCATGAGCTGCATGACTTACCCTAGCCGCATAAGGACCCTGACTTAATTAGCCGCATGAGACTCATTTAGTTTCTAGCCGCATAAGGCTTGCTAACTTGGCCGTATGGAATCACCCTCGTCCAGCCGCATGTAACTTATTTATTTCCGACCGCATGAAACCCAAGTCTCGCGAGCCGCATGAACTCTGACTTTAATGCCTTTTTGGTTGATTCTTGTCCTGAATCGACACTGATTGACATTGATTAATTGTCTTGGCATTTATTAGCATTAGTTGGCATCTTTACATTAATTTACCTCGATTGTTATCTTGGCATTAATAAACAAGGATTGATATCTTAATTGAAATAATTGATCATGCTTCCTAGTTGGAACTAAGAGACTGGCTAGTCGTCTTATTGAAATGAATGAATGAGACACGTTCATATTAATTATGAACTATTGAAATCGACTGGCTGATCCCGAATATTGGCATACAGGCACATGCAGACTTCAATTTATTTATTTATTTATTTATCTTACCAAAGCAGCATGTGTACTCTATGGCCAAGGCATGATTTTTTCGTGGTTAGTTTTGATTGTTGCATTACGCTATGTAAGACCTACAACCTAGCCGCACAGGTATCGTTGTAGAGTTGTGCATATCGTACCCCGTACGAAAGTACTCATTCTGAATGACCATGATCCACGGCATAGAATTTTATTCAACGTAGAGGCTATTAAGTTAAATAAAATAATGATTGCATGGGGAGAATAGATTCCCAAGTTCTTATATGGCAGCCCTCTTGGGAACTATTAAGTGCCCGACAGGCCGGCTGGTTCCCACAGATACTGCAAATCTACCACACGGGCAGGGAGCGGTATCTGCTTATATTATTTATTGTATATTGTATATTGATGACGGGCGTCCCGCTGGGACTCGTCTAATTCATGATTGGCGCAATTGATTGACTGGGTAAACTAGCCTTGCTTGCATATAGTAAGAACTGAGGAATCTTTATTGCATAATTCCAGGATAACTTGGAACTCACAGTAGCAAGCCGTAGTAGTTGCATGGCCGTTTAAATTGATTTGTTTGTGTACTGTACCTACTATGTTACCTAACTGAGATGATCAGAATGTCAGGACATGACGGGCCAACTTCTGTCCTTGTTTGGTTGGGAGGTTGGTTCGAAGTGTCGTGATGTTATATGAATCCTAGTAGATAATAGAGATCTATTATCATAATCTCTTCTTACTGGCTTCATTTTTCATATCGTGCTCCCTTGCGGTACTTGCTATTAGAGGTCTAACCTCTCTGGTTTTGCATGGCCAGATTTAGAGCCGGTCCCCGAGGATCCAGCTTACCTCTACCTCCAAGATGGTCAATACTAGAGGGATGATCGCAGGAGGACTCGGGTGGGTTTCTTACTTCACCGCTCGTTTTGTTAAATACTTTATACTTTTCCGTTTGGCACCGACATGTTAGTCGGATTGTCTTGTACCTACTTTGTATAATTGTAACTAAGTCAGGCTGCAGCTGATAACAATTGTGTATACTTGCTATATCATCTGGCTGTATTTTGTAAAGCCAGATATCAAGAACATTTTGACTGAGCGTTTGGGACGCCTTACTGCTTTATCTCACATGTTCTCTATTTTTTTTCTTGCTTGAATGATTGAGACAATAGATGTGAAGGGACCATAGAGAGACTTTTATGTAGTATGTACCCTCCTCGTCTAGTAGACAGCATTGATCATATTATACGGTATTCATCTACCCGTAATACGTAGCTGGCTGAGTCATTCCTCCGCTCTCCAGTATTCTGGTTCTGGGGCGTGACAAGGTTTTAGTGGTGGCCCATACAGGTCTGATTTCAGACTTATGGGGTGTTTTAATTGGATGTCTCAATCATACATGTTCTCCCTTGATCTCATAATTCGTTGATTCTCAACTCTAGCTTGACATTCCAGTATCCCTTGACTTCATTGATCTTTTCTGTCTGATCGTTTGATTGTTCTCTTGTCCCTTTTCTTAGGGGCACCTCGTCTGCACCTGTCAGAGCTGGACAGCAACAGCATGGACAGCAACATAGACAACATGACCAGGTTGGTCAGCAACAAGGGCCGGTACTAACTCAGGAGACTGTCCAGGAAGAAGTGATAGTAGAAGCAGCAGCTGGATCGCAGTATCCAGAGGTTCCACCACCACCAACAGTTCCACCTACCCCTACGAAAATGGACACACCGGCCCTTCTGGAGATCATGAGAGGGATGATGGCCACTCAGCAACATCAGATGTTAGCCCAGCAGCACATGCACGCTCAGTTGCAAGAGTAGAACGTACTACTCAACCAAGGGTTGCAGACAGCTTTGAAAAGAGGGGCAAGGCCAGATTCAGGAGCATCAACCAGATTTTGTAAGTTCAACCCCCGTCGTTTCGAGGGCACGGAGGATGCCATCTCAGCAGATGCATGGCTCAAGGATATTGAGGCTATTCTGACGGCAGCTAAGGTACCAACAGAAGAACATGTGGATCAGGTGAAATTGTTACTTCAAGATCTCGCACGTGATTGGTAGGAATTAGAAGAAGTAGGCATCAGACGTCCTATTACTTGGGACGATTTTACAGCAAGATTCAAGACAAAGTACTATGGAGTTGTGGCGCAGTTTGAGCTATAACAAAAGTTTATCAACCTCAAGCAGGCCGGCAAGACGGTAGATGCTTATACAGCGGAGTCCTGCAAATTGAGTAGGTTCGCCCCAGAGATGGTAGCAACGGAGAGCCAGAGGGCTATGAGGTTTCAGCAAGGGTTCCATCTTGAACTCTTGCAATTGATAGAAGGGCACAATTACCAGACTTTTGACGAAGTATTGACGGCAACCCGAAGGCATGAGATCACCATTCAGAGGATCACGATAAGGTCTGGAGGTCAGAAGAGATCTCACAGTCAGATTGAAGGAGGAGGGAGAGCACCACCCTGAACAATAGTACCATCCTTTGGCATTCGCATTCACGATGTGGAAATACGAGGGCCAGCACCACCACCCAGGCAGCAGCAGCAGCAACAGAAGAAGAATCAGCAACCCCCAGCGGGCTGCACTTATTGTGGGAAGGTAGGGCACACTAGAGATGTATGTCGGGCATTGAACGGACTATTTTTGATATGTGGAAATACAGATCATCGGGTTACCACATGTTCCATGAATTCGAGGTCAGGAGGACCAGTGCAGCAGTTTCCTGCTCTGCCAGCACCAGGGGCAGGAAGGTATCGAGGACCAGCGGTAGTAGTGAGACCATTGGCCCAGCGTCCGTTAATGCCACAGGCTCAGATGTTTCGGCAGCAGGGACCGCCAATGCTGCAACACCAGCATAGACCACCCCAGCATCATCAAGGCAGGGGCCAGCAGTAGCACCAGGCTAGGGCTAGGCCGCAGCATGGGAACTAGCAAGGAGCTCGAGGGCAGGCATTCACACTGTCCTTGGAAGAGACATTAGCATCGGGAGATGTTGTGGCAGGTAATATTCTTGTCGCCTCATATCCCGCAGTAGCATTGTTTGATTCGGGAGCATCACACTCATTTATATCTGCACAATTTGCGACACGGCTAGGAATGGAGTTCGAGGCATTGCCAGGAAGGTTGAATATACTCACTGGCAATGGGCTCGTAGGAGTTAGTAAAGTTATTCTAGCGTGTAGTGTTGTAGTTTGCGGGCATTCCATACCCGCCCAGTTGATAGAATTTCCTGTTGGAAATTTCGACGTTATCTTAGGCATGGACTGGCTGAAAGACAGTCATGCGACAATAGATTGTCGTAGTGGGAGTATATCTTTTGATATTCCAGGCATGAAGAGATTCACTTTAGTCAGATCAGAGGCAACTCAACAAGAGCAAGGAGTAATAACGGCAATGGAAGAAGTCCAGGTTCCGAAGGTAGTAGAAGAGTTTCTGGACGTATTTCCCGAAGAACTTTCATGTCTACCACCGGTTAGAGATATTGAGTTCAGCATAGAATTGGCACCTGGAACTAAACCGATATCAGATCGGGTTTACAGAATGGCGGATTCGGAGCAGGCCAAGGTGTACCAGCACATAGAGGAATTGAAGGAGAAGAAGTTCATCCAAGCTAGCATAACACCATGGGCAGCACCAGTGGTACTTGTAGGGAAGAATGATGGATCATCCAGATTGTGTATCGATTACAGGAAGATTAACGCGACAACAGTAAAGAACAAGTATCCACTACCAAGGATTGACGACTTGTTTGATCAGTTGAGCAGGGCTAGAGTTTTCTCCAAGATAGATCTTCGTTCAGGGTACCATCAGGTGAGGGTTCGGAAGGAGGATATTCCTAAGACAGCATTCAGGTCGAAGTATGGGCATTATGAATTCTTAGTAATGACGTTTGGTTTGACCAACGCTCCAGCAATATTTATGGATTTGATGAACCGCATCTTTATGCCTTACTTAGATCAATTTGTCGTTGTGTTTTTTGACGACATTCTCGTCTACTCTGCTAGTGAAGAGGAGCATGAAGACCACCTCAGGAAAGTGTTGCAGATTCTGAGGGAGAGCCAGTTGTATGCCAAGCTCAGCAAGTATGAGTTTTGGTCGGTCCACATTTCATTTTTGGGGAACATCATATCAGGAGCTGGAGTAGCAGTAGATCCCAAGAAGATAGAAGCAGTAGAGAGTTGGCCAGTACCCAAGACCGTAGCTGATGTACAAAGTTTCTTGGGATTGGCAGGTTATTACAGAAGATTTGTATCAGATTTTGCAAAACTTTCAGCACCCATGACCCGCTTGACACGAAAGGATGTACCATTCGTCTGGTCGGCAAAATGCCAGGCATCATTTGAGAATCTGAAGCAGAAGTTGATATCCGCGCCCATTCTTACATTACCAGTTGGACCCGGAGGTTTCACTGTATATTGTGATGCGTCAGGTAATGGACTTGGATGTGTCCTTATGCAACACGGAAAGGTGATAGCATATGCATCTAGGCAACTTTGAGACCACGAGAAGAATTACCCAACTCATGACTTGGAGTTGACGGTAGTAGTATTTGCTTTAAAGCTATGGAGGCATTACTTATATGGTGATTGAGTGGACATGTACACAGAACATAAAAGTCTGAAGTACATCTTTACTCAGAAAGAGCTGAACATGAGGCAGAGAAGATGGTTGGAGATGATCAAGGATTATGACGTGGAGCTTCAGTATCATCCAGGTAAGGCTAATGTGGTAGCAGACGCTCTCAGCAGGAGAGGCGGCACATT
The DNA here is from genome assembly GCA_029216955.1 of Iris pallida. NCBI lineage: Eukaryota > Viridiplantae > Streptophyta > Magnoliopsida > Asparagales > Iridaceae > Iris > Iris pallida. Next base: position 5,244,386 of record JANAVB010041816.1, on the reverse strand, counting down.
TATGTTGACAACACAGAGGCATATCTTAGAAGACCTTCAGGAGATGGGCATCAAAGTTATACTTCCTAGTGATGTAGGAGTTCTAACAAATCTACAAGTTCAATCCGACTTGGTAGACAGGATCAAGGCAACTCAGGCACAGGACCCAAGGATTCAGAAGCTTAGAGCAGAATGTGAGTCAGGACTCAGAAAGGATATGAGAATTCATGAAGATGGTACACTTAGGTTTGGATCGCGCCTATGTGTACCTAGTGGAGATATCAGACAGGAAGTTATGGCAGAAGCTCACAGTTCTCAGTATTCTATACATCTTGGAGGGACCAAGATGTACCAGGATATCAAGCAACACTTCTGCTGGAATGGCATGAAGAGGGAGATAGCTAGATTTGTTTCCCGTTGCTTGATATGTCAGCAAGTAAAGACAGAGCAGCAGAGGCCAGCTGGATTATTGCAACCGCTTTCTATCCCGAAATAGAAATGGAAACATATTACAATGGACTTTATGACCGATTTACCGAGGTCACCAAGTGGTAAAGATGTCATTTGGGTGATAGTAGATCGGCTTACGAAGGTGGCACACTTTCTTTCTTTCAGAGTAGGGCAATCTACAGAAAAGTTGGCAGAGTTGTATACGCAACAGATAGTCAGGCAGCATGGAGTTCCTGTCAGTATTGTATCAGACAGAGATACCCGTTTCATATCACATTTCTGGAAGAACTTACATCATAGTCTGGGCACCAAGTTAAGATTTAGCACGGCTCACCATCCACAGACGGACGGGCAATCAGAAAGGACGATTCAGACTTTAGAAGATATGTTGCGTGCTTGCACCCTAGATTTTGGAGGATCTTGGGAGAGCCACCTGCACTTAGTTGAGTTTTCATATAACAACAGTTATCAAGCCAGTATCCAGATGGCGCCATTCGAAGCCCTATATGGTAAGAAGTGTAGGTCGCCACTAGCATGGGATGATATCGGGGAGAGGAAGATGCTAGGCCCGGAGTTGATTGTTTAGACGGTTGAAGTGGTTAAAGGAATTAGAGAGCGACTTCGAGTTGCGCAGGATCGACATCGTCATTGGGCGGACCAGCATCGTAGGACGCTAGAATTTTTTGTTGGAGACCACGTATTCTTGCGGATCTCACCTACCCGTGGGGTCATTAGATTTGGCGTTCGCGGGAAGTTGAGTCCACGATACGTAGGACCATTCGTTATCCTTGATAGGGTAGGCGATGTTGCTTATCGTCTGTCCCTTCCATCTTCGTTACGAGAGATGCATGACGTGTTTCATGTATCTCAGCTGCGAAGGTATGTATCGGATCCAAGCCATATCCTTGATCATTCTGAGTTGGTTGTTGGTACCAACTTATCTTACGAGGAGCAGCCTGTGTCCATCTTGGACCGAAGAGAGAAGATACTCAAGAACCGAACAATTAGCCTTGTTCGGGTTGCTTGGGGTCATCATTCATTAGGAGAGTCAACGTGAGAACGTGAGGATGATATCCGATCATGATATCCACATCTGTTCAACTCACAAGGTATATTTCTTCCCGTGTACCTTGATTGTCTTAAACCCTCATGCTTGTCACCCTATGCATAGAACTACGCGATATCGTAGAATGTTAATATAGATATATTATCTGCTAGTTAACATTGAAGAATGATTGCTTACTCAAGTTTCTTGTACCTAGATTAGTTTAGTTTTGATATTCCTATCCTGCTTGGATTTAAAATTTCGATGACGGAATTTTTCTAAGGAGGGTAGAGATGTCACTTCCCGTTCCCAGAATACGTATTTTTAATACATGTATTACTTTAATATAATTATTTGCTATTTATCATGTATTATTCTGTAATTAAAACCCCCTTCATGTTAATTAATTTTCTGTATTTTTATTTCCTGCTTTTGTACCCTGCTTTAGCTATACTTTGGGTTCGGCTTGGATTGGATTAGTATGTTGGTTCATTACAAACCCCCACCTAACACCACCCCTTTCATTTAAAGCCATCCCCTTTCTCTCTCTTCATTACTTCACCATTAATCTTCTTCTTCCTCATAACTCCTCCCCCACCTACTCAGTCGCCAAGGCAAGTGCCAAACTTGCTTCTTGATGGATCATCATTATTTTTGTTCCATCATCTTCCTTACTAAATCTTAAACCTCTTTAGTACTTAACATTTCCAATTTCCATGGTTCATTTCTTGTAGATCTAAGTTTGATGCATTTTCGGATTTCTTAGGTTTTGATCTAGTAAACTTTGTTATCTTTAAGTTTTGATGGTTCCATGTTGTAGAGAATTTCGTTCTATCCCATTTTGACCTATGGAAGTTCAGATTTAGGCTTGGAATGAAGGATTTAGAGAGCTTGGAAGAAATGGTTTCCATGGTTCTGTCCTTAGAAAATTTGGAGAAGAAGAACAGATCCTGGCAGCATGACAGACTTGACCGCATGAGTTTTTCATACGACAAGTCTTCTTGAGCCGCATGAAGAGGAGCTGGCCGCATGAAGAGTTCCGGCCGCATATAATTCTGAGCCGCATAACCCGATGATTCCCAACCGCATATGTCCCGTCCAATTGTAGCCGCATGAGTAATTACATCCTGGCCGCATAGGGACCCGAGTCCTTATGGCCGCCCATGACTTAACTCTGTCTGTATGGCACTGTTCAGCCGTATGAGGCTCGTCATTTGGGCCGCATAGGCTTGGTCAGTTCCAGCCGCATGGATTTAGTTTACCCGCAGCCGCATGAGACTTACTCAGCCGCATGGCGCTGACCATTCTCAGCCGCATGAGTTGCGTGTCTTTTCAGTCGCATGGCGCTGACCATTCTCAGCCGCATGAGTTGCATGACTTACCCTAGCCGCATAAGGACCCTGACTTAATTAGCCGCATGAGACTCCTTTAGTTTCTAGCCGCATAAGGCTTGCTAACTTGGCCGCATGGAATCACCCTCGTCCAGCCGCATGTAACTTATTTATTCCCGGCCGCATGAAACCCAAGTCTCGCGAGCCGCATAAACTCTGGATTTAATGCCTTTTTGGTTGATTCTTGTCCTGAATCGACACTGATTGACATTGATTAATTGTCTTGGCATTTATTAGCATTAGTTGGCATCTTTACATTAATTTACCTCGATTATTATCTTGGCATTAATAAACAAGGATTGATATCTTAATTGAAATAATTGATCATGCTTCCTAGTTGGAACTAAGAGACTGGCTAGTCGTCTTATTGAAATGAATGAATGAGACACGTTCATATTAATTATGAACTATTGAAATCGACTGGCTGATCCCGAATATTGGCATACAGGCACATGCAGGCTCCAATTTATTTATTTATTTATTTATTTATTTATCTTACCAAAGCAGCATGTGTACTCTATGGCCAAGGCATAATTTTTTCGTGGTTAGTTTTGATTGTTGCATTACGCTATGTACGACCTACAACCTAGCCGTACAGGTATCGTTGTAAAGTTGTGCATATCGTACCCCGTACGAAAGTACTCATTCTGAATGACCATAATCCACGGCATGGGATTTCACTCAACGTAGAGACTATTAAGTTAAATAAAATAATGATTGCATGGGGAGAATGGATTCCCGAGTTCTTACATGGCAGCCCTCTTGGGAACTATTAAGTGCCCGATAGTCCGGCTGGTTCCCACAGATACTGTAAATCTGCCACACGGGCAGGAAGCGGTATCTGCTTATATTATTTATTGTATATTGTATATTGATGACGGACGTCCCGCTGGGACTCGTCTAATTCATGATTGGCGCAATTGATTGACTGGATGGACTAGCCTTGCTTGTACATAGTAAGAACTGAAAAATCTTTATTGCATAATTCCATGATAACTTGGAACTCACAGTAGCAAGCCGTAGTAGTTGCATGGCCGTTTAAATTGATTTGTTTGTGTACTGTACCTACTCTGTTACCTAACTGAGATGATCAGAATGTCAGGACATGACGGGCCAACTTATGTCCTTGTTTGGTTGGGAGGTTGGTTCGAAGTGTCGTGATGTTATGTGAATCCTAGTAGATAACAAAGATCTATTATCATAATCTCTTCTTACTGGCTTCATTTTTCATATCGTGCTCCCTTGCGGTACTTGCTATTAGAGGTCTAACCTCTCTGGTTTTGCATGGCCAGATTTAGAGCCGGTCCCCGAGGATCCAGCTTACCTCTACCTCCAAGATGGTCAATACTAGAGGGATGATCGCAGGAGGACTCGAGTGGGTTTCTTACTTCACCGTTCGTTTTGTTAAATACTTTATACTTTGTCGTTTGGCACCGACATGTTAGTCGGATTGTCTTGTACCTACTTTGCATAATTGTAACTAAGTCAGGCTGCAGCTGATAACAATTGTGTATACTTGCTACATCATCTGGCTGTGTTTAGTAAAGCCAGATATCAAGAATATTTTGACTGAGCGTGTGGGACGCCTTACTGCTTTATCTCACATATTCTCTATTTCTTTTTTCTTGTTTGAATGATTGAGACAATAGATGTGAAGGGACCATACGAAGACTTTTATGTAGTATGCACCCCCTCGTCTAGTAGACAGCATTGATCGTATTATACGGTATTCATCTACCCGTAATACGTAGCTGGCTGAGTCATTCCTCCGCTCTCCAGTATTCTGGTTCTGGGGCGCGACAGTCAGCACTTTACACTTTGTGCTGGTGCGTGACAATTTAAATCCCGTGCTCTCATTTGTTGAAGAATTCAAGTGAGCGTGCATGCAAATATTTAGTGAAGTTTCTAGCCATCCTACTCAATTCAAACTTATATTTGAAAGCACAACCGTATAATGACGATAGATCTTACCCCGGGCAGAGCGCGCCGTCGTAGCGTAAACTTACCATGTTCTTCCCTGTCATGTTGATAATAATAAAACGTAATAGAGTGCGTTCGTAAAGGTCACTGGCACGACAAGCCATCCTGGACATATAGCTTGGTAGACAGAGGTCCTTCAGCGCAGGTAGCGAGCCCCGTTGAAAGCCACTGCCTACCGTGGCATGCATCCGGCATAGCTATTCGTGTTTCTTCCTAGGCCGGAACGGTCCCGTGGCCTCGGGATACCGTCCGAAGAAACAATCGCCCTTGTCGACAAGTTGTCCATGACCGTGCTAAGTTAATTTATTATTTCAAGGCACATCTTATAGTATCGTTGCGACATTCATTTAATCGATTCATCCTTCCTTAGCATGGTTCTATATGATTTGATAATTACAAGCACGATAATATTATATGACAGGCATCTGTATAGTTCGTGTTCGTGGGACGTCGTGTGACCGTTCATCGGAATATCATTCTTGTCGTTGCATTACCTCTAGCATAGCACATGTCTAGTATTGATAATGTATTAGAGAAGAGGGTCGAGGGAAGAAGGGTCAGCCACTCACCTTAGTATTTACTTGAGGCGAGAAACTGGTTGGCCGCGCTAGACGTTGCCTACGTGATCACCTAAAATCGCACAAGCAACCGATTAGAACACTGTGTTATTCAAGGAAATTCGATATGAATGCGAAGTTCGAAACGTAAGCCATGAAAACCATCGAAAACATTCACGAAAACGCATTCAGAAAACAAAGCCAAAACCAACGCAAGCGGCGTGAAAAGCAGAGCAACGGGAGGTCTCTCCCGACTCAGCCGCAGAGTCAATCCGCTGAATATGAGACTTGGTTCCGAAGAAGCCATTCCATAACGGGGAATGGATCTTAATTCAACCGTTCCCGTTCGATCGATTCGATCGATCCCGACCTATCGGTCCCGACCGAGTCGATAGCGACTGTGTTCCTTTCTTGCGTACCCCGTGGACGAACAACGAGACACGATGTAGGGATGGGGCACTACAACTTTTACTCCACCTCTAGTAATAATATGACCTAAGTACGAAATACGATCGAGCCAGAACTCGTATTTACTGAACTTGGCATATAACTGGTGCTCTTTGAGAATCTGAAGGACAATTCTGAGATGCTGCTCATGCTCCGCTTCACTCTTGCTGTAGACCGGGATATTATCTATAAACACAATCACGAACTGATCCAAGTATGGCATGAAAATGCGATTCATGAGGTCCATGAATACAGCTGGCGCATTGGTTGCTCCAAATGGTATAACAAGGAACTCCCAATGCCCATATCTAGATCTAAAAGCTGTCTTCGGGATGTCCTGCTCTCTGACTCTGATCTGATGGTATCATGACCGCAATTCAATCTTCGAGAATACTGCTGCCACCTTGAGTTGATCAAACAAGTCATCTATCCTCGGGAGAGGGTATCTGTTCTTGATTGTCACTGAGTTCGAGGTACAATAATCTACACATAATCTGGACGTACCATCCTTCTTTTTTACAAGAAGCATCGGAGCTCCCCAAGGTGATCCACTTGCACGAATGAATCCCTTGGTCCTGAGTTCTTCAATCATCTTGTACAATATCTCTAACTCTGATGGCGTCATCCTGTAGACTCTCTCCGATACTGGGGCTGCCCCTGGGATCAAGTCGATAGTAAACTCGATCTCTCGCTCTGGCGGCATTTCTGGAAGCTCCTCTGAAAAAATATCTGGAAACTCCTCGACTATCCGGGGTAACTGTACTGCTGCTACTGCCATCCGCAATACTGGAGGGGAAGGTTCAACTTTGCCTCGAAAAAAAAAACTCTGGCTCGCCTGGAATGCTAAAAACAACCTGCCAACATGGCAGTCCATCCTATCATACTGGTTCCTTAACCAATCCATCCCTAAGACCACATCATAATCGGCCATCAGGAACTCTATCAATCTAGCGGGGAACTCTCTACCGCTAACTACGATCCGACACGAGGAAAATACTCTATCTACTCCCACAAGACCGTTACCAGTAAGTATATTGAGCCTTACTGATAATGACTCGGGTTTCAGTCCTATCCGTGTCGCGAATCATGCAGACATAAATGAATACGATGCACCAGAGTCAAATAATACTAAGACTGAAGAGGATTTGACGAGAATAGTACCTGCCACTACCTCACCTGGTGCCAATCCTTCTTCTACGGTCATCGCCATCGCCTGACCATGTCCTCTGGGTGTGGGTCCCCTTTGTTGAAAACCTCTCTGTCTGCTCTGAGTCAGGGCTTGGGCTTGTGCATACTGCTGGGGGTTTTGCTGCTGGAATGCTTGGGACTGAGGTGGCAAGGGCTTCGAAAGCTGTTGCTGCTGCTGGACTGGTGCTGGTCCTCTCACCGAAGGACTAGAAAAGGTCGAAGAAGATGAACTCCTCCTGTTCGGGCAGTTCCCAACCCTGTGGTCCGGTACTCCACAAACCAAGCACAACCCTTATGCTCTGCGATATTCTGCCACCACATGTCCTGGCTTCCCACAATGAGTGCAACCTATTGCGGAAGACTACTTCTGCTTCTGCTGCTGGGGAAATATTGGGGTCGAATGATGAATCGACGTCACTAAGGCCGCCCGCCTAGGGGTTCCAATTGTCAAAGCCCTAGCTGCCGGGGCTGGTGCTGAAGACTGATTTATCTGGCCGTGAGACCTCTTCCGACCTCCGGTCCTGTCTACGATCCTCTTGGAGGTATACTCGTGCCTCTTGGCTGCTCTCAGTACCGCATCAAAAGTCTGATGCTCAAACTGCTCCACTGCCAATAAAATCTCTAGATGGAGCCCCTACTGGAACCGCTGGGCTCTGTCGAACTTGGTCGCTACCAAGGTGGGAGCAAACCGACTAAGTCTCGAAAACTCGACCGCATATCCGTCGACCGTCCTACCCATCTACTTCAGATTAGTGAACCTCGTCTGTAGATCGTACCGAGCTACAGCATCGAAGTACTTGGTCTGGAATCTCTCACGAAATACTGTCCATGCAATAGGTGCCACTAATCCAACGGCCTGCGCCACCCACCAGCTGCAGGCAAGATCCAATAACTGTAGGCGTACTACCGCCACCTTCTCGTCCTCGGGCGTCTTCGCCGCTTCTAGAATCACTTCTGTATCCTGCAGCCAAGCATCTGCGGTAATAGCATCTTCGCTACCATCGAAGAAGGGAGGGTTCAAACGCTTGAAGCTGTTGGCTGCCTGGTTCCCTTGATGACCGCCTCTGTTCAGAGCATCTTGTACTGCCTGGTACAGGGCGTCGCCCCGACGATCTTGAGATGCTAGCAATGTCCTGATGAGACCCACCAAGGTGCCATCATCGGGCTCTGCAGGCTGGACTGGCTGTACTGGTAGCTCTTGACCCTCAGTAGGCTTGACTCTGGAGGCTACTCCTGAATGCTGGACTTGATCTCCAGGTTGCTGCTGGCCCACGGGAGGTGCTCCGCCTTGCCGATCGATAGGACCAGGAACAATGTTGCTGAAGAAGATGACACAGGAAACAATAAGGAAGGACCAGGACAGATCAAAGATACAAACATGTGATCAGGTCAAGAATTCAGGGATTCAGAGGATACGAGCAGAGATCAAGGGCGAGTGCTGATTGAGACATCTATTCAGTAAACCCTCACATATCTTGACTCACAAGACCAGTATGGGCCACCACTTAAACCATGTAACGCCCCAGAACCAGAATACTGGAGAGCGGAGGCATACATAGCCAGCTACGTATATTGAAATGGAATCCACCTCGCTATACGGTCACGGCTGTTAAGATACATGAGGGTTTAACTACAAGCCATCAGTCTCTTATGGTCATGAACAAGCCTATTGTCTCAATCTCAAGCAAGAAATAACAGTTACAAGATGTTAGAGCATCAAATATACAATAGTAAGACATCCCATATATTACATATTTGGATGATCATGGAGCTAGTCGTACAAAATGTGAAGACTAGCAGGAGTTTTAGTCATACATGATCAACCCTAGGATTTGTCAATCATGTTACAGCCCGTAGGCAGAGAGTAAGTAAAGTACAATACGAGCTAACACGTGCTCGCCGGCTAAACGCCTCAAAAGAATATTTTTACAATAAAGTGGAAGAACAAAAGGAAAATCCACTCGTTGCCTTGGTTACGCCTGGTGGTCACCATCTGGCTGGAAAGTAGGGAGATCCTCTGGAGATACTCCGGTATCTGGCCATACAAAACCAGCTGGATCAGATCCCAGAAAGAGCAAGTGCCACAAAGGAGGCTTCACTTAAGAACTAAAACCAACAATTAGCACAAACATAATTATACAATAAAACTGGAGATATAGAAAATCCTGATGATACACGATAAGATAACCATGGGACTATTCCGATAACCAAGTTACAACCCTTAAACCAAACAAGGACCGGGGTTGTAACCCTTCATCTGAATAGAACTTGGTTTCCCACCATTTATCGATAAAATAAAGCACAAGCAATCAGGTCATGTTATAATCTTGTACAGGATCAGGACAAGACTAGACTGGGTTAGACTCCATCCAATCAATCACGGCCAAGCAATGAGTACGGCTTGATACTTTAACTAACTAGGGTTATCACAGGCCTAGTTATTAGCAAGATGCAATGAGATATTCCAACAGCCACAAGCCTGCAGACCATCCAGGTTATCCAGGTCGAATATCCGTTCATGAAGGGTGCAACACATGACAGTGTGCTGAAAATGTGTCCTACTCGTCGGCAAGCTACAAGTCCACTTGCGCGCCCATATAACGGGATTGCCTGTAGCTGGAAAATCTCTTTATGACTACTGGGTTATTCTAGTTATTAGTCTTAGTCAATTTTAGTAGGTACCCCTAACCGTGGTACTCAGGGGTCCCTGCCCTAGACATGATGCAAGACAGTACTGGTTCACTTGTACAAACACAATCATCCACGGTGTCCAGGCCATTCATTCTTGTCATATCATGCTAGCCGTCGCAACAGCATTCAATAGTTTCCATCAGGCTTGCTTGTCATGTCTTGTCAAGTCATGTCATATCATGTCAATTCACTTGTTATACAGTACCATATACAATTATCAGTCCAGTCATGTCAATCAATTCAAGTTATCAAGTCCGTGACAAGAGGTGCAAGAACAATAAAACAAACGAGTGCACATAGAGCTCAAGCCTCTACGCGAATGAAACTACGCTAGGCTATGAGGCCCTGAGCGTAAAAATGGCTTTACGCAAGCAAGACACGGAGTTAGATAGCTCTACGCGAGCAAGGTTATGCGTGATCAAGACCAAGGAAAGACCGCTTCTACGCGAGCGGGAGCCCTACGCGAGAGGAAACTCTACGCGGGCAAGGCTCTACGCATAGCAAGCACCCTATGCAAGCGAAACTTTACGCACACGAGCACCCAAGTGAAACTCTACGCACGCAAGGCTCTACGCGAGCGAGGAAGAGTCTACGTGAGCGAGGCTCTACGCACGGGGCACTCTACGCTAGCGAGACTCTACGCGGCAGGAGAATACGCGAGCGCGAGTCTACGCGAGCGGGAAGGCCCCTGCGTAGAGTTCAAATGAACTCGGCGTAGAAGCGATTACGCTGGCACGCAAATGCGTGTGCGTAAAGGGATAAATAATACGCGGGCACGTAAAACGTGTGCATAAAAAGGGGGGGTAAATGACACGCTGGCACGTAAAACGTGGGCATAAAACTAAAAGCTACGCTAACACGTAAGAACGTGTGCGTAGGACTTCATCTTCTCCCCAAGGTCGGTACAAGCAGGCGTAAAAGCTCAAGTGCTCAAGAAAGTCCCATCTCGGTCAAGACTCGATGAAATCCAACCATTCCAAAACCAAACTTGCGTTACATCAGAATGCCTTCTATATAGAACTCTTAGTTTTCAAAAAAAAAAATAAGCAAGTTTAGTAGATCAAAACCATAAAAATGAAAGAATGCTAAAACCTACATCTACAAAAATTCATGCATCAAAATGAGAAAAGCCAAGTTCTAAAGTAGTTTAAAATCAAGCAAGGAAGCTAAATAATCCATAAAAGCATGGTGTTCTCTTGTGATAGCAAGTTGCACTTGCCTACGGTGGTGTGGGTGGAGAAGGAGACGAGGAAGAAGAAGAGAGAGTAAATGAGTAATGAATGAAGAGAGAGAATGGTGGTTGGATTAATAAATGAGGGATGGTGGTAGGTAGGGGTTTATATATCAACCCAAACCGAGCCCAACCAAGTCGAACCCAACCGAACCCAATGCAGGCCAAGGCCAGGATAAACCACATGAACCATGAAATGCTAACTAATCCATGCCAATGCAAAACCCAAGACTAGCCAGTCAAGATAAGTCGATCCAGGATGAACCCAAAATAAACCAAGACAAGATTAAACCAGAATTAAGCTAAGCAAGACAAGTCTAATTACAGGTTGGGATTTCGTATACGTATACCAAAATACGTAATACGAACTACGGGCGTTACAAAGCTAGATAGCATGCTCATCTATTGTCTTATGTAGGTGGTAAGTATTGTATCTGTTTTAATACAGGGATGAGGACGGCCGTGATAAGAATGATATCAAATGCTTATGTCTACTGTTTTAAATTTCATCTTCGATATGAACAGTAACTCATTTAGTTCTAAATAGCAAGACAACTTCGAATGCATGCAAATCCTTAATAAGCATTGTCGGTTTAGACGAGCATGTTCGTCATGCTCACTAATGCATTTTCAAGTGTACTGATTCCCAACTTCTCAGGTGACGATCGCAATGCGAAAGCATGAAGATAAGCTGAAACTGAAGAATGAGAGGTGACTGAAAGCTTTGCCTATTTTGAAGTATTTTGGAGCCGATTCATCACGAAGGCTTTTATTCCAATGTATAAAAGGACGTGAATGCATGGAACGTCGACTATTATTTCATGGCGGCTTTGTCGATTTTTGTTGTTGTTATTTCAATGATTTTAGCCGCAGCGACATATGTAATATAAAAACGACATTGCACTTCGTTGCAAGTTTTATCAAGAAAAGTTATTTTCTTTCTGTACTGCGTCTTCAACTCTTTGTACTGTTTAATTTCAACTTATTGTTTCATATGAACTATTAAATGCACGTTGTAGCCTTGTATAAGTATAATCTAGACTTGTACGACATCACGTCCCAGGGAGGACAATCGATTCAGCCAGTATCTATGCAAAGACGAACAATTCAGCGAAAGGGGACGTGACAGCAGAATCATAGGGATTGGAAAATGAAAGTGTTTACTTTCCTATGTTTGGATGACATAGAAAATGGAAAAATAGGAAGAAAAAAATGGTTCATCTATCCAAGCAAGCATTCACTTTTCCTCCTTTAAGTGTTCATTTTTCTTTGCAATTTCTTTGATATTTTCGATCACCCAAAAAATAGAAAAAAATTGTGATTTTTCAAATGAAAAAAATCATGTAATTGATTTTATTTTCTTTTCTTTTCGCGAATCAAACAAGGCCCGAAAGAATTCAGACCGGATCTACTGTCCAGGTTATACTGTCCATCTCCTGTCCCTTCACCTGTTGCTCCATGGGTCCCACATGTTAAAGAAAAAAGAAGTAGAGAGGGAACCAGGAAATGGACCGTATAACTGGGACAACAGATCTGCTTCGAAAGAATTTACATGACAATGCGTGGCCGAATTATTGTTGTTCTTTGGGTGAAACATGGTGATCTAGAGATCATGACAGTGTCTAAAGTGAATCCTTTTTTTTTAAACGCAGCTCACGTTGTTCCAAATTAAAGATTCCACAACACAACCAACGATAACATTAATTATATAGTGTTACTTCGTCGTCCCCCAAAGCCAAAGGCGCCATCATGGGATTTGCATCTCCTTCCAAAATTGGGAATCCGAAAAGGAAGACACCAACAAGTCCCAATCCACATAAAAGGGGCATATACCCCATCCCCATGGAGGAAAAAAAGGGGTTCATGAACATTGCCAAAGAAAAATAATGAGCATGAAAGATGTGACACAACAAAGCCAAACAAGCGCACGGAGAGGATTGGTGGGGTTAAGAAACTATGTCTTCTTCCTAATAATTCCGATAGGGGTAGGTCCATGCTCATGTTAGTATCCGGTAGGAGGGCAACTCGGACGGAGTAAGACCATCTCCAATGGTGATTTCTAAAATTGAGTTCTTATCCTACTTGGCATTGTACTTTAAGAAAATTTCTATTCTAGTTGAAAAAATTTCTACATAGAAATTGTAGACATACAAAAATGCTCTCC